>VZRZ01001378.1:818813-841886 GCA_013398175.1 Climacteris rufus
CCCCGGGCGGCGACAGCGGCAGTGCGAGCCGGGGAGCGCGGTGCCGGGAGGAGGATGCGGCGGGGGTGGCTGTGCGGCCCCGCCGGGCACCGCCGCCGCGCCCCGGAGAGCTCTCCCCAGGTACCCTCCCGCGGGCGCCTCGGGGGCTGCGAGGGCTCCCTCCCCATCTCTGGTGGGAGAGGCCGCGCTGGGAGAGGCGCTCCGGAGCCTGGCTGACAAAGCCCCGGGCTAACGAGGCTGGTTTGTTCGCCTTGCAGGATTTCAAGGTGGGGAACCTCCTGGGGAAGGGCTCCTTCGCAGGGGTCTACAGAGCCGTGTCCCTGAAAACCGGCCTGGAAGTGGCCATCAAAATGGTAAGGCAGCCAGCCAGGGAGGTGTCTGTCTCCAGAGAGACCGAGTGCAAGTGGCAGCAGGTTGGGGTTGTGCAGTTCGGCACTGGTGTTTGGGTTGGTTGTTTGTATATAACGGACATTAAGATTAGTATTTGGTCCCAAAAGCACAACCAAATAGACTTGGTTATTGATAGAAATGCTTACAATGGTGTTAGAAGAACTTCAACGTTCATATTCAACATTGATTGGACAGTGAGCCCTATATTTCTGCTTCAGAAGTTTTTAGTCCAAAAACTTAAAATCCATGTGGGTGGAGAGATCCTGGAAAAAAATGCCTTGAAAGATTTTCCTCAGTGCCAGGTCAGACTTTGTTTGTGAAGGAAACTTGCGCATCACAGGTGTTTTGTCAGTTTTTTCTTACCATGTGTAATATTTCTATCTACCTTTTTAATGTTGACTATCTCTAACATATCTGCCTGGAATAATCAGAATTAGGTTTCTCTGTTTAAGTATTTCAGACAAAAATTAATTAGTGTTACTATTGAAAATGTTAACACTTGACTACTTTCAGTTGTGGTGTTCCATCATCTATTGTACTTGTTCATTAAAAGAGTTAAACTATGTGAAAACTTGCTTACACTTAGAAATTTTCAGGCAAATGTGCCCTGAACATCTGAATCGTTCTGTGATCCACTTACAGATAGACAAAAAAGCCATGCACAAAGTTGGAATGGTACAGAGGGTTCAGAATGAGGTGAAAATACATTGTCAGCTGAAGCATCCATCTATTCTCGAGGTAAGAATTGTGGAGTTTGCAGAGAGGGCTGCAAATGTGACTTTGCTGCATAGTCTACAAAATGGATTTTCATTTTTTTCTTGTTTTATGTTCCAGCTTTATAACTATTTTGAAGATAGCAACTATGTATACTTGATACTTGAATTGTGTCACAATGGTGAAATGAGCAGATACATAAAGAACAGAAAGAAACCCTTTTCAGAAGATGAAGGTGAGATTTTATTGTTCTGTGGAGCCCTTTGCATTTATGTTTTGGCTCACTCAATGTGTATTTAATTCTAGAGGAAGAGTATTTAAAACTGCCATCACAGTTCTATACCTTAAAACTTGTGGTAAATGATAATCTAGAGATTCATTTTTATTGTACATACATTCACTTGCATTTCTAGATATAATTGTGCTATTTGGAGTATAAAAAAATAGTGATCTTAGGAAGGCAGAGGTTTATAGAAGGCTGTGCTTTCTTTTGTACTTAGAATTGTGTTGAAATGTGGGTCAAGACTGGGAAGGGGAAAGAAGGACAGGAAAACTGGCAACTTCTGTCTCTGTTGCTTCCAGACTTACCTCTCTGCTCACCTCTTGCACAATTCTTCCAGTTTACCTGCTTCTCTATCAGTTTCTAATTTAATTCCATGAAATTACTGTAGATATGGATTTTTTTGAGACCCAGGGCACAGGACTGGATTAGAGGGGCACTGCTATGCAGGCATCATCTCTTTAACTTGTATATATTCCAGCAATAGGGATCATCTGATGGTCCCTTAGTTCTAAAAGCTGATACCCCACTGACCTGGATAAAGCAGCCTTGTCCTGTGAGGAGTGGTTTCTCCTGGTGTTTGTTACCAGTTTTTGCCCTCTGTGAAGAGAAGAAGAAAGGCTGGAAATTGTTTGCTCTAGAAAGAATGATTCCTAAAATTGCTGTCATTGCAACATCACCATAAATGAAGCTGTTTTAGCCTGGATGGGGTTTTGTTATTCCTGCTGTAAGCCATAGCTCTTGAATATTCCCTGAATTTCTAATGTAATAAAACAGAAAAATTGTCCCAATATCATGAGCTTAATAGTTTTTCAGTAAGTGGAACACTACTAGCCTTGCCAGTTTGCTAATGATAAAACAAATATCATCCAGATTGTCTTCTATATCTTATAATCTGCACATAGTAAAGCTGCTTGATTTTTTTTGTGTATTTGCTGTTTCCAAAAGCGATGAGCAACTTAACTTCAGTTGTTAAGAACCTAATTTTAAAAAGTTTAGGCCAATTGAAAATATTTCCAGTCCTCTTTCCTGTGTTACCTAAGTTTTGATGAACTTAGAACACAGTTATGCCATTTTGCTTGAAGCAGAAAGCGGAAAGTTAATTCCAATTTGACTAACATGACACCTAAACATCCTTGCAACATTCTTTTTATTTAAAATAAATCAGAAAAGAAGCAAGACCATTAGTAGACTTAAAGCTGAGTTATTTCCAGAGCTGTGACTTGACCTCACCATCTGTTTTTGTTTTGACAGCCCGACACTTCTTGCATCAGATTATCACAGGGATGCTGTACCTTCATTCCCATGGAATCCTGCACCGGGACCTCACCCTGTCCAACATCTTACTCACCAATAACATGAATGTCAAGATTGCTGACTTTGGCTTGGCGGCTCAGCTGAAGATGCCTCACGAGAAGCATTACACCATGTGTGGCACTCCAAATTACATTTCTCCAGAGATAGCCACCAGGAGTCCCCACGGGCTGGAATCGGACGTGTGGTCTCTGGGTTGCATGTTTTACACTCTCCTCATTGGAAAGCCCCCCTTTGACACGGACACAGTGAAGAACACCCTGAACAAAGTGGTGCTGGCAGACTATGAAATGCCAGCCTTCCTGTCCAGAGAGGCACAGGACCTCATACACAGCTTACTGCGCAAAAACCCGGCCGATCGCTTGAGCCTGTCCTCGGTGTTGGATCATCCTTTCATGTCCAGGTGCAGCTCAGCACGGAGTAGGGATTTGGGAAGCTCCGAAGATTCCATGGACAGTGGAAATGCCACCATCTCTACAACCTTCACAGGCTCTTCCAGCATCAGTACTAGTGGATGCTTGAAGGAAAAGAAGAAGCTGTTGGTTGGACAGCCGCTCCCAAATAAAATTACTTTTTTTCCCGCGAACAAAAATTCCAGTAATAATTCCTCGGGAGACGGCAGTGGTTCTTTGAGGCAGTGGGGATTCCAGGGGAAGGAAATTGGTGTCAGTGGCAGGGGAAGAAGCAGCCAGGCTGCTGAGGAGAGGCCCCATTCCCGCTACCTGCGCAGGGCCCACTCCTCAGACAGGTCTGGCACAGCCCAGGCTCCCGGCACAGCCAACGTCATCGATCGATGTCACTCTCTGGAAGTGCTTTCCAAGCCCAAAGTAGGAACAAGGGAAAATACAGAATACTTTTCACCTGTCAGCAGCTATACTGACATAGGAGAGATATTCAAGGAGAAGACTTCTGGTAGTTCTGGTTCTTTCGAAGAGCGAATATCTCCACCTGTAAAAGATCAACCACAGTAAGAATCAGTTTTTATTAAGATGAAATTTAGAGCTGGTAACTCTCCTATTGTTGTCCTGTTTCCATGTGCAGCAAGTTGAGTATTTCTTTCCCCACAGTAATTGTAGTAGAGAGCCTTGCTAATTGTTCTTGGCAGAAGAGACAGATGAGGGGAGAAGGCATTCAAAGTGCAGTTACCAATATTTTTACTGGCTGATCTCCTGAGGTGATTTTTTTTTTCTTTTATGCTTAGAGAAAATAAAAAAATAGTAAAGGTAGATTATAGAAGTGGTGTACCAGAAAGGAAAGGGTCAATTTAGACAATTATCTAAAATTTAGTTCTGCCCTTAGTTGTAGCTTCTGTGTGAAAATCTTGGCTTCTTTCTGTACATTCTCTATTTAATAGAAGGACTTTCAATCTCAGTTTCAGTGTCACTTTCTCCCCACGTTAGGAAGTGGCATGATTTCCTGTTGTCTCTTTGCAAATCAGCTCAAGGAAAAGACAGGCAAGCACTTTTCCCTGTAGAAAAAGTAAATGGAGTAAGAAGTTTTTCTTGACTATGCCCAAGTGTTTGACATAAGCAAAGTTCAGTGGCCATGTGCATTCTTTATAGCTGGAGAAATGTTTGATGAATCGAAAAATTATGCAAATGTTAAGGTAATACTTTTTTCCCCCTTGACTTCATGAAGCCATGCTGAATGTAAATATGAGAGAATATTGATGTGAGTGTGGGGATTAACTTAGTGGTTACTATTTTTTTTTACATAGTTGATTATCGACAAACCTCTTACATCTATAGTTAACCTGCACAGCAATCTTTAATGTAAGGTCATAAGACCTAAATTAAATGTTTCTATTCTGTGGTTTTGGGGTGTTTTTGGTGATAACTGAGTTCTTGCCAGTGGTAAAGCATCATCACAAAAAGAAAGTGCAGACAGATAGAGGCTATGGACATAAAAAAACCTCACAGGAGCTTAGTGTGAATTTAGAACAGATCAGTGACTCTGCAGTAATTGGTTTTGTGTGTATTCTTTATCCTTCAACATGTGGATTATAGCTTGAGTTCACCTGTGGCTACCTACATATCATCATCTAAAGAGCTGGTAAAAATCCTTCATAATTTTTGGGATTGACTGTATTTTATACAAACTCAGGCTCCTGTGGGTGCTAGCATTGGCATCTTTCAGCTGCATATTTGTTGTGCTGAATGGGATGCACTGGGGCCACGGGTGTCACAGCATCACTGTGTCTCCTGCAAGGCTGTGAGGTAAGAGCTAGGTGTCAGAACAGCTGCTGCTGCCAGCATTGTCACTGGCTCTTCTCTTTCATGTATTCAGCTCCAAAAGTCTCTTGGTGAGTGCTAACAGGCTTAAAGTTGTGCTAAAAATGAGACATAACTTTTTTTATTCCATTTGGAAACGGTATTGTAATTTTTTATGCTTTACCCCATGGAAAAAGAACGTGTTCTATGCTGCCCAAAGTGACAAAATGCCACCTGCATTTCTTATATGTTCTAAGTGTTGTGGCTCCTGCAGCTGTCACATTATAACTTTTGTTGTGCAAGTGTCTTGGATGTAATCTTGATTACATGTGTAACTTTTATTTTACAGCTCAAATTATCTCTGCCCAGTGAAGCCCCAGGTTGGTTTGTTAGAGCAGAAGTCCCAGGCTGAGACCATGCAGCAGTGGCTTGGAAGCATGCAAACAAATGGTGTGTTACTCAGCAGTTGTGTATTTTTGCACTCAAAAATGTGACTTGTAATAGTTTCTGTGGGATTTTCTGTTTTTTACTTCTTTGTACATTGAATTTCAGTACTTAGTTTCCTAAAACAAACTTGTTATTTTTTACTAGTATTTTAGCAAAAAAGAGGAAACCAGCATTCTAGACCCTGACATAATTATTCAGTTGTTTAAATGTGTAAGTGTAAGCATATGACAGAATATTAGGTGACTTGAAAGCCCTGTTAATTTCTGCAAATACAACTAAATAAGAGAAGATGGGACCTCAGTGAATGAGAAAGAAAATAAGGCTGCAGAAGGAGGGGTGGAGGAAAGGACAAAAGACCCAGAGGGGAAGGAGGTGTTCTTTGTTGTGCATCATATTACATAATTTACAAGTAATGTAATTTAATCATAAAAATGGACCACAAATCTATTCTGGCCTTTTTTGCTTTGATATTACTGGACTCCTTTCCAATTCCCTTCCTGTCTCCAGGGAATTGGAATCAGGTAACATATGGTCTGAATAATCCTGTCTGATTGTTGATCCCTTCTTAACTGTTCAGCCACACAGCACAAGTGCAGTAGTGATGTGGGTGAGGTGAAAGTTGATCAAGGGCTGAAATATCAAAACTAGGAAAGGAGTTACAGGAAGGTTAAATATAAAAATAAGGATTTTAAAAAAATAAATACAAGAATTAAAAAAATAAAACACAGGATTTGGAGTATGCACTAAACATTTGGAGTACTAAAACCTCTGGTTGATGGTGAAACACCAGCTGGATAAACTGGAACTTATATGAAACTTGTTAATAGTGGTTATCTGAATGGTAAATATGCTGCCTTTGAACAGATGAAGCTAATTCTTGTTTAAGAATGTATTTGAAATCTTAGCATTTTGTTTATAAACTATTTTAAAAGATTATTTGAGGTTTAAAACTGAAGACCAAGATAACTGAAATATAGGAACAGCTTATATTAAGTAGCACTGGGATTTTGTTAGCACTGATGTCGATGGTACTAAAGTCATAGCCTGATGGTTTGGACTGAGGATTAAAGAAATCCCAGTCTTCCCTTAAATGAGCCTTCTAAGATGATCTTTTGCAAAGCTTTTGAAATGATAACAGGACTTCTTCCTTCTGGCTGTGACTCTGAATGTCCAATGTCCCTTTGTGATGGCCTCAGTTCTGCTGAGACCCCCTGCAGACCCACCTGGCAGGAGTGATGCACGTGGAGGTTTTGGCTATCACCTGGATGTGCAGCAAGATGCACCAAGAAATGCATGGAACACCTTAAAAGATGTGAGGAACCACGATGCTTCTGGTGACTGCCCACCTGCTTTAAACCAGAGAAACCCAAAGAAATGCATCCCTGGAGTTCTCTGCAAAAATGAGAAAATGCTGCCATCTTCTGCATGTGGCCTCTGGGCAGCTTCAGCACCGGCCCAAAGGTGGGGCCAGGAGCCATCAGCGCACCTGAAGCCCTCACTGCGAAGGGTTGTGTCACCTCTCAGTGCCCACAGGCTGAAACCCATCAGGCAGAAAACCAAAAATGCAGTGGTATGTGGCACTTCTTAAAATGGGAGCAGTTGAAGTGTTTAATATAGTGTGATTCTCTCTTAAAAATTACTTGATAAACGAGAAACGTTTTTGGGAGACTTCATCTGTAATAAATTAATTTAAAATCATATTAGTAAGGTGCATCTTAGTTTTTGTATAGAGAATACTTAAAACATAATAGAGCAGACCTGTCTGTGTTTGATTTGTCCCTTAAGCCTCAGTGGCCAGGCTGATACCCTTCAGTCATGCTGAAGTGCTGTGTTTTAATAGCACTAATAATAAAAGTTTCTGTCAGAAGCTTTTATAAGTTTGAGCTTCATTTAAGGAAAAAGAAAAGTATTTATGAAAGCATCTGTGGAAAAAAAAGTGATATCCTACCTTTCCAGAAAGTAAAGGTCTTTTTGTTTAACTTGGATATTTAATATATTTTAGGTGAGCATTCTAGATACTGGAGAAGTGTGTATGGAGTTTCTGAAAGAACACCATTCACAGGAACTTGTGAAAGAAGTTCTCAGAATATCTTGTGATGGAAATGTGGTGAGAATGTTTTTGATTTCTTCCCTGTTGTATAGGGGGCTTAGAGTTCATTCAGAGCTGTTTGGGGCTTTTGTAAGTGATTATTTCTTTTGAAATCCAATATTTATATATGCACAGCTGTAAACTTTTCCCTCCATAATAAAGCCATATAAATTTTAAGAGCAAGCAATTATTTTAGAGAAAAATTGGACTTAACTTTTGGAATAGGTGAAACATTGCAGAAAAAGTGCTCTGTTAAATAAGTAGTCAGAGGAATAGAGCTTTCATGGTCAATCACAGTAATTAATTAAACTGAGACTTATTTCCATACTTGTTATAAGTGCAGAGTGCTGTAGTAAGTTGCAACTAAACACAATTTTTGTTCCTTTTTTGTAGATTACAGTTTATCATCCAAATGAAGGAAGAGGTTTCCTTCTTGGTGACAGACCTCCTGCTCCTCCTGAAGGTGCCTGCATGTACAATTTTGACAACTTGCCAGGTAATCAGGCATTTATTTTAAAACTATGGTGATTAATGTGGTATTTTAAGTGAATCTTGTGACTTTATAGCTTTCAGCTACTACTTTTCAGATAATTCTGAAGTAAAACCCCTTTCAGAATTAGATTCATGCTGCAGTTTAACTGGAAACTTTTTAACTTCACAAGAAAGGGTAACCCACAGGTTTTAATTCCTTTTATATGGGACTTTTAAAGAGTAACCCCTTTGCAATGTAGTGTACCAAAATTAAAGCTCTTGTAAATCTTTTCCTCATTCATAGTGGGAGCTGTTGGTGGAAATAAGTCAGTCTCTTTCAACATATTTCTGTCAAGTACTTAAATATTACTCACAACCTTAAGCTGTCAAATACATAAGTTAAATTACTTCAAGCAGGTGCACATGTTTAATCTGCTAACTTCTAAAACAGTTTTTTTTGTTTTCATTTTTAGAAAAGTACTGGAAGAAATACCAGTATGCAGCTAAGTTTGTGCAGTTGGTAAGAACAAAAACCCCCAAAGTGACGTTCTATACAAGATATGCCAAGTGCATGTTGATGGAAAATTCACCCACTGCAGATGTTGAAATTTGTTTTTATGATGGTATGTATTCATTTTTGCAGTTATGCAAATAGGTGGATCATGATTTTAAAGCTGCACTGAAGTGTTGCCAAACAATAAACAAGTTGGAAGAAAATAGGGCACTATAAACAGTTTTTTGGCCACTCTGATTTATTGTAGCACTTGTTGATTATTTGTTAATTCCTTACTGATACCTTCTTCAGGAAATACGTGTTGCAAAAGTGTTATTTGAATTATGCTTTGTTTTTATTCATGAGCTCTTATGTACATCTACCTTTGATAGTTAACCTCCTTAGTGAAAGGCTTGTCCCTACTCCAAGCTTTCCTTGGTTAACAGGTATTTTATACAGCTCACACTAGAAGTGGTCACATTTTTTTGCAGGAGCAAAGATACATAAGACAGCTGGGATAACTCGTGTGATTGAAAAATCAGGGAAGTCCTTCACTTTGAAAGGAGAAAGCGAGGCAGGGTTGAAGAAGGAAATACAGGTTTATATGGATCATGCAAATGAGGTAAGGTGCAAAGCAACCTCCTGAAAATTCAGCTGCCCTTTCACAAATGGGCTTCCAGTGTTGCTTTTCATGTTTCTCATTATTCAGGAGGGAGGATGGTGTTTTTGGGAGGGCAAATATCAGTGTAGAGGTAACAGTTCCAATGCCTCACAACCCAGATTGAGAGGAAATCCTTACTAGTGTGTAAAGCAGTCTTGCCTGTCTGGTGAAAGGATTAAACAGAACAGATGAAGCTGCTTTACACAACTTGGAAAAACTCAGTAGCATTGAAATTTCCTTGTGTGGGCTCACCTGCCACACTAAACAAGTATGAAATAGTTACACAGTTCTCAATTTGAAACTTTTATAAACTCCTTCTAATTTCAGGGACATCGTATATGCCTTGCACTGGAATCTGCTGTTTTGGAAGAAGAAAAAAGGAGTGGAAGTGTTCCATTTTTCCCAATAATTGTTGGAAGGTAATATCTTTCACTTGAAAATACTTACGTATTTGAATGTTCCCACTCAGCAGCCTGAGGCAGCAAATGCTTGCAGAAAGCAGGGTGGCCAGCAGAGGCCCACAGTCCTTAGCAAGATAAATACTGCCTTGGCAGCATGTATGAACAGCTTGGTTTGGGCCTGCAGAGCCCCCTTTGATACTAGGACAAAATGCACTTGTGGATTCAGACTAAAGCAGGCTAACAATTGTTAACATGTGTAAAAACAGATCTGCAGAAGACTTCTGCCATCAGGTGCTTTGGACAGTCTATGGTAATAGGAAGGAAAAGCTACATCTCCTCACTTGTTTTAGTCCCTTTTGAACAGACCTTTTCCCAGTTTTTCTCATTATTTTTCCAGAAAACCTGGTAATACTGAATCACCACAAGCTGTAACACCTCCACTGTTGGACAAGACAAACTGTTCAAATGAAGTTGTGGCATTGGACAGAAATAAAGCTGCCAGTTCTACTCCAGTTCAGACTCCAAACTGTGCTCCTGTAAGTACACAAGGACATACCATGGAGACCATATTGCTGTGACACTTGAACTAATGGAATTATACTTGCATGGACATAGGCTTTTATTAGCCATCTGTGAGCATATTGACTAGAAATGCTACCTTTGATTTCAACTAACTTTTCATGTCAAACTTCCTCAGCTGACTGAATTATATTGGGGTCTTGGCATTCTGAGTTTGTATCATCTGAGCTTTGTTGAATCTGCATCAATCTACTCTTGTTGGATCTGCATGTCTGTTGTATAATTGTGTAGCTCATGTCCCTAGCACAGAATGTGACAATTTTCACTTGACTGAAAGTGAACCTGACAACAAAAACTTGTGTCCCTGTGGGGTTTTTATACTGTAATGCTGTTAAATGAAGCATAGGGGCTAAATCTGTCTGTGTCCATGAGCAGGTGCTAATTGAGCACTACAGGTGGTACATAATTAGGGTAGGAGGATTAATGCTAAGGCTGTTAATTCTGTGCATCTCTGGTTTTAGGTGGTGTCCTATGAAAAGCCTACATTTCTGACTAACACTGTTGAAAATACCTGCTCCTCTGTTCATCAAAAGGAATGCAGTCCAAATTCAGCCCAGCTTGTCAAATCTGTTTTTGTGAAAAATGTTGGTTGGGCCTCTCAGGTGAGAAAAGAATAGATAAAGAAGGCATGTCTGTTCTTTCTTTCCTATTAAATTTGAGGTATGTGTTTTTAAGTCATTAACTTTAAATTTGATTTGTGAGGAATCATTCAGTTGTGCATTACAGTTTAAATGTAAAATTTGTCTATAGAAAGATACTTTTAAATAAGTGTCTTAGATAAATGCCATGGTGAACTATATAAGCAAAAGAAAGTAAAATAACAGGTCAGTATCTCAGTTACCACAGTTTTCCTGAGGCTATTATTGCCTATTTCAGTGTCTTCTGTCATTTAAATTTGACTCTAGTAAAAAACTAAAACTGTTAAACTTCTCCATTCATAAAGATGCAAAGGTGCCATGACATATAGTTTTTAATAGATATGTACCAGATCTGTACAAGAGAAATGCATCTTCCCCCTCAAAAGGAAAAGCTGTTTCCTTGCAAGGCCCTTTTCCCCTCTGCTTTTCTGTTGGATAAGATTTAGGTTTAAAAAATTGTTCTTGGCAGTCCAGATAAAGTCACCTTCCTGCCCTAACAGAAAAAGTTCTCTTTCTATATATATAAATTTTCAGTTGTACAGCTGTGAATGCTCACAAATGGGCCTCTATTTAGTGTTTGGTCCTATATAAAATTCCTTTAGGAGTGGTTAAGCTAAAGATAATTCTTTATTTACCTGTCATTGAAGAGGATAAAAAAAAGCTGAGCATCTGAAACCTGAGGAAGTCTGCATGAGACTATTTATTCCAAAGTAATAGCCATGCAATCTTATCTTTAACAGACTGCCCAAAATACCTGAGTCCCTTCAGCAATTTTGAAAAACTCAGCCTTAGTTATTAGCAAAATTCTAGGTATGTAATTTTGTATTTCATATCCTCCAACCATAATGCAACTTCTCTCATTAGCTGACCAGTGGAGCTGTGTGGGTTCAGTTTAATGATGGATCCCAGCTGGTGGCACAAGCAGGTGTTTCTTCCATCACTTACACTTCTCCAGATGGCCAGACAACCAGGTGAGTCTGTTCCTGCTACAAAAATACCACAGGTAACTGTCAGTGCAAGGCTGTTGCACATAAGGTGACTTCATAGCTGCTACTGATTTTGGTTTATAAATATTAAACCTTGGCTTTGCAACTTCACAGTTGATTGGCTTATGTAAGCTTAATAAATCAAGAGAAGTACCCACAGCTTTGACTGGGCACTGGATAGCAAATGAGTGAAACAAACTGGGAGTGCATCTACTTGGGCTCCAGAGTACAGCCACTATTCATGCACAGTATTTAAAACAGAGAGGGTGAGAAAATGTTTTGAAATAACTAAATTGTCATGAAATACAACAAATTATTTAAGCAACTCCATTTTTCTCTGCTGCTTTGCCTCTCTAGGTATGGAGAAGATGATAAGTTGCCAGAATACATCAAAGAGAAGCTGCACTGTCTGTCTTCTATTCTTGTGATGTTTACCAATCCAGCTGGTCCTCACTGATTAAAGGAAACCGGGTGTCACAGCACAAGAGCTTAATAAACTCACTGACTTCCAAGTAAAGTGACTGATCTCACTCATAGCTTATGCAGAAATTCTTCCAAAATCTGCTAAAAAGTTAGGAAGGGAAGGGTTGCTCTGTTTATGTGTAGCAAACTGTGTGTAAAGTATCATACAAACCAGTTTTCATTAAAGTGATGGATAAACTTGCTCAAGCAAAACTTTAAGCAGCTTGGGTCTTGACAGCATTAAGTCTTTGGAAATAAGCTGAATCTGTTGTATTTTTTTCTTACCCCACTCCTTCCTCAGTGCCAGCAATCAAGGAAAGTGCATCTCTGCTCTTCAAGTATTTGTATTTGTAAATAACTTATATTTTTATGTCTTACGAGTAATATATGTAAATATGTATATGTTTTATAACTCATTTTTATTTTTTGTAGCAGCAGCTTAAACTTCCCTGCACAAGCATGTTATACAAAAAAAAAAAAATAAATGCAGTGGTAATTGTCTGGATCTATTTATTTGTTGCATGGTCAAGTGAGGGTTAGAGGAAAAGGTTCTCAAAGTATTAAGCTCAACTTCTGCCAGGAGCTGAACTGGTAGCTTAGAAAATAATGTTGGGAGTTCAGGGTTTGGGAACAAACAGTATAAAAGAGGTGCACACAGTTACTTCTAAGTTGCTGAACTGAAAAAGTGCACTGTGCTTTGTATATTCAGTATTTTACTTCTGGCCAGGAGCACAGCTGATAGGAAAGGAAGCAAAAGATGCTGTAGTAACTGACTCTGCTTGTTACTTAGTAGGAATTGATAACTTTAGATGGTTTTACCTTGTTTTACATGTTGAGTAGTACTTAGAGCAACTGAAGTAGCATTAACAGTAGCTTTTTTCCTAAGCATTTTGCCTCAAGTGTGCTAACACTCCTGATGGTGCTTGTATATCTGTACCTAAATACTTCATGACTTCCTTATTAAGCAGGAAAAAGGCTTAAATTGAGTGGGATGCCAAATGGTGTTGGTGGGGGGGAAGGTGAAGAGTTTCAGAGGAGCTGTGTGCAAGCTCAGCTGATTCAAGTCAGTTCTCCTCTTTCAGCTGTTTAAAAGACAGAACTTTGGTTACTTTTGATGACTTTGTCATGGCTAAATCAAGGAAATAGCTTACAAATAAATAGCACTAGGAACACAAGAAAGATAAACAAGTAGCACTTATTATGAATTAGCTTATAAAAGTGAAGTCCTTTTTCATAACATTTTGTGATTCTGCAGCAGGAAAGCCCAGGAGGGAATAAAACTTCTGCAGTCCCTTCAGTCAGTATTGAAAAAAATCATCTTTTAATTTAGTAGTCTCTTAGTGGTTGAACAATTGATTACATAGGAATACAGAATTACATTTATTAAATTCAATAAGCATCAAACAGTAGAGACATTAAACAGCAGCCACAACTCTCCTACTGGAGTTATTCCAGAGGCTTTTTTCCCAGTAGCATTAAGACATTCAACAAACCCATATAAGTGAGCTTAAACCCCATTATGAAGGAAAATTAAAATTTCACTTTTTAAAATAAAGTCTGAATGATTAAAAATAAATTCCTGTTTCTTGTACCCTAATATCAGAAAAACTAGAAGTTTACAGCTAACAGATCACCAAGGAGCCAGTTTTCTCCTTTCACTTCATTACCACCACTGCTCATCACAGTGCATTCCTGCTCACTCACAAAAGTGTAAACTATCCTGCTTAGACTTTTTTTTCATGTAGTTAAGAAAAGCTGTGCATATTTCAGCTCTGGGCAAGTTATCTTTCTTGCTACAAAAAGGCATTCAGCAAAACAGTAGAGGAAAAATTGCACATATGGTTCACTGTAGTTCAAGTAACAGCTGCTGAGACTGGTTTTGAATGGCTCTTGATCAAATTAAAGACACAAAGTGCCTGTGTGGAGGGCACTTCCTTTCTCTACACTTGTGTTACCTGTCCTGTGAAATGCTGGAGAAGATGTACAGGCTCCAGAATCAGGGTCTGTGTTAACCAGTGCTTAGAAGCCAACAAACTGAGCATCGGAAGGTTTGCTCAAGTAGTCATGTCTCCATACAAAGTGCATGCAGCTCAACTAATCTTGTAGTTACAAAAGAGTCACTAACCCTGATTCACAGAATCAAGATAATATTTCTTTTACTTCTTTCTGGAAAGGATGCACGGAACCTGTGACCTTCACAGCTGCCTTCAGTGCACATGTGCATCATTTAAACTGTACACACCTCAAATGTGCCATTATATGGCTCTAACCCCTCACATTCCTCCCTCTGCTGCCAGAAGAGCAGAATACAAAATCCAGCTGCAGCAGGGTACCCAGGTATTAGGATATGACCAAGTTATGTCCTGTCACTGTGTGAGTACAGGGTACAGTTGTTAGCACACAGCCAACAAGGCCAGGGGTTAGGTACTCCTCGTTAAATAGCAGTAATAAACTAATTATTACTTTGGGTTGGTTTTACCTTTTTTTTTTTTTTAATATATATTTAACAATTCTCTTCCTGCATCCTCCCATATCTGACAGAAAATGCAATCAGTCTCTTGTACACTATCTCCAGGAGTAAGAGGGAGGCTACAACTACTCCACAGATCAAGCTGAATGCCCAGCGGGGTCCCAGGTGAGTGTAGATCTGGCTCACAAAAACAGGCCCAAGGATCCGTGCTCCACTCCCAGAGGCAGTTAACCAGCCCATGTACACACCCTGCAGCAGATCAAAAGCTTAGGTAAGTGATACAGGAATTATTTGGCTTGCCATTAATTCCAACCTATTATCCTAACTAGAAAATTTAGAAGTGTTTAAACAATCACTTATCTTTCTTAAGTCATTAAGATACTGATTACTTTGGTTCCAAGAGTACTCCTCAGCCTCTCTAAGCATTAACTCCAAGGCTCCACTCAGAGGTACTCTACTGCCTTCTTACAAAATGCATTCTGGCTCAAAGCATTTAGTCTATTTCACCAAAATATAACAAAAAAAAAAAAGGTGAAAAAGGGAATAATTTTTTTTGTTAAGCAATAATGTAAGTTTGCTATGTGTTTCACTACTATAAAATGTCAACACTGGGGGTCTGGTAGCATTTGTAGCTTTTATACAATAAGCTTAGTAAGAGGAACATTATTCCATATCGATTTCCAAATATCTAATTGGTAGTTACAAAAAGGACCCTTCCAGAACAGTCATGAAATTTTCACATTGTAAGATTTGCATAAATAGCTCAAACCTTGCTTTCTAATTCATCTAGAGACTTGCCTTGGATTTTAACAAAGATTAGAGCTCCTGCAAAGTTCTACCCTGCTTAAAACACACTATGATTTGGCTGATGACAAAAGGAATTTTAACTAGATCCCTCATTCTAAAACAGAGAGTGCAAGTGTGGAAGAGCAAATGAAATAAACCATGCAGGGATGATGCTTACCTGAGGCTTTGGTCCTAGAACTTTGGAGTATAAAGTGTAGGACATGACATTACAAATGGGATAGCCCAAGCCTATGAGCACATCAGAGGTGATGTACTGGGCCAGGTAGATCATGGGAGTGTTGAGGCACCAGGACTGTGTGACAGGGCAGCCCACAGGTTCTGCTGTGTGGTTGGACAGCAGCTGCACCTCCTGCCAGCTCCAGAAAGGCGTTAACATTTCAGTGGGAACCGTTCTGGGAATGGAGTTATTCTTTATTTCTGTCAAAAGAAGCGATTCCCACCATGAAGAACAAAAGTACAACAAAAGGCTTTCACAAGAACATTACAAAGGTGGTCTGGTGTGACTTGAACAATACCTTGCCACTGGATATTTGGTAGTTTCTTGCCCCAAGGCAGGAGGACAAAGAATCCAACCAAGACAATCAGTAAACCCCCATGGAGAATGGCACGCTCACCAGTCCTATCAAACAATGACAGTGCAATTAAATGTATAATTTAATTAATGTAACATTTCTGTAGCTGCTAATGACATAGCCCATTAGTTTGTGGAAATTATATCTGACCAAAACACCAGAAAGAAAAGTTAAAAAATCACAATAACTTAAAACCTGCTTTTCTTGTGATTCAAGGGTAAAACACAGTCAGATATGGGGGTTATGTTAACAGAACAAAGAACTACCACAACATCAAGGCTGTGCCAAAACTGGAAGTATTTCATTATCATAGTAAACCCAGACTCATTAGCAAGTACAAGATTTGAGTCACACAGATTTGGCCTTGCCATAAAGCTTTTCACACTGAGCTAACAGAAGGAACAGAATTCCAGAAACTTACTTTTTGGATAGAATTTTAACTGCCATGAAAACAATAACTGATTCAATGCCAATCACACTAAGGATTATTCCATTATAGAAAACAGCTTCTTTCCTGGTCCAGGAATACATATCCATTGTCAGTGGAGTAGCTATACTAAAATGACAGAACAAAAACACAGTAATCAAAAAAAGCTGCTTCTATACATTGCTTTCCATACATGTACTGTCCCAAACATCAATGCATTACACCAGCCATACTCTGAAGCATCATTAATCTATTTCTGATAATTCATGGAAAGATGATGGAGTTAAAGCCAAGCCAGGGTAATAGAGATGGAAAAAAATTCAGATCCTGTGAGTATAAAAATAGTAAACTTTTAATACTGTTTCAATTTTAGCAACCAACTAATCTCTAAAACCTCAGTTTTCTAAAAACAATGCAATTATGACAGAACCATACTGTAAAACAAATTTTAGCTACATTAGAGATCAAAAACCTTGCAGAATACATTTTATATCCTCAAAGTATTTTCTAACTTAAAAAAAATGAAGGACACTTCAGCCTGAGATAATGTTTTACTTATTTGCTTACCCACAGAAAATTTGGGAGTCAATAACAAACCTCTTTAGGCTAAAAAAACCCCAGTCATGTAAAATAGTGTATTTAAGAATACAATTGCATTACCTCTATCAAACACTTGTTTTAATCATTACTAAAATAAGAGATTCACTGAAGCTTTTGGAGCTAATCAGAATCATACTAAGAAATTACCAAATTAAATATAAAATATAGGACAAGATATTCAGCTGAAAACATGGTTTTCTCCAAAGATTTCAGGTAGCCCAATTTAAGTTACTTTTTTTTTTTTTAACACTTAGAAAGTTGAGGGTATTCAGAAGCTCTCACATTAATGTTTCCTACACCACAAACTGTACATATTTTTAGTTATTACTGACTATTATTTAGTATTATTCATTACTCTGTATCAGTACACATCAACTTGACTGCATATGGTTTGAGACTTTTATTTATGAAGTTAAGAAAATAAGTGAAACAGAGAAGCCTCTGCATGCACCCACAATCTCAATGCTTTACATGTCTGAGTATTTTGAGAGAAAATAGACAAACTCACGTTTCAAAGACAGCAAACACAAACAAGATGACAAAGAAGAGAACATTGAGTGCTACCACAGCAACGTGGTCAATGCTTCCTTCTGCATTCTGATCCAGAACATCACTTTCTGTAACAAAACAAAAGAGTTACCCAAACTGCACACTGAGCTTTTTCTTAGACCATCACAAATTACAAACAGTAATGATTTCTTTAGTCTTTTAAGTATTTAGCATACAAGTTGGTGGGCAGCTAGGTAGTTATACTTTGACAATCAAAGTATAAAGTTTTTATATCTAAATGGAATTGTTGAAATGGTAATTCCTCTGACAGGTAGAGAAAATTATTTCCAAACTCGTTACATCATCTGTTTTCCCAATGAGTCCTGACTGACAGCAAAATAAGCAAACTTCTTTAAATATCTTAACAATGGAAACCAAAACACTTCCTGTACTCTTGCCAGGTCAAAGCTACACAGCAGAATTCTCAGGGTGAAAATATGGAATGATCCATAAAAGTTTTATTTTTTTTCTTCTCTGCTACCATACTATGCTACCATACATAGTGCTCTGCAGCACTATGGACAAAACAAGCAATTTCTGGACTAGGTAGGCAGAGATGAAGCCTATTTTCCACTTCAAGTTCCCACTGCAGCAGACTTTAAAACACTTCTAAATGCTTGTATGTAATAAGAGAGTACTTCAAAATTATAATCCCAGAGTAAGTTTTCAAGAAAACACTGGTACCTTCTCCATGAGAATTGATACTGTTGCATTGCCTTCCCAAGTCATCCACTCGATGCTCCCTAGAAATTTAGAACTGTTTTCATTAATACACACATTTCTTTCATCTACTGCTGAGACAAGTTTCTACTAAAATAATTGTAAATGGTATGATCTATATGACAATTATTCACAGCTCCTTGAAACATCATCTACAAAGCTTACACCTGGCTGCAGTGAACACCATCCTGTTCAAGAAAGAAAATATTCCAGTGGGAGGATATCACATATCCATATGCATCTGCACTAATGGGAAAAGGAATAAAGATCCCCCCTGAGATTCTTAAAGCAGACTGTGAGATCCTTACAGACAAGCCAACCTTATTTCTCCTTAGAGAAAAAAAATGGGCATGAACCATCAACACTAAAACTGTATCAAGGCTGACAGTCTAACAGCTTTAACTTTTTTAATCAGTTTACATTCTAACCATGACATCACCACGTTCATTTATGAGCATCATAAAAATACAGGTAATAAAGAAGGTAGAAACACCGAAAAAATAAGTAGCAACTTGCAGTTTTAGCACTCCAGATCTGAGGTTTATTACTCCTCCTGCTGAGCAGCATATTATTTGCTACAATTCACCCACAAAAACAAGATAGAAATATTTTTTTTTAACTTGATTACCTGAATATAGCAAAGATGAGAATAATATTAATAACTCCTAAGAGAGCTCCAAATAAAACTGGTGTCGTGTACATGTTCAGCTGAAGACAAAGGAATTTCCATGTTACTCCTTCTTCTCCAATAAGTGTAAAACATGTCTGAAAAACTTAAAAACATCCAATGTACTGTGAAAATCTTGAGAGTCATTAAGAAAATACTAGAACACATGTAGAACATATAAAGCTGGATAAGCTGGATTAGCAAAGTTGTTCCAATTGCCAAGTAAAATTTAAGTATTATAGCTGTCAAACCTTTTACATTTTGAGAATCCTACTCCAGGTAAACAAAATGCACACCAGTGGGATTTCAGCTAGCCAGAAAACTACTTGGTTACATACAAATACACTGTGTAAATAACATCATGGCGTTTACAGAACTGAATTCTCAGTGTACCAATGGTTACTTTTCTTGGCAGACAGATGATTTATTCTTTTTTCCTCTTGCTCCTACATGGAAAACCTTGTTCCTGGGACTGGATTATCCCTCGTGCTAAGGGTAAACTGAAGAGATAAGATGCAGTGGAGGGGATGTTTAAATTAATTTTTAAATTGCTGCAGAGCAATTGGACTAGAATATTTCATTTATATTGGCTTACAGAAGTACAGATGAGTGGCTCCCATTTATTCAATTCTGATCTCACTGACAAATTATGCCTTAAAATTCCCTGCTTCCACTGCCCAATTCCAACCTAAGAAGCATGAGAGAAGTGAGGAGAGATGTTTTACCTGGCCCTAATATGAAGCCAACTGCTTGGCAGGCACTGGTATTGGCCATGGCACTGGTTCTCTCCTTCAGAGACGTGGCACCCGCAATGTACGATCGAACTACGGCCACGTTTCCTTCAAAAAAAACACCCCAAGCCAAGCAAGTGTTCATATCAATGTCAATCACACTGTTAAACTGTTGAGTGACAGTTATTTTAGGGTTTTGTTTCTTATTTTGCAAGCACATAAAACCCAGCGCTCCCTCTAGTATTTTTACCCAACTGCACAATTACACAATTTTGTTACAAACCACTACTGGCCAACCCTTTGCTTTGTTAAATATTAAGTTATCGTTCACATAATGGTAAACCTGGTACTAAACTATAATGTTCACAAGACAGAGAATGCAATAGTTTTCAGAAATGTAAATTCTGCTGTGGTTACCTGCTCCAAATCCCACGAGAGCACGTGCAGTCAGCATGTAGTACTTGTTGTGTGAATGGGGCACGTGGACGTAGGCATAGAGACAATTTGCAGCTACTGAAATAGCAGTGGAAATGACCAG
This sequence comes from Climacteris rufus, assembly GCA_013398175.1. NCBI lineage: Eukaryota > Metazoa > Chordata > Aves > Passeriformes > Climacteridae > Climacteris > Climacteris rufus. Next base: position 839,030 of record VZRZ01001378.1, read on the forward strand.
AGGTTCTCTCCTGGGCCTGTAGTTGGACCAGAAGCCAAACAGGGGAGAGGCAACCATTTGGCCAATGCTGTATGAAGCAATAATCCAGCCCAAGAAACTCGCATCTGCTGTCGGATCAATCTGCAGAAACACATGAATCAGCTCTGTGGGTAAAGAATGAGAGTGCTTGATACTATCAGCAACACCCTTTTATAATTACTACCTGGAATACTGCAGACTCTGTCCTGTAATACTTTGTCTGGGGTAATAAACCTTGGCTAACTCTCTCCAGCAATGCACCAAACCAATAAAACATACTTTGCTTCCAAGACTGGAAATGGCCCACCTGCAGCAAACTCTGGTAGTTTTTGTACAGCACTGCTGATGTTCTGGGCTACAGACAGAACTTAGGCAGTATTGGCAGACAGTTTCCATGTCAGGAGCAAGGAATCACTTCAGCTGTCTCTGCACATGCCTGAATCTGTCCTGATTTACAAGGCTGGTAATGCATTTTCTTGTCTCCTGCAAGAATTCAGCACCAGCCTCGCTTCCAATGACACCTCTAGGTCCCTGCCCAGGTTATGTTCTTCCAAATTTGCATTTGAAACTGCCTTCTGCACTTCCAGGGGCAGTAAAATCCTAGCAATGGTTAAATTGAAGTTTTAAAGACTTTTATGCTGCTTTTAACAAGAACACAACAAAGAGGTGAAAAAGCCCCAACCAAACTAAAATCACTATACAGGAACAATGGCAATTCCCTGCTAGGAATGTCAAGATCTGTGTGCAACAATGTGACATTTACAGAGTAACTTCTACCTACAGTTCCTTCTTCTCTTTTTTTTTTTTTTTGCCAAAATGCAGACAAGTCTTGGGCATCAGGTTTTNCTTCTTTTTTTCTTTTTTTTTTTTTTTTTTTTTTTGCCAAAATGCAGACAAGTCTTGGGCATCAGGTTTTAACAATGAGATTTCTATTGGTTCACTGTCCAAGAAAACAGGTAAGGATACTGGAAAACCAAACATTTCTGGATTATGATGCACCTTTATCAATTCAGGCAAAAAACCAACAGATTTTGCAAGAAATAATAAAAGTGTCTCAGTGGATGGCAGAACAAAAGTCTCTTAAAGCCACACACTTCCCTCTCTCTTTTCCTAAATAAAATACCAAGTTTTGTACTACCTACTTTCTGAGCAAGATTTTTCTGTTCTGTCTAATTAAAAACCCCATATTTACAAACCTTTTGGAGATATGGCCACACAGACATAATTACAATTGAGAAACCTGTAACACAGCAAAAACAGAACTGAAGTTATTTTATTTGCCATTTTTATTAGTCATTTGCTTTCCTGAAACAGTTATTACAGGTTCGTTCTTCTGCCTCTAAGTGTATTACAGTTTAAACCTGTGCATCAGTTTGTCACCTGAAAAAAACTATGCATTTCCTGCTCTTTCAAAGGAGTGGTAATTCCTCCCATCAGGAAGAATTACTTTTAAAAGATCATCTTATAGGTGCATACACACTAAACAAAAGCTCTCCTATGTTGTCCTCCCAATGAAAAGACAACAAAGTAAAAAGAATTTCTTGATATACTGACATATTGGTATTCATTAGTCAAAGAAATTTTAATTCATTCAAAAAAAAGTTACTGGATTTCAGTATTCAGTAGGTATAGATGAATTTCAAGATAATTTCTGTTTGATTTGCCAGTCATATATTCTCGTCTAAAGAATCAAACAATGCACCTTTTTTGAGGCTGCAATAGAACAGCAGCATTAAAGAAGCTATGTAGTTGAAACCTAGAAAACCCTGTAATTTTCAAACTGAAGTATATTCATTAAACAAATGACATTGAATTCCACACGTGTTTACTCACCTACACTACTGAGAAACATTGTCAGGTACATGATCCAGATGGATCTCCACCTGCTTTTATAATGTTCTTGTGTTTCCACAACATCCCTGTTTTCAAACCAAAAAGCAAGAGGGAAAGAAATCATCATCAGATCCTCTTCTAGCTGTTCCCACACGACACTGAAAACACTTTTCACAAACCTCTCAATACAGCTGTTATGCAGGAGTGGATTTCTGCTCAACAAAGACTATAAAAAGTTTATTTTTCACTGAAAAATACCAGATTGAGAAATCAAACAAAATTAACAGAAATGCTGTCACACACCAAATGCTACACAGAGACATCTTTATCTAGAGAGGCCTTCAATTCTGCAAACTCTATGTATAGACACTTTGGAGCATCACCCATCATGTAAAGGCTTTCAGAATTGTGTTTTAAACCATAAACCCCCAGAGATTTCCTCACAGCTGTGACCTTAAAAGACCCACAAACCTGAACAACTGTTGATTTGACTAAATGCTACAGTCTATTCTTATGATGAAAAATTACAGTGTAAATATTATTCAACGTAAAAGTTGTGTGTAAAAGATACTGCTGTAGATTTGTACGGGCTGAAACAAAAAAAAAATTAAAATAGAAGCCACAAATTTAAACGAAATAATTTCTGTCCAAAAGACGTCGATCCAGGTTATAGATTCCTGAACATAGTTCATGAACACTGTTTATGTAAGTCATGCCTAGACTTAGGCAGAGCTGCGATTTTAAGTTCAAAACACGTGTTTTGCTGTCGGATGGGAAAAAACCCCCAAGTGACACATGAAGGCTGCTGTTGAACAGGCAGCCCCGTGCCCTCACCACCCCGCTGGCTTTAGGCACCCCCGAGCCGGTGAGTTTTTGTCTCCCCACAGAGGAAGCCGCCCCGGCCCGCTCCGCTGCCGGGCCCGGGACGCTCCGAGACGCAGGGCCGGGGCTCCGGAGCGCCCGGGGACGGCGGCTCGGCCGGGGAGCCTCGGCAGGGCAGGGCTCG
>VZRZ01001379.1:7675-19025 GCA_013398175.1 Climacteris rufus
GACCAGTTTGTCCTCCCAGTGTCCCCCCAATGCCCTGGGGATACTGGGAGTCCCCAGGGGGGTGAATGGGTCACTCCCCACCTCGCTCAGCCAAAGTGTGGGGGCTTTTTGCTTCTCAAGCCACTGACACAAAACATTTCCCAGCCACTGCCCCACTTTAAAGGGTTTTTTTTCAAGTCCAGTGTTCCATGTTTATAAATGTACCAGTCCTGCCATCCCTTTTCTGGGTTATATAAATGTTTGATGGAATCATTCTCGAAGGAAATCAATTTTTTATAAGAACTTAATGATAACTCATAGAAATTCACTTCCCAACATGACAGCTGATTAACTCTTTGCCAGTAAATTTTCGTACAGACCTCAAAAATAGAAGATTTAAGGGGGAAAAGCCCTTTGTTTTAAAATGCAATTCACATTTGGAAGGGAAAGGATGAGATCCTGGAGTAGAGAGCCATGGAATACCTTTCCTAGGAGAGCAAAGTAAGCTCTGGGACTCACACACACATTTTTATCTTTTTTTTTCCAATCCTGTCCTAGTGACCCTTTTATAAATATGAGTTAATGCAAACTTCCCCATTACTGTAATATTTCATTAGCATCAAAGAGCTGCCTCAGTCCCCAAAGTCAGGAAATTCAAAACTACTGGGCTATGGCAGAAACAATTTATTGCTCTTAACTCTCGACAAAGAATTAACTCCCTGTTATCCTTCCCTGCACACTGGAGAGGGAACACAATGTGCTGGATAAACATGACAAGTTTAATGCTGTTTGGTCTAACACAATCTATTTGTAAGTAACTTTGAAGATTACTTTTATATTATATTTTAAAATTCAATGCCATCAAATTATTAGATGGAGGCAAAGTATTACAGCCTGGCTTAACAATCACATTTTCATTTAAGTCAGATGGTTCAGATAACCATCACTGGTTCTAATTGTTAATTTTCAATCCTTCATGATCAAAGGCATTAATAAATCTATTTTCCTTGTGTCCTAACAATGAGATAACTGAATTCCACCTCCTGTGCTTCCAGACAAGTCCCACATTTTTCCATGCCTGAAAACAGAGCAGATAACACTTTTATTTTAAAGATGATGAGGAGTTGCAATGTGGTGTTAAATTAAATGTTTCAAGGGGGTTAACACAGCAGGGACTCACCCAGAGCCACGAGGGCTCCTCTCCAGGAACAGTGACAAATCCCTGGAATGCAAAAATTTGGCTTCTTGTGCTGCACCACTGCCTGCCATGCCCCAGAGACAGCTGGGACTGCCTGGTGAGAGAAGCCCTTCCTTCCAAGCTGGATAACCCACATCTGTCATGTCCTGCTTAAAACATCTCAGGTCTGCACTCAAATTGAGCAAGCTTGGGAAATCCAAATGGATTCCTTGCTGTGATTCATGAAAATACACCAAGAACAGCCTGTTACAGCAGACAACTGAACCAAGCACACAGGAAGCATTTGGGGGAAGACTTAAGAGACAGGGCTTTAAAAGAGAAAAAATTAAAACAATTAAATTAGGCTGATGTGGGTGAAATTAATCCCAGTCTTGTAGATTCAATATAAATATATACAGAAAGTTCTCATTTGTTAAAAACTCAGGGCCATGCAATTAAGGCTGAGCAAATGTTAACCAAAACAGGTCTCCTAAAAAGGCAGCAGGAATAAACAAACCAGGCCTCTCCAGTGCAGCCATTCTGCAAACCATGACATTTGGAAATAACAGCATTTGTCAAGCCCACTCCCAGTGACAGCCCTGACCTCCACAAGACAGGTTTACATCAACACCTGGCAGAAGTGCACTCCAGGCCAGTTTATCATCAGCTGAATAAATGTATTCTATAGACTGTTAGTTATTATAATAGCTGAGCAATTAATAGTGATCTGAGTGCTCTTTATTGCCTGTGTCTAGAGACTCTTGTGTTCATCACTCTGCAGCTCAGGGCTTCCTGCAGTGGCTGCAGCAGCACAGCCTGGCCAAGGGCACAGGATCCAGCAGATCCACACACACAGCCTGGCCAAGGGCACAGGATCCAGCAGATCCAGCAGATCCAGCAGATCCACACACACAGCCTGGCCAAGGGCACAGGATCCAGCAGATCCACACACAGCCTGCTCAGCTGCAGGGGCTGCTTCCACCCCTGGCAGCAACCTCAGCACTCCTGAGTTTTCTAAGAGATGAAATTTGGGTTTTTTTTTTCATGGTGTGTTTTATCAACAGCAGAATTGCTGCCCCCTGAATGTTGGGGGGAGTGAAATCTGTTCTGGTGAGCAGGGACAGGAGGCAGGGAATGGCTGGGGCTGTGTCAGGGTTAGGTTGGGTATCAGGGGAGGTTCTTCCCCCACAGGGTGCTGGGCACTGCCCAGGCTCCCCAGGGAATGGTGACACCTACAAACCTTCCAGAACTCCAGGAGCATTTGGACAACGCTCCCAGGGATGCCCAGGGTGGGATTGTTGGGGTGTCTGTGCCAGGAATTGGACTGGATGATCCCTGTGGGTCCCTTCCAGCTCAGGATATTCTGTGATTCTATGACTTTTTCAGAATCAGTTAAGAGCAGCTTCAGGAAAAGCTTCTGAACTCCTTTCCTTTTAGAGAATTTCCTCTACTGTTTCTACAGTTAAAAATCTCTTTTCAACCATGCTTCTGAGTTAAAATCTTGTGGGTTCGCTTAAAACAGTAAAATGAAAATGTCAGGCAGCAGTGTGATACTGAAGCTGGGTTTCATTTTAACTAAGCAACTCCTCCTTTTCTTCCTCAGTGCCAGGTTTCTTGTCTATCTGAGCAACACACTGAGTGGCCACCTAAGCAGAGCTCTTGTCACAGCTTAATGACCAATTAGCAGGCCACTGCCACCCCCGAGCTGCCCAGCCCAGCTGTGCAGAGGTTTCCAGCTGTGCTGCTGCAGGAGGTGCTGAAGGAGGAGAGGGATGTGGGAGGCTCCTGGCAGTGTCCCCTGAGCAGCAGCACTTACATCAATGAGATCAGACAGGTCATGGATGTAATACTTGAACACCGAAGCATTGGTGGCTTCCAGGGCCAGCAGATACTCATTTCTTGCCTTGATTGCCTTGAGTCTGTTCTCTGTGTACTTTGCCTGGCGCTAGAAGAGAACAAAAAAAACAGAATAAAGCATTAAAAGAGGTGCAGCAGCACTCTTCGTAACACCAGAGAACACTGAACAAATCTTGCTCTGCTCACACACTTTTTGTTCATTTGAATTCCAGTTTTGCCAAGACTGCAAGACTTAAAATACAGATTAATTATTTAGATGTTTTTAAGCATAACTATACAGGCAGCTTTGGATTGAAAATTTTCTCTTTAGCCTGTGGGGCACCCCACCTCTTCCAACAGAAGTTAGGCCTGATCTTGAGCCTTCCAGAGCCTAAATCCATTCCAAAAGAACTCTTTCCCTTCTATTGGCTTGACCCTTAGAGCTGAACTGTTTAACTGATTGCTAAGGCAACTGGTTCTGCCCACAAAGCCAGTTTGGGATTGCTGGGCTCCCTCTAGCACAGGCCTTGTGCTTTGGACAAGAAAAAAAATCATGTTGACCACAAATCCCAAGCAGGCAGCTGCTGCTTTCACACTCTGACCTGTTTCAGCTTTTTTTGCTGTGCCTGTATGACCTTGGACAACACAAACTGCACCTCTGACTGCCCTAAACCTGGTGCTGGATTTGCCTTTCCTTCAGCAGAGTGTTGAACAAAACTCATCCAAAGGAGGAGATGTGGATTTGAGGAGTGAGCTGGGTGGCTCCTGTGCTGTGCATCCCCTGAGCAGCAGCAGCAGCAGCAGTGCCCTGCCAGTACCTTCTCCTTCATCTTCTCGATTTTTTTGACCGAGCTCCTCCGCACGTGCTTCTCCTCAAACTTGACGTTGGCTGTGGAGTCAGGGGAGCGTGGGGTCTGCTTGTCCTCCTGTTTCACTGACTTCCCAATCTGCTTCTCCTCCTGCTTCTCTGCCTCCTTCAGCTTGCTCTGGGCACTGATGCTGTCAGCGTTGTACATGTGGTAGGTTTTCATCACCTGCAGAAAGCACAGAGCAGCAAGGCAGACCTGGCTGTTAGTTTGAAATATCTGAACCAGAAAAAAAACACTCAGGGAAATTTCCCATCTCAGGAGATGCCTGAATGAGTGTGGCTCTCAAAATGAATCTGAAATCAAAGTGGATGATTTTGCAGCTGCTGCTTTGTTTAACTTTGGCATGTGCCTTCTTGCACAATCCAATAAAGGAGGCATGGAAACCAAAAAAAGGCTCCAGACTAAAGGCAGCCTCCTCAGCTATTCAAAGAAAATGATATGCCAGGGCTGGAAAATGAGAGCTTTTCATCAGCAGGTAAGGGAGGCCTATCAGGCTTTCATCTGGATGAATCAGTCCTTGAAACATCACAGGTCTCCAGGAACTGCCTGTAAATCCAGTCTCAACACAGTGGCTGCAAGAGCAACTCAGGTGCCATTTGTTTCAATCAAATTTGGGACATAAAAGGCACCTCATGTAATAAAAAAATTAATAAAAGAGCGTGGTTCTTCTGTTGAGGGAGACCTGGACCCTGTACTGTATGGACAACTTCTATTATAGCACATTTTTTATAAGTAAGTATAGATAAATATCCCCCACAGTCACAAAAATCCCGTTTGTTTCACCTGATAGTAATGTCTACCTTTGTGTTTAGCAAATAGAACCAAAGGACATGAGATATAAACTGGTATTTTATCCATAAATGCAAAGCAATTTGAATTATGCACCAAAACAAACAGGATATAGCACTCACAGGGGGCAAAAAAAAAAAGCACAATTGTATAAAGTCACCCTGATAGTGCAGTAATAAAGGCTCCACTTGTGAATAATTTGATTTCTTTCAGATGAAAAGCCCTTTAGAGCTATGATGCACCACAACATAACACAATTCTACCTAAGTGGGACCCACCCTCCCTCTCTGCAGTGCTCAGCAGAGGTTCCCAGATACAAAGAGACCCTGGATTGAGACATGAAAGGGACTGTGAGTGCAGCCAGTGTTAGAGACACCCTGAATAATTCACACACACACTGCCAGCCCCTGCAGATGCTCAGACTCCAAAGCAGCCATTTATAATAATAGATGCAAAGGAGTTTCCTTTCCTGTGTCACTGAAAGTGGGACTGGCAGAGAGCAAAGCAGGGAGAGAAATCCCACTTTGAAGGGGTTTATGCTGTGTTGGCCCTGCCTGGCCCAGCACTGCTCTGGGGACATTGAATATTCCACTTTGATGCCTTCATTGTGATGAACTGTAATGAAACAACACCCTCTAAATATTTTATTGATACAGGAAATTTCAGGGAACCCCCTGAAATGCTGTAACACTGATTTTTACACCCAATTTCACCCCAGGGTCAATATGGCTTGAGAAGCAACCCTGGCTCACCTTCTGAAAAAAGGAAGGCCAGGATACAAATCTCAGTGTCATGACCCAATGAATCACCAAGGAAGGACAAAATAAAAGACACTTTGGGCAACTAAACCATGACTTCTGCTTTTCAGTAAGAGAACTAGCTCAGTAAAAACTGCAGAAAGCAAAAATTTCATCAAACAAGAGGCTTTTCCATTCATCTGTGTGAGAAGAAAAATCCCCACACAGCACAGGAACTCCTGGGAACTCATTCCTCCTCCTCCTCCCTGAGGCAGTGCCTCTTCCTTGGTGTCTCCACTGGATTTACTGAGCAGCAAAAAGCACAGATGGAAAACTATTACTCTGCAAGGAGCTGCTCTGCAGAGAGCTGAGGAACAAATGAACTCAGTGGGTGCCCCTGCTGCAGCCATGTGCTGCCTTCTGTAGGCTCACACCACCCAAAACTGAAGATTTTTGGCATATTTGGAAATAATTCTCCTATCTCTGGCTCTTCTTGAAAGCATCCCTGCAGCAAAATACAAAATGTGCAGGAAGGTGAGGTCTTTGTGGAGCCACCACTTGGAGAGCTGAAACAGCACAAGGACAGAGAGGGAAAAGTGGGATTTATGGAGCTTTAGAGGTGACCACAAACTGCCCCAAACTGCAGGGGCTGCAGCCTTTTCTCAGCCTTGGTGGGAGAAGTCCAGCACTTCTCCCTTCTGCCTGAAAAGAAGCCAAGAAATCAGTTGGATTTACCGTGTAGAGTTCATTCAAGACCTTCATCAAGTCCTCCTGGAGCTGCAATCCCACTTCCTTGCTCTGCAACAAAACAGAGAAATGAAAGTGAATTGGGGAAGATGCTGAAAAGGCAGAGGAAGTGAGCACGGAGCATCCACAAATAATTTAGGCCCAATTAAGCAGCACTATTTATGCTGGCAAATCCAATAAGTGCCCAGCCCAGAGCCACTTAGGGTCACACAGCACCGAGAGTATTAATAAACTGAAATGTTAGACAGGCACAGGCAGAAAAGCCTTACACACAGGAGATGGAAATTTCCAGAGAACTTGAGATTTTGAGCCTGAAAACACAGAATTTGCCCATTTTCACAGGATCAAGCATGGCTGTGGATACAGGACAGCTTGGTGTGGAAGCTGAAGAAAGGCAGGATAAGGAAACCAGCAAAAAAAATTAATAACTTAATTCAGTTTATTGATTTCACTCATTCACTGCCCTCTAAGGCAGTGTCTGTGTGCTCAAACCCTCATGCTCTGCATGTTACAAGTATTTAGTATCTACTGGGGCAAGCAAATTTGATAAGTTCAGGATTCTTTATGCCTACAAAGTTCAGGAAACGAAAGAGATAAAGAGGCAATGCAGACAAACTCAAGCAAACCAACATTTCTACCCAGGAAGTCAAGATAGTGTTAAGCCATGAGAAAAAAACCACAAACAGATAAACTAAAAAGCCAGAAGAGAAAGCTTATCTAATTTAAATTGAAATTATTCTTATACTGTCCCATTCAGCAGTGCTCAGAGTGTGTTTCTGAGATGAAAATTGCTTTATTACAGACTGTTTGTGTATGGTGGGGTTCAGCCCATCCCACTGCTGGCAGAACAGTGGGATCAATGCACAAACATCCAAGGCACAACCCTTGGCATTTCCCACATGTTCCAAGCCCATATTCCCAACCCTGCTCCCCAGGTGCTACTGGAAAAAAGAGCACCTGACCAAAATGCTGCCAAAGGAAAGCATCCTGCTTTTTCTGAGGAGTCCTGCATTTAGAGAAAAGCAAAGAGCTGGTGATTCCCAACCTCCAAGGGAAGAAACCTCTGGGATTTCCACCTCTGCCAGCAGAAGAGGCTGAGGCTGCTGCTCATCCCTGCAGGGATGGGGCTCATTTTCTGGGTGCCTTTTTCTCAACACGAAGATGATGAATGGAAGTGACTGCTTGGCTCTGTTTTAAGTGCCCTGAGCACTGAACTTTTCACACAGAAGGAGCTTTTCAGCCACACACTGCACTGTGCTGCTCAAACTGCCTGGCCTGGCCCAATGATCTGCCTCTCTTTGCAGCCCATTTGCTCATTTCTTGCATTAAAAAATTGCTCATTCGCTGCACAAACTGCTGAAGCATCAATTATGCGAAAGAGATTAAAATGAATATTTTAATGCAGATTCAGGTTGAAGGAGAAAAGAAGATGCACAAGTGCCAAATTGTCAAAACACCAAACTCTTTGTGCTTCCAAATGAGCTCTCAAGAAAGGAGCTGCTGGATTGCTGGACTGGAAAAAAACCTTCCATTAAGATGAAGGTAAGATAGATCACAGGGGACATCATAACAAGAGCTGTGCAATGAGCACTGTTAATGTAAAACTGCTCCATGCACTGATTCCACCAAAAAAAAAAGTGTAGGAGAAAAAAGCTGAGCCAGCTGACCCTGATAAATGAAAATATATTGAAAGAAGCAGGAGGGTTTGCTTGGGAAAGGCAGAAGAAAATGGATTGGAAATCAGGAAAAAGTTGTTGCTCAAGTGCTCTGGAGGGAGGTGGAGGTGATGCACAAAGAGAACTTTCCTGAGCTCCCATGGAATTCAAAGTGCACATCAAAGGCTGCTGATCCCACTGCCATACAGGCATGAGAGATTCCAGATCATACCCAAAAGTGCCACGGAATTACAAATAAAATCCATGCCAAGAAAAACAACAATCTCTGCAGTTGTCAATGACCCCAGATATCAATTCCTATTTCAGCATCAAATTCTGTATTGTTCTGTATTGTTCTCTATTTTCTGTGTGTTTTGGAAAGGCAGAATGAATCACTTTGTAAATAATCCTTCAGGAAAAGGCAATAAATGAAATAAATTCTCATCAGCTCTACTGTGATCTATCCCTGGCTGTACCTGCAACCAAGTTTGTGTGTACCTCCCTTAACAGCCTGAGGAAGGGCTTGTGCAACAAAATCTTAATTAATTGGCTCTACTAATGAACTGTGGGGGTGTCCCCACAAACCACCTCCTTATCTCACCAGGGTTCTTCTCCTCTTGGTCTGGGACCTGATCTGGCTGGAAAAGCATCCTTGATGCTCCTGGGAGATGAACAGCACGGGACACCGAGGCTGGGAAGGGGAGAGAAGGCACCTCCTCACCTGTGCTGTGCCCTGAGCGCTGAGAAAGGAGCTCCCCTTCCTCTGCAGAGCAGCAGAGCTGCAGCAGGCCCTCCCCAGCCCAGCAACACTGAGCCCTTTGTCAGCAGGGGCTGCATGTGCAGCATGTGCAGGGCTGGAGGTTCTGCCACCCCTGGCTGCAACACAAATTCCCAGCGCGGCCGTGCCAGCTCCTCAACGGCCTCTTTGTTCCAATTCCTCCTCCCCTCCACCTCCCCTCTAATTTAATCAAGATGTTTTTGGGATCTACTGCAGGGCTGTTCCGCATTCCACCAAACATTAACGACTTCAGCTTCCAAATATTTGGGGGGGGGATAATAAATATGAGAGCTCAGGAATGCTGTCAACATTTTCTGCCCCGGATCTCCAGGCTCAGCACCGCGGTGCCAAGCCTGACACAGAGATGGGATGGCTTCAAAACAAACATTCCTCACAAGGTGCTTTCCCCATAACTCACCAACAGCCAGGAAGGGCTCAATCCATTGGTGGTGAATGTGTAACACACCAAGATAAGAGATTTTATCTCATTTGGTGCCTCAAATGAAGTCAGATGGTGACAGCGGGAGCTGGAACCCAAATCTGCTGATTCTGAAACCTCTCTGGGACAGTATCAGGCTTCTACATCTTTTTAAAAGTAATAATTAAAGAGGCATAGGTGGAGAACAAACATTAAATATCCCCCTGTTTTTGGAATCAGCAGTGGAGTGTGGGCAAGGATGCAAGGAGGGGAGCAGGGATGAGCACAAAGGTACCAACCCTGCACCTCAGCGAGGGTTTTACTGATGCCATTTGTACCTTTATAAATTGACAGTGTTATGGAAAAATATTTTTCCAAATGCCCAGCCTTTTAACCAGAACATTTCTTTCATGTGAGTGGCTTTTCCATGTGTGGGGTGCTTTAAGATTTGTCACGTTCTGGTACCAGTGCAGCAAGAGACACTGCAGCTGTAAAGTAGGTCATCACAGACCCCTTCAGAGAATTCATAATTCCTCTGCCTTGATTACTGCAAGCCTTTTAACCAACTCATTGTGGATTTTCCATCTCACATCAAACACCCTGCAGTGTACAAGGAGATAAACTGGAGGGTTTTTTTCCACCATCAAAGGTGTTAAATGGGAGGCGAATTTCAAATCCTCAGGTTTGTTTTCTTGATCCCAAAGAGGGTTTTCTCCCCAGAAATATCCCCAATTAAGTGGCTACAAGAGTGGCAGGGCTCTCTGTACTGAGGGGATGTGAACACCTGGAGCAGGCAGAGAGCAGGGCAGGAAAGGTCCCTGCTCCAGCATCCCAGGGAGCCTCCCAGCTACAAAGAGAGCAGAAAATGTGTGTTTTAAACACAGCAGGACCTACCCTGCCTGCCAGGGACAGGTAACAGCAGGGCAGGCAGATGCTGAGATGGTGCCTGGCTCAGCTCACAGGCATTGCCTGTCCTGAGGCCCCTCTGCACACAGAATAAATCTGCCTTTCTGCCTATTAACATTTCCCAATTACTTCACAATTTCGTTATGTAAAAATCTGTCACACTGAAAAAAATCAGTTTGCTCAGAAACCACTCAAAGTGACTGAGGCTTTCACAGCCCATTCTTTTAAAAAAGGTAATTTTTTTCCTTCAGTTTGAACAAAATTATCAGGCCGCTTCTAGGAAAATCTCAGAGAGACAACATAGAAAGAGTGATTAAAGAGACCAAATTAAAGAGACTGCTGCTCAAAGGTCTATACATGTATAAATAATCCCAAGGGATCCCACTCAAAAGATACGTCTGGAGGCAAGAAAACCTGATAACCATGCAAGAAACAGAAAGGTTGTTCTGTGCAAGAAATGAAGGGTCACATTAAATAGAGAGGGTGACAGGGGGATAGAAGGAAAAGGGGAAATCAAAGCAGGAATCAGCTCAAATACAGGAATATTTTGAAAAAAAAACCATATATATAAATATAAAAACATCCACGGATAGAGAAATGTAGAAATAAATAAATAAAGGGGCCATGCTGAAGGAAGATAAGCAGGAGGAATCAAAGCAGTGCTCCCCAAACAGGAGATGAAGGAATGAAAAGCAGCAGACATCAAAGCAGGATGATCTTCCAGGAGAGGGAGAGGTGACCAGAATAGCAACGCTGGTGGCACATGGGCCTGAAACTTCAGCCTTGTACCAAACCTGGGGCTAAATCATTAACTCTGCACAAACATGAAAACAGCACCTCCTCCCCAAGGTGCAACAATTTGTTACTGGACCAATTCCCCCCAGTTTTATTTGCTGGAATAGTGGTTATTTCACCATTTACCTGCCTTTTGCTGCAGCACAGAACTGCACTGACAGCATCCCTGGGGGCAGACAAATGCCAGCTCCCCACTGACAGCACCAGCACTGGCAGAGCAGCAAAGGCCCTGCCCAGCAGCATCTCCCACTGGCACTGGGAGTGTTTCCTCAGGAGAAACCAAAACAGAGGGCACTGAACTGGACAGAGCTGCAGCACTGAACAGGACAGAGCTGCAGCAATCCCTGCACCTCAGCTGGGAGCTTCCCATCCAAAGCCCCAGCTCAGGCAGGGAAGGCACTGCAGGGAGAGGGATGCAGGGAAGGAAAGCAATGCCAGGGGCAGGAGAAGGGGCTGACACGCAGTGGTCATGCAGCAGCACTCCAGGGCTGGCTGTGGTGGCAAACACAGCTCCTGTCTCAGCACACAGAGCTCTGAAGGGGCTGGAAGGGCTGCAGCACTGAGACACAGCCACCCAGCACCCAGCACTGACACAGCCACCCAGCACTGACACAGCCACCCAACACTGACACAGCCACCCAGCACTGACACAGCCACCCAGCAC
>VZRZ01001379.1:20401-36467 GCA_013398175.1 Climacteris rufus
GACACAGCCACCCAGCACCCAGACACAGCCACCCAGCACTGGGACACAAAATTCTTCAAGTTCTTCTCATCAATAAGCCTAATTTTCTTTTGGGCTAACAGCTTCTAGTCAGAGGCACAAAAATACAGGTCATTCCTAAATATTTTGCCAAGTCACTGAATGAGTCCCCATCAATATCCACAGAAAAGCAGCCTGGCTTTGTCAGCAACTTGTGGACAAGTGATTTCATCACCTTGTCTCTGCTTTTTCCTCAGAAAAAGGGAGGAAAGGTGGAAAATGTACCATTTGCTTACAGTTCAGAGATACTCTGGCAACTTCTGTGGTGCTTTTGAGGAAATATGACAAACATGCCATGGAGGGATTTTATAAATGCATAACATTAAATCCATGGACTACAAAAGCTGATTTGCAGTATTTTAATCACACACCTCCTGCAGTACCTTTTGTACCAATTCAAGCTTCTTGCAGCTCAGGAAGGGAAGAGACTCAAGTGAAAAAGCACAAGCAGCAGCACATCCACGTTAGCCAAATTTCTCTGTTTATCACTGCTACCAGATAAGAAGATGCAATTTTTGGTTCTAACCCACCCAGCACAAGTGGAACAGTAATCAAACACCTGATGTGGCCTTCAGCCAACTTGGTACTCCTGGCAAACAGTCCAAGCAGCTGAGATTTAGCAACAAGTGCCTTTTGTTTGCACAAATTCATATGGAGTTTGCCCTTGGTCTGTGAGGAAGAAACCAGAGATGTATTTTGTTGTTGGCCAGTTATTTATTTGCTTTTATTCCAGTCCTGCTGCTCAAAATAAAGTCTAAACATGGCTTTGCCCTGGTTTATAAGGGGCTGAAAATGCAGTTGCCAACCTGGGATAATACCAATTTCCACAAACCACTTTGCCAAGGCTCTTTCCCAGCCACCTTGCTCAAGCACAGCCCTTGTTGAAATTCAACAGGGAGATTACTTCTCCTTTGCAAGGATTAGGGGAATTGAAGAGTAACTGCCATTCAATAATCCTGTGTAAGTATCTAATCAGCCATAATGTAATTACCAGAAAGTTTTAAAAGGTCAAAAAGGCCTCAATGTGACGTTACTTGAAAAAGAGAAGATTCCTCCTCTGCTTCAGCAATGACAAAAAAAATAAGAGACACAGAATGTAACAGTGGAATATGTTTTTCATACTCCATCAAAAACTCAAGAAATAGGCAGGAGACAGGGAACACCACAGGGAACTTGCACTGATTTTAATCCTCCCACAGAAATCAGTGGCCAACACAGATAAAAACCCGTGGGACCAGGGCAAATGCATCCATCCTGCTCCCAGGGAACACCAAAGATGCTGCTCCTTCGAGTGCACCTTGCCATGAACCATCACAACAACACTGAGCATTGCTCATGCCCCAGCAGCCCAAACAAACTGCATTTTACAGGCTCCCTTTCACACTTACAGCAGCAGACAGAAGATGAGAAATATCTGAACCATCTCTCCCTTCTGCAGGCCTTGCAAGAGCAGCAAGAACTCCCCAAGCTCCTGCCACAGCGCAGGGGGTGGCAGAGGGGGCAGAGAAATGGTTTGCAAAGCTGGAGCTGCAATGATTCCAACATGTGAAGCAGCAGATGTTCCAGCCATTGGCAAATCTCCCAAGGGACCAGGCATTACCATTGAACAGCAGTTTCAAAGCTGCCAGATCATGTTTCTTTAACTGCAAGAACAGATTCCTAATAGGAAACCCCTCCCACACTGTCCCACCTTTCCTCCCAGGTGGAAATCAAGGGGAGAGAAAGGGCACAAGGCAAACAAAAGAGATTTTAGCTGCACTTTCCTTTTCTCAGATAAGGACAATACATCCTTTTATCATCCAGTATAGTAGCAATTCTCCCTCATTTTACTTTTAGCAGCAATTTCTTCATGGCAGATATAATTCTGTCTTTAGAGACTTGTTACTGACTATGTTCAGAGTTGAAGAACTGGAACGTTTCTGCTTATTTAATTAAATTTTCAACATCCATACAAGACTGTGAGCAGGTTAAGAGGAGAAAAAACCACGGCCTCAATTTAGACTAACAAATCTCAACTGGACAATGGGAGAATGACTGAAGAAATCTAAGGTAATTCAAACACAAAGAGGAAAAAATCCCCCCATAAATTGATCCACCACAAGTAATAGATGGAATTGAATTGCAGAAGAAGAGCACTGCAGGGTCTGTAGCTCTCAGTTACCTTCTTGAAGAGGCGCCCTGAGTCCTCGCTGACCTGCACGAAGCGTGGGATGATGTTGTTGAGATAAATGTCACTGAGGGTGGTGTGGTCCCTGCTCTCCCTCTTCACCTGGTTGAGCAGCAGGTTCCAGCAATTCACTGGTGACAGCACGTTCTGATCCTTCCTACAAGGACACAAAACAGGAACAACTGGGTGAGACTCCACCATGATTCTGTGTCTATAAACACAGCTCTGGGATGGGTGGGATGCTGAGAAGCAGAGGAAAATACAGAAAATACAGCCTCAATTACATTTCCCTACGTCCCCATGGGCTTTTGTCCCCCAACAAACAGATCCAGCCAATGCAAGCTGCAGTGTGCCAAATGCAGGCTTTAATTTTCCCCTTTGAATCCAGGATTTTGTGCATAAATCAGTGCCTGGGGGAGGGTGATGGCTCCAGTGTCTGACAATAGGTTTCACAGTCCTGTCTCAAGCATTTGGCTCTTAACCACAATAAAAAGATTTCAAGCACCCAGTTAACTAAACAGCATCTGCATAGGAAACAAAATGCTGTGTCTCATGTGCAAAGCCAATTATGTGAAGGCATCTCTATCTGTCCCAGGCCTGAGACAGCAGCACTGCTGCAAGCAGCTTCATTTTCTCATCTTTGAACCTTCCCCACCTCACCAGGGCTGCACCCTGCAAATGAGCAGCACAAAGGGCAGCAGGGGAGAGAAACCTCAGTTTATTTGGGTCAGCATTTCATTTATTGAAAGGAATAAGTTCTTTTTTAGGGCACCACTTCATCCCAGATGAAAGCTGGGATCTGACAGGGTGCTCCAGCAGCAGATGCAGGTGGAGACTTAACATCATTTACTTCTCTCCAGCTCTGTTTATCACTCATTTACAGCACAATAATATTTATCTGGAAAAGAGCAGAATCTGTGGTGCAAAGCCAGAGCTCTCCTCGATTATTGTCCACAACTGTATCGGATTTCTCTCCTCTTAAAAGAAATGCAGTTTAATTTCGATGGGAAAGGGAATATTCTGCACTTGAAAGGACAGCAATCTCTGCTGCAAGAAACGCCTGACATTGGGAAAATGGGAAAACTGAGCCAGGGCAGAGCTTCATTACCCTTGTCATGACATCAGTGGTTGGATTTGTGCTGCAATATGGATAATTTTAGATAAAGAAGAACAGGTTCAGAACAGCTGATCTTGATGATTTTTTTCTTTTCTTTAAAAAAAACCCCTGAAAAAGTCAGAAATGACTGCAGCTCGTGATCCAGACTGCTTTACCCACTGACTCAGTATTTGCCCTCTAAAGCTGGCAGAGCTACAATACAAATTAACCAGCTACCATGAAGAGTTTGGGAATGAAACACAGCAACAAAAAAATCTCAGCCTCTCCACCAGCTGACCTTGTTCTCGCTGCCCAAAATCCTGCCTCGAAAATCCCCAGCATCCCACTACTGCTCCATCAGCACCCAGAGCTGGGAGCCACAAGGAGCAGGAGGAATTGCCATGGCTAAAAATCCATGGAAAGGGAGGGAGCAGGTGGGAGGCTGCAGCACCCAGGGGAGCTGCAGGAGCTCACTGCCCACATCCAGAGCTGGGAGCCACAAGGAGCAGGAGGAATTGCCATGGCTAAAAATCCATGGAAAGGGAGGGAGCAGTGGGCAGTGCTCCCCAGAACCGGCTGCAGCACCCAGGGGAGCTGCAGGAGCTCACTGCCCACATCCAGAGCTGGGAACCACAAGGAGCAGGAGGAATTGCCATGGCTAAGAACCCATGGAAAGCAGGAGGGAGCAGTGGGCAGTGCTCCCCAGAACCGGCTGCAGCACCCAGGGGAGCTGCAGGAGCTCACTGCCCAAATCCAGAGCTGGGAACCACACGGAGCAGGAGGAATTGCCATGGCTAAAAACCTATGGAAAGGGAGGGAGCAGGTGGGAGGCTGCAGCACCCAGGGGACCTGCAGGAGCTCACTGCCCACATCCAGCTGTCCTGGCCACCACAGCCCAGGCTATTCCAAGGCAGCAAAGAGCAGGAATACCAGGAGCCTGTGGAAAGGCTGCTGAGGAGAATCTCTGGGGTCTGGTGGTGCCAGCGGGGTTGGTGCCCCACACGAAAGGCCCAGCCCAGAGCTCCCCCTGGCCCCACACACGGCCACATCCCCTCTGAAATGCTTTTTATTTCTTGCCTTGCATTTCTTGCCTTGCATTTCTTGCTGTCTCTTGGTTAAATAACCCTTCAGTGCCTTGCTGAAATGCTCCCTCGTGCAGGTTTGCACGGAGAGGAATGCAGGCAAAACGTCTCCTTAATGACTTGCTAGCGATGGTTTTCCCAGCAAAAAGTGGATATTTAAGGCAGAAATGAAACAAGAAAGGAAAGAAGCAGTGATGTGCTTCAAACCTTCCAAGCATCCCCTACAAGCCCACACACATGAAGTGTTAAAGCACCTCTGCAGCGTTTCCTGGGCTGGAACAGGGGCAGTTTTCCCAACACGGAGCAGGAGTTCCACAACTGCTCGCCCTATTCCATCCTAACCCCGAGCAGATGGCAGCAAACTGGGCCTCCCATTAACCACTGCAGCTCTCAAAGGAGCTGCCAAAGACACTCTGCTTCCAAATCCACGTCACCACAGAGGAGGGATGGCAAAGGGAAGGGAAATATGGAATGGGGAGCGCTGGGCATGACCATTCCGAGCTCCATTCCCACACATTCTGTGGAATGATGGACTCTGTGCTCACCCTGCAGAGGAAAAACTGAGGAGATCAACCCAAAACTCGAGCACATGGGCATGAACTTTCCCCAAAGTGCTGGTGACTTCACTCTCACAACAGCATTTCGACTCCAGCTTCCCCCGTGAGGAGGAGGAGGAGGAAGAGGATGCCAAGGTGCAGGTTTATTTGGAGCACTGTTTATACTCGTGGAAAGATGGTGTGATGATAGTGGATCTGGAGAGTTTATTTAGGTTAGCCTAAATTACAGCAGATCACAGCAATTGGAGGTGTCTGGGAGCAGGAAGAGGAAGCTGTGCACAGATTTTTAGGGAACCACAAACTATGAAGCTCTGTGGTTTCTCGGGTGTTATCTTGATCGGGTCCTGTGCAGCTTCCACTTCAAAGGCTTCAGCTGGGTCTCAAAAGATCAGAAGGGAAGATTGGAGTCTCAAGTATCTGAAAGGTCTTAATTAAATTACTCATTCATACAAGGGACTTGCAGACAATCCAAGATTTATCTGCTTTAAGGCAAGCGGGGGAGAGAGACAGACGCCAGCGACACCGAGTCCGGGTAAGAGCAGAAAAGTTATCCTCCAAAATAGATTCAATTTTTAAAAAATAACAAGTAACAAAATAAATAACAGACTAAATTTTAAAAAAATCTAAAACCACACCCACAAACCAGGCAAAGGAACCCTGGGTTTCCATACAAGATGAAGGAATGAGTCAGAAAATGAAAATATTACTAAATGGAAAGGCCCCATCCAACCTGGCCTTGGACAATTTCAGGGATGGAGCAGCCACAATTTCTCTGGGCTGCCTGTGCCAGGGCCTCAATGCCCTCACAGGGAAGAATTCCTTCCCAATATCTCACCTGAATTCCCCTCTCAGTGTGAACCCATGACTCCTCGTGCTGTCACTGCAGCTCCTGATGAAGAGCTCCTCTCCAAGGGATGTCACACTGTCCATGGGACCAGAAAACTCCCCAAATCCTCCCCATCCTTCCTGTGAATGAGGAGTTTAAAAAGTCTCCTGGTGGCACACACTCCACCTGAAGTTTCCTCTTCCACTTCCTGACCTCCCCAAAACATTCAGGAGATGTTTCCTAGAGCTGCCCAACAGACATTTCCAAACCTGGTGCATCCCAGAGCAGCTCACTCTGCAAACCCTCTGAGCTGCAGCCAGGCCAAGGGTAAGAGCAGAGATTTCATTATTTCTCTAATACTGTTTGAAGCCTCTCTGACTTTTGTCCTCTGGCAAGAGAGGCCACAATCACCCCACCACCGTGTGAGACTGGGATCCCTGATATGCTGAGAAACAGCACAAAAATCCTCCCTGAGGTTTTACATCCATTTTCACTGGTCATGTATCCCTGGCTCTCTGTATTCAAGGAGGTCACAGAATAAATGAATGTTTAATGCTTACAGAAACCTTCCAAATGGGGTTATTTGACAGACTCAGAAAAAAACTGACTGGAGGAGGACTGTTTCATCAAAAAGATCTATAGATCAAAATAGTCTATGACAATGTTTATTATTATTAATAATAATGATAATAGTATCATTGAAGGCCACGTGACTCAAATGGTTTTGTCCTTCACAGCCTCTGTCATCTCTGCTGTAGAGAAATCATTTTACTTCTAAGAAAATCAAAGTTGAACTTCTCTGCAAGCTGCTCATTCAAACCTACTTTTGATTTTCCCTGACACAGCTCTATGTTAACTGCAAATTTTGAGAATTACAAGCATGGACATCCATGCTGCTCCCTGCCCTGCTCTTCCAAAAGATTCCAGTTATGAACATCTGTTGTTTACAAGTGCTCAGCCTGAAGGTTGCCAGACTTATTCTGCATCTTCTACTTCAAGGCAAAGGCTGCCAGAAAGCCATCTGAATTTCATGCTGGGATATCCTGGACATTCAGCTCTCCAGCTGACAATTGCTACTCAGTATCCTGCTTCCAAAGATTATCTTGATTTAAAATACAGCCTTAAAATAGCATTGTCTTTGCTTTTTTTTTTTTTCTTTCTTCTTTTTTCCATTTTCTCCCTCAAAAGCAATCGCTCAAGATTTGCCATGGTTTTTATATTGCTGGCTGATTATTTTGAATAGGCAAATGCCTCCAGGACAAAAATCCCATGAAATAGGAGAACTGAAGCCTGGGGCTGGAGGTCCCAGGGTCTCAGTGCAGTGGGACAGAGCCTTTTTCTGGGGCTGGAAGTCACATCCAGCCCTGCTGCCTGCAGGGACCCCCAGACCCAAAAGGCACCTGTGAGGTGGATGCTCTGATTTACACCTTAGTCAGGCATCAAACCTGGGACCAACAAGCTCTTGGGCTTTCAAAAGATATTTACCACCAGATAGTGAGGAATATATATAATATACATACCAAATATTGTGCATGACTATTCATTTTAATAGCCTCTTCTAATTGAAAAAACATTTTTAAAAGTGAAGAGGCAAAGGGAGGTCTAAGAGCCATGGTAGAACAGTTAAAAGCAAGTAAAACCTGGGCTATATCCAACTGCCATCAACTCCTGTGTCACCTTGGCTAAATCAATCTGTTCCCCTTCTTCAGAGACATCAGATGAGAATAACACACACCTACCTCTGTAAATCATCCTAAGATGCTCCAGTGAAGCTTCAAACTGAGCACTTTGCCAGGCACCCTTTCAGCCCAGCACCAGCCAGGCACAGTTTGCTGTCCAGACCCAGCCAGCTACATCTCAAAAACCCACAAGGAAAATTCTCCCACAAGGAAAGGCTGGAGAAGAGAAGCTTTGGGGTGCCCTGAATGTGCCCTTCCAGTACCTGAAGGAGCTGATGGGAAAGATGGAGAGGCACTTTGGGCAAGGGCCTGCAGTGACAGGACAAGGGAATGGATTCAGACTGAGTTGGCAGGGATGGATGGGATATTTGGGAGAAATCCTTCCCTGGGAGGGTGGGGAGGCCCTGGCACAGGGTGCCCAGAGAAGCTGGGGCTGCCCCAGCCCTGGAAATGTCCCAGGCCAGGCTGGACAGGGCTGGGAGCTCCCTGGGACAGTGGGAGGTGTCCCTGCCATGGCAGGAGTGGCACTGGGTGACTTTAAGGTTCTTTCCAACCCAAAGATTGTGCAAACCTGATCAACTCTGAGACAGCCACATGTCAGAAACACAAACCCCAAAGAGGGCTGGTGAGAAGCCCCACAGCATCCTGCCCTTCCAGCTGCTCTCCCCTTGAAGCCTGTGCTTTCTCCAGCTCGGAGAGGCTGCTGGAGGAAGCCACACAATCCAATTGCAGGGGTCAGCCCGCAGCCTCCTGCAGAGCATTCCCCTAAATGAACACTCGCAGCAAGTCGGCAATTACATAATAGCCGTTCAGGAGGAGAGCACATGCAAATTACAGGGTGGCTGCCTGACACAGCTCCTCCTTGCCCGTGTGTTCAGAGCTCTAAAATCGGGCTGTGCCAGGGGCAGCAGGCAGGGAATGACACGGTACCTTGGACATAATGAGCAGGTTGTGGGGACAGCAGCTATTACTGGGTATTTATAGGGTCAGAGGCAGGCAATTACAGAGCAGGCACCCACCCAGGCTCCTCTCCCAGCCGTGTAATCCCAGGCTCCCCAGAGGAGAGGCTGATGCCTGGCTGGGATCCAATGGGCTTTTGGGGGTTCCCAATGGGATTCCAGCTCCAGAAGAGATGCCAGCCAAGATACTCGCCATGATTCAGGCATGGGATGGGGAATTATAATGGGAATTGCCTCCTTGTGGCATCCTGACACTTTTCTGACTGTCACAGCCAGCACATGAGTGACCAACCCACTGCTAGGTGGACAGACAGCTTGGTCTGTGCCACTGCTGTGACCAACACTGCCCACAGGCCCAGCAGCCTTAGACTTGGTGTTGTTTTTCTCTTATTCCAACTCTTAACCAAATTAACTTGTACATCAAGGACTCAGACCCTGCAGGGATAACAAATTCTGATGGGAGCACTCTGCTCCTGAAGTGAAACCAGGAGCCTGAGCAGCATCAGCGCTCTCCCTACAAAACCTACAGGATTCTGTTCAACTACAGGCAACACTTTCACATTATAAATTCATTTTCAATCCCCAAACAAAAAGTAAGTTACATGCAACCTTCCCAACACTGGAAGCTGAATATAGAAGTGTTTCTGATGGGGTGTTTCGTATCATGCAATATAAAGAAAATCACCAGAATTTTCACCAGAAATAACAACAAAAACAACTGAAAAGAGCAATCATCATGCAGAGGAAGATGATAATTCAAGACATCATTTCTTTAGTGCCCTTGTAAAGGCACATGCAGGATATGCACAGTTCATAGTTGTAACAACACTTTCACTGTAAAGGAAAAGAAAAAATCCTTCAGGTTCTGACAGGTCTATGGATATGCAGAACAACTCTTCCCCAGCCTGTCAAAGAGCTCTGCTCTGGAGTCAGGCTTTCCTGAGAACACAGCACAGCGTGTGCTCTGAACGAGAACTGAAGGGAACGACATCAAAGCTGCACAGACAGGAAACTAAACTGGTGCCTCCTCAGTGGCTTCCACAAAGGAGCTGCTGCTGGAAAGGGGAAGCTGCTGGATCCCCACGTCCCTCCGAGCCCAGCACCACCTCAGCACAAACAGAGGGGACGACCCAAACAGCAGCAGCGAGGCTGGCTGGGGCGGGGGCAGGCCCAGATGGATCCTCTCACCCCGGCTGTCCAGAGCACAAATGATTCACATCCCACGGCTGCTCTTGCTCCGTGTTTTCCCCAGCTGCTGCCCTGACAACAAAACCCAACAAGGCTGAGCCCTGCCCAGGCGTGGAGCAGGGGAGCTCCCGGCCGGGCTGAGAAGCCCCTTCCTCACCCACCCCCCTGCCCTGATGCCCCTTCCTCACCCTCACCCCTGCCCTGCCTGCCCCTTCCTCAACCTCACCCCTGCCCTGATGCCCCTTCCTCACCCTCACCCACACCCCTGCCCTGCCTGCCCCTTCCTGGGAAAAGCAGCAAAAACCCCTCAGCAGTCACTCAGGAGGATGTGAACCCACAATTCCATCTGCATCAGTCATCCCAACCCAGAAAAGTGGGGAAGAACCACGATCCAGGAACAAGCACAGCACTGTGGCCAGACCCACTTGTAAGTGATGTTTCAAGCAGGAGTGTCAATATTGTCAGTAAGGACATCTGCAGATTTCAGCTGAGTCCCACCAGCTCAGTATCCAGGGATTCCCCCACCCACAGTGCCACAGCTCTCTCTGGAAGTGCTGCTGGCCTTATTTCTCTGCTGTTTGAAGTGATAGTAGCAGAGATGTAACACAACTCCTACGCAGAGTATGTGTGGGATACTGCAAACAGAACTGACAGCACGGAACAGATTGGGAACAGCTTCCCTTTGGGAAACCAGACCAAAGCCACTGACACTGAAGGAAATCCTGGCTTTGTCCATCAAATCTGCTGTTCAGCTTTGCCCATCTTTCCCAAGAAAATGACTCCTGCACATGCCACTTCTTACCATCCCAATCCCTATTAACAACACAGGACCTACCAGGAATTACTGACATAAAGTGAGCACCCAGGCTACCCAGAAGCATGGAATGGGTTCTGTGTTCAGCACAAACTTGGGAACGTTGGACTCTGAAATTCAGAGCAGTGCTGGTGCCTACATTCACTACAACAACTCTCTTTTCCATTCCTATCCTTGCAATCAAATCTACAGGGGAGGGGAAAAAAAAGGGGCAGAAACAAAAGGCAAATACTCTACTTGAATTGCTGGTCTTTGGTGCTCCTAGTTTTAGCCAGGAATCTCTCAGCCAACTTCTCCAAATTCCTGGAGTAATCCATCTCAATCTCTGCCTTCTTGCGGAAGAAATCCTGCAAGTCCTGCAGTAACTGGACCCGAAGCTCACACTGCTGGTCAAGGCATTTCAGCTGCTCTACCAATTGGGCACGGATCTCTGCAACAAATAAAAGTACTACAGATTAAACAAAATCCCATCACAGAAAACACCATCTCTACATCTCTTTTCCCATACAGAAAGCACAATTCTCCAGTAAAACAGCGTTAGAAAATAAGCACCCTCATTAATGGCAGCAAAGCCCTGTAGTGATGATTATCTGCAGGCAGAAAATGACTGGGGTTGCATCTTGGATGCACAGGTTGCAGGAAATCCATCCCAAACCCTGCAATCTGGTGCACAGCAAAGCTTTATTGCTGAAAAGTGCATCAGTTACAAGTGTCAAGTGCATTTTTGGCATGGAGAACAAGTGGTCACTGCCTAAAAATGTACTGAATCTCAGTCTGGAAAAAGGGCTAAATGCTGCAATACCCCACGTCAGCTCAGCAAATCACTTCAGGGAATTTCTATCAAATTCCTTTGCAAACTACTCCTGATGCAGAAACAAGACTTTGCACATTCTGGGGCACTCCCCAAAGGCACCAAATTCAGATTATTCAGTTTGTTCCTCAGTCTCCAGCTGTGCAGCTCATTATAAACCAAGCCATGAAACAGATGAAGACACCTCTTTGGAAAGCCAACACCAGAGCACTTCCCACTAGGGAATCATCTCCAGGAAGGCTCCTTTTCCTTTTAAAATATCTGCCAGTAACACATCTCCATCTAAAGGACCCCATAAAGCACACAGATAGAGGTGTTAATATTGCAATTAATAAAAATAATCACTAATACATATTCATAATAATCACAGCGTAATTATTATGAATGTATCTATATTAACACAATATTTTACAAACAGTTTTCAAGCATTTCAGAAATATGAAAGCTTCTCACATCAGCCAGGTGTTCTCCTTATCCCACTGACCCTGAATTTGAGGGACAGAATAGTAAAATGACTCACTCAGGGTCACGTAGGGCAAGGAAACACAGCAGAAATGTGTCAGTCCCAGGCTAAAAATGCAGAAATATTCAGTGATGCAGCCAGTAAAGGCTATTTGGCTTTTACACAGGCAATAAACTCAACATGAAATCAATAAAATATGCACTTTCATCTGAAGGTCTTTGAGCAGCCAAACTGCAGAGATTTGCCCTGGCCTGACTGTTAGTGCTGCTCCCTCCAAAGGTTTTCCAAGACGTGTTCTTCCAAGCTGAATTCAGAACCAGCAGTAAAATGTCAGCTTTCCAGCAGTCACAGCTTTCCTCACACCTACACCCTGCCACTGCAGGCGCCCACAACTTCAGCACCACAGGGGAAGCTGGGGAGGGATCATTTCCCATACACAATTTTTTTTTTTAATCAACTACTTCACTGCTAAGTCCTGAAATACGTAAAACCACGGAGGGCAGCTTGGCTCCTCTCTTTGCCCAGAAAAAGCAAACCATCTGGAGCTCCAGGGCTCCACTCCTGCCATGCACTCCCAGCATCAATTGCCTGGGATGGATCTGCAGGAACAGTTTTAGGGGAATCCAGGATTCACAGTGAACAAACCCCACATCTTTATTTTAGGCACTCCCAAACCCAAACCACATGTATGGAAACATGGCCCCCAGTTAGGCTTGCCAAAAAAAAGAGAAATGCACAAATGTGGGGTTTTCAAGCTTGAAGATGACCTTGATTAGCACTTCTCAGACTGTGGTACCCAGGAGCTTCTGCTGCCAAGGAGAAAATACAGCAGCAAGCTTGTTGAAAGGGAAGAGTCAACACTGCAATGTAGGGGCAAAGCTGGTCAGGTTTATTTTTTTGTTCCCCAGGAGAGAATCTTAAAAACCTGAAAAGCTGTGTTTCTTCATCAGGAAACACAACCACAGGCAAACACCCTGCTCATGTATTTCTTGAATCACAACCACTCCAGCACTGCCATTTCCCTGGGCTCAGGGATGCCCCAGCCCAGGTGGGTGCAGTGGGAAGGGTCTGGGGTCACCCTGGGTGCTCTGCACCCTCCAGGGCCGCCTGTAAGGAATGAGGAGAGAAATCCAGGAGGAACCCGACCCTGGATGGCAGGGAAGGCAGCACAGGGGAGCACAACCACGCCAGGGAAAATCTGCATTTCCTGCAGCTTGGGAGATTTCTCTGCTTTTGAGATGCCTTTGTTGTTTGCTCCGTCCCAGCTGGTGTTTCAGGATTAGCAGGGCCTGGGAGGGGCACGGGGAAAGATGGGATACTCACACACACCAGATCTGCCAGCACTTATGTAAAAATCTGCTGCTGATGCTCAACATGTGCTCCACACATCCCTGCTCAGCTCCAGTCACAAAACCACGCAGGGATTTGCAAAGCTCTGCACGAGTGACAGGTTTAACCAGGTCAATGCAAACCAGACACCCCTGTTCCACCTGCAGCTTTGCCATGAAGACTTTTTAAAGCAAAGAAGGTGATAACAGCACCAAAATTGCCACTAAGGTGGTGTTTCCTTGCTGACTTCTCTCAGTTCTCCTAATCCTTAACCTGACACTCACCTGCAGGTCTGACACACAAGAAGAAACATCCTTCAACACAAGAAGTATTAGAAAGCTCTTCCACCCTTTGTGTTTTCTCCTCCACCCTTTCCTCAACAAAAGGGATGGTCACAACACAGAAGCAACTCAGAAGCTACTGGACAAAAACAATAATTTTAGTAAGTTGTGGACTCACTGAAAGGGATCCCACAAAGAAAATACCTGAGCAGACCCGGGGTTTTCTGCTAAGCACATTAAGAGAGAGGGTCAGAATTCAAACACAGCAAATATTTTGTTTGCCTGTGACATTTCTATTTGTGCATTCAGGGATTGCTCATCTGCACAGTGCTATTTTTCAGCAGTCAGCAACCCTCTTAGCATGAACAAGCAGTAGATACCTTGTTTGGAAAGAGGATTGGGGTAGGAATGGCAAATACCAGATTCAGCTCAGGCAGGTCATGGTATGACCACCCACCCTCCTCGGTGCCACAAATGATGGATTTTTTTTGAGGGCAACAACCTGGCAAACTTGGACATTCTCCATTAAGTTCTGTTCTCAATTGTGAAACCACCTTCTGGAGCAGAAGTAGAAATACAAAGGACCACTTCCAAAAAAACAGTAGTTCTCAAAGGCTAGAAGATCAGCAGATGAGTGTTTTAATTACCAATTCACAAGGAAGCTGGAGCTCTTGGCTCTCAAGGTGGGACAGCTGAACAGCACCCAGAACCAGCAACTTTTCCTTCAGTGCAAAATGCCATGTCAGCACTTCTCCTCCCTAAATCAGCTCCGTGTTTTGGGGGGGAGCAGTGACAGCTGATGGGGCTCCTGCAGGGAACAATGAGCCATTGAGCTCCAGCTCATCCAGTCCGCGGCGCGGGGCCGCGCAGAGCCAACCTTGCTCATCTTTCAAACGCACACCCCGCGGTCCTTTGCCACAAAATAAAATCAAGAATGCAGGAATTTCCTGAGGCTTACTGGGCTTTCTGGAGTATAAAGTGTCTGCTTGTTTTCCCACTGCTTACACAAGCAGCAGCTCTTTTTTTCGGCGCTGCATCCCCCAGCGCGCTCGGGGCCGTGCGCGCTCCAACCCCCGGGTCACCGAATTACACGGGACCTTTTCACGTCTGCAGTCACAACAACCACTCCAATTCTGAACTCACTGCTTTTGCATCTTTTAATTTGCACAGGTTATTAGGTTAACAGCCACTTTAAAGGCCAAAAAAAGCCTTTCCCCCTCCTTTCCTTCAGACCCTGGCAATCCCACCCACTGTGATCACTCAAGACAAGGAACGGCCCCCTGAAAACTCTGCTCCTGCTGCCAGTGCTTCATGTGCCTGCAGGTGAACAAGCACGTTGAATTCAAGGTCAAGATGCCTGTGGCAAAATTAGGATTAAACACCAGGTATTCTGCTTGTAAGCCTTGCCCTGTATTGCTGAATTCTGTCCATTGTATTTCAAGCTCACGTGGCTGACAAGTACATAATCCAAACATCCTCAGTAGCCACAGAGAAGTCTTCCATCCATTTAAAACAAGCCATTTATTCATTTCCATCACCTGATCACAAAGTCACCTGGGTCACTGAGGGACAGACCATTGTGTAGCAGTTGCATAACTTCACTTTTATCCGTTCTACAACTACCTGTTCAACTCTCCCCGTAGCACGCAGGAGGCTACTCCGGTTTTTAATGAATTCAGAGGGTAAGAAAGGATCTGCCTTCTGTATTTTAGTGACATTTGTCATTCCCTGCCCAGAGAAGCTGTGGCTGCCCCATCCCTGGAAGTGTCCAAGGCCAGGTTGGACAGGGCTGGGAGCACCTGGGACAGTGGGAGGTGTCCCTGCCATGGCAGGGGTGGAATGAGATGAGCTTTAAGGTCCCTTCCAACCCAAACCATTCCATGGTTCTCAAACTACACCAAACACAAGCAGTTTCTGCAAAACTCCTGACAAGAATTTTCATCAAATAATTCCACCTAGAAGAGGGGGACACACAGAGACTGGAACTGCACCTTGCTCTTATACAGCATGCAGAGAAAATTTACCAAAATTACTTTAAGGTTAAGCATCCTATAAAGTTGGGAAGCATAGAAGCATTCTCTGGACCGACTTCAATTCCTTCTTCCATAGGTCATGCAGCGACCTAAGAAGGGTGACTCCAGAGCCAAGAGCCCTCCTTCAAACACCCTAAACAACGTTCCTGCTCCAAGCAGCATCATCTCCCTCCCTAGGAAGGGTTCCAGCTCTTCCCAGGGCCAAGCTGGAACTGCTCTGACTGGATGGCAACGGGGTGAATCACAAAGTGCCAGGAGAAGGCACCAGCAGCCCCGGCTGCTCTGCAGTACCTCACTCCATCTCCTGCATCCACTCCGTGGCTTTCCCAAGGAGCTCCCGCCCCTAGCCCGAGTGCCACGCTGTAGAAAAAGATGACAAGCTTGGGAAAGGAGTGGGATGGCAACAAAACAGAGCCACCAAGCCCCAGCTCCCAGCCAGATGAAAGACCAACCCTCTCTGACCCACAGGGGCCGGCAGCAGCGGGCACAGCCCAGCTCCAGAGCCATCTCCTTCCCAAACCCAGAGCCATCCCCTCCCCAGACCCATCTCCATCCCAGCTCCAGAGCCATGCCCTTCCCAGACCCATCTCCATCCCAGACCCATCTCCATCCCAGACCCAGAGCCATCCCCTTCCCAGAGCCATTCCCTTCCCAGAGCCATCTCCTTCCCATTCCCATCCCCTCCCCAGACCCCTCTCCTTCCCAGAGCCATCCCGTTCCCAGA
>VZRZ01001379.1:44157-65219 GCA_013398175.1 Climacteris rufus
AAACCTAGAATCATTTGAAGCCAGAGCATGAGACACAAATCCAGGCACTAATCTGCACTCCCAGCACCAAGTGGATAACAGAATGAATAGAGTATTCCCTGAAATTAAGCATCATGTAGTGCATTTTCCATGCAGACTGATCCTGGCAGCAAAATTGCTGTTTTGTGTCTCCTCTGCACAATTCAAACTCGACCTAAACCCTGATGAGCAACTCGTTCATTTTTCACTTGCTTCATGCCACTGCACCAGAACAACTCAGCCCCTAGAAAACACTACCAAAAAGAAAAATTAGAAAAAATAACAGAATCCCAGAATGCCAGACCGGTTAGGGTTGGAAGGGACCTTAAAGAATCCCAGATTGGTTTGGGTTGGAGGGGACCTTGAAGAATCCCAGAATCCCAGATTGGTTTGGGTTGGAAGGGCCTTACAGAATCCCAGAATGCCAGACTGGTTTGGGTTGGAGGGGCCTTGAAGAATCCCAGATTGGTTGGGGTTGGAGGGGACCTTAAAGAATCCCAGATTGGTTTGGGTTGGAAGGGCCTTGAAGAATCCCAGAATGCCAGACTGGTTTGGGTGGGAAGGGGCCTTAAAGAATCCCAGATTGGTTGGGGTTGGAGGGGCCTTAAAGAATCCCAGAATGCCAGACTGGTTTGGGTTGGAGGGGACCTTGAAGAATCCCAGAATCCCAGATTGGTTGGGGTTGGAGGGGACCTTGAAGAATCCCAGAATGCCAGACTGGTTTGGGTGGGAAGGGACCTTAAAGAATCCCAGACTGGTTGGGGCTGGAGGGGACCTTGAAGAATCCCAGACCTGGTTTGGGGTTGGAAGGGACCTTCAAGCCCATCCATGGGCAGGGCCACCTTCCACCAGCCCAGGCTGCTGAGCTTTAAATCACAATTTTTAAAGCCATTTGGACAGGAGGAAACCAAAGCACATGTAACCCACTCCCTGCTGCAGTGGGTGTGATTTATTTACCCTCAGCCTTTGGAGCCCCAGATGCCAGAGCAGCCCCTGGCCGAGCTGGGCACAGCCCCAGCCAAAGTCAACAGGCCAGGGGAGTGCAGGGAATGTTTGTGTGGGTTCAGTGAGCAGGGACTGAAAACAACACACCCAAAGCAAGGCAGCCACCCCCAGCAGCCCAGAGCCACCCAACAGAGAGGGCAGAAGGGCCAGGAGGCTTCCCAGGGCCAGCACAGCTCCGGTGTGAAGGGTCAGGCTATTGAGGGGGTTTTCTCCATCCTCCCTGTGAAAAAACCACTTGGAGTCAGACAAAGGAAACGTCCTCCACAGCCAGGTTATGCAGAGATTTAACCAGCCCTGGAATATCCGTGTTTCTCAGCCTCATTAACATGGCAAAAATGATGGAGCATTTTGAAGGGTTTTGTTGAAAATGTCTTAACAAAAGCCTGTGTCAAGAAATTCTACAAATATTGTCGTAACAGTACTGAACAAACAAATAAACGGTGTAGTAAAACCTCCATTGATAAAGTTACACGTGTAACTTTCAATAAAACTTATCTAAATTTGATTTATATGCTGACAACGTCTCAGATAACTTAGGAAATCCAGTTATTGACATCACTGAATTATGAATTATCAATACATGACATTTCATTTGCTCTTACTGCTCATTAGGTGTATAAATCATTGATGCCATTAAGCTGTGACTGACATTTGTAAATTCTCATAGTGCTGGACCATTACTATGGAGAGACATTCCTGCAAAGAGCCAGGACAGATGGGTTTGTTATCACCATTTAAAATCCAACACTTTCACAGGAACATCAGAATAACTTACAGTGGGAAGTGAGCAGTGAAAACTTCAGATGCTCTGGTCCTATTTTTGTTTTTAAAAGACTGAATGATAATTTCCCATTAACATGAGAGCTCTGTTTTTTCACTCCTATAAAGCCATCAACTCTCTGAACAGAACGAGTAACCTTATCAAAGCAAGCCCCTGTACCTTCCAGTCTGACTCACACTGAGACCATCTGGACAAAACATTCAGACAAGAGCTTCAAAAAAAAAACCCCAACATCTTGAAACAAATTGCCAGACAGGATTACACAAAATGATCTGTTGAACGTGTTAGAG
Organism: Climacteris rufus; assembly: GCA_013398175.1. Classification (NCBI taxonomy): domain Eukaryota; kingdom Metazoa; phylum Chordata; class Aves; order Passeriformes; family Climacteridae; genus Climacteris; species Climacteris rufus. Next base: position 46,252 of record VZRZ01001379.1, read on the forward strand.
ACGGCCAGAAAAATCTTTAAAAGCAGACAGAGGGTAGGAAATGTGTATCCTTGTGGGATCCACTTATGGCTTATCTTTTCACATTTCAGCTTTTCCAGCTATAAAAGCCACGAGCAGATAATGCACTGGGGGTTCCAGGCAGCCTGAAGTCCTTCAGTGTCTTCAGAGACATCAAAGGTCTCTGTCAGCTCTAAGAACTGGCCCTGGCCCTCTTAAGTCAATTCTGGACCTGCTTGTCCAATCCTCCAGCTGCTTTTCCCAGTTCCAGCAGCAATCTCCCAGCACTGTCGTGCCACTGCTCCCTCCTACCAACCAGAAAGAAGAAATACTCAGGCCTGGGTGGTATTGCCCATTTCTACCTCAATTTTCCCCAACAGCAATCAGCTCCAGCTCTTAAATAAACCCCCAAATCTTGGACTCGATTATCCAGGGTAGTTTTTATCCTTTATCTGCCAAAGCAGACATGCTGATACAGCCAAGGCACTGGATCCAGCTCATTGCACATTTGCCTTTCCCATTAATAAGCCCAGAGGTCATTTGCCAAAGGACACACAGATAAAGCAGACAAACTTTCCACTACTCCCCGACAGCTTAATTACTACCCAGAATCTGGAGCAAGCCATGACAACTTTGCATTCGTTTCCACATTTCATTTTTATGACACTCCAACATCTGCAGAGGATGCTGTAATTAAAAAGGAATAAAATTATGGCTATAAAAGAAAAGCAAACCCTGGACACAGCCAGCTTATTTGCCTGAAGAACATGGGTTACACAGCAAGTACAGATGCTCTGCAGCAAGATACAGTCAGTGTGCAGGCTTTAAAGTCCTGAATGACACAGGCTACTGCAGACAGGGCAGACTGCAATGGATTTTAAGAAAACCCTCTGTGTTTCACTGCTGATGTTCCACTTGGCTGTCCCACGGCGTGGCTGGGAGTTTGCTCTGTGCTGCACTGGGAATTAACGAGATAAGCATAAGGCATCCATGGCTGCAGCTTTCCTGCATCCAAGTAACCTAGACAGCAAGCCAGAAGGGTAAAACCTCCCCAAGAACAGGATGTCCAGCTTTTAATCTCCTAAAGTGTAGCTAAGAAACCACGGCATGGGAAGGAAGTCAAGCCAATCAATCTGAAGACAGCCTGATCCTCTCTAGTTCCCCACCTCAGCCCGACTTGAAAATCTTCATTTTTAGCTGCAGTGACACTGAGCAGCCTTGCAGATGATGGGCAGAAGGACTGGACTCACACAAACAGCTCCACACTTGCTGTTTGCATCAGCAACACCACTCAGCAATGCAAATTATCTTCCTCAAACTCGAGAGGCTGCAGAGGAAGGAGTCGATGTGCCTGGTGACAGCAGCTGCTTCCCCTGTGGCAGCCACTGGAAGCAGAAGCATGTGGCAGTTTCCTTACAGAAAGCCCTGCCCTTAAAAATAAAGCTGTAAGAGAAACGAGTTCTCCCACCTGTCCTTTGTAGAGGATTTCAGCTGATCGTCCTCCGAGAGGAGAATTCCAACGCAAGCTGCCCGATGGACACACTCCCCACATCACCACACACTAAGCATTGATTCTTCCTGCAGCACCCACAACTATCTCCATTTAAACTCAATATTAGTTTGTACTTTTCCTTGATTTCACAACATACTCAAAAATAGAACGAACAGAAGATTCTTTCCTCAAGAGGTTTCAGTTCCCTCTCCCCAGAGCTGCGCCAGTGACGGAGGCCGGGGCTGCTCCTGGCGCGGCACGTTCGGGCCTCCTCAGGAGCCATTTCCCTTCAGAGCCTCCACTCTCCCCAGCAAAGAAAAACAGCGAGAGGACTCCAAGCAGGAGCACAAGAGCAGATCCTGAAGGAGCCGTGGCTCTGCGAACCGAAAACATCCAGCACACAATGGGCCGAACGTGCTGCAGCGGCCGCCGCTGCTCATTCCGGCCATTGTCCGCTAAGAATAGCCCCGAGCCCACGGCCACATTGTCTGCTGCTGTCCACCTCCCTGCCAGAGCTATTTAAAGCCTAAAAGCAGCCAGTTTCTCCTTGGATGTCAGCCCTGGCTGGGAAGTCACAGCCGAGGCAGTCTTGAGATTGAGATTTTACAACTCTGCCCGCTCGGAGCCTGTGATTAAAATCAACAGAGAGGGAAGAACTTGATGAGAGCAACGCACCAGGGAGGGTCTGGAGAGCTGCCCCAGAAACACATCCATGAGCCAGCACCTTCACAGGATCACTGAGCCCTTCAGGCTGGAAAGGATCTCCAAGGTTGTCGTGTTCAACCTGTGAGTGATCTCACACAGCGCCACTGTCCCTGCAGGAGCAGCTGCTGCTACCTCCCTTTCCAGCCTGGACAAGGTTTTAAAGCCCATCCTTGACAGACAAAGGCACAGAGATTTACAGAACACAGACTGCACAGGGCACTGTCCTCGCACAGCAAATATATCCCAGTTACACTGCTCCAAGTGTACCTGCACTGAGCCAGCAATCCAGTCATTTTCCATCGAATTACCTGAATTTTCCATTGATTTACCTGGCCAGGGGCTGCACAGAGCTCGTTCAGGTGCTCCTCTGGCACACTGCTGGAGTTTCAAATAGTGAGGGGAAATTTTCCATTGAATTTCCTGAATTACTAAAATCCCACCATGGTTTCTGATCCAGCATCATTCCTACCTTGATAAAGACAACAGGTACTGTGTAAATCACACAAAACCACAGCAAGGAAGTCACAGAAGCTGAAATCAGCAACCACTCTGCTTTCCAACAACAAGACAACTCTAGCTAACCTCCATCACTTGTAAGAAAATCCAAATACATCAAAACCACTAGGCACACACAGGGAATAAATGCCATTGCCCAAGGATGCTGCACATCTCAGCACAACTCCTTAATTCCTTATGAATGATACCCCATTCACAAAAACAAAGCCATGTACTCGGGCTATGTCTATAAACATTAATTGTTTTGATTTGTAACTGTCACAGAAATATCAGCCTTTAAAAAAACCATGTTACTTAAGCCCCAGGAGCTCCATCAGCACCTCAGTGCTCCTAAGACATCTGCAAATCCAAGGCAGAATTTCTTCTTCTATCTGCAGCTGTGCAGAGCCAAAAGCTCCTCCCGGCTCCAGTTTGGGTCCAAAGGAGCAGAAAAAAGTGATTCATCCTCCCACTCTCCATGCAGGCTCCCTTTTCTCTCCCAGAGCTGCCAGCAGGAGCCAGAGCCCACCACCTTTGGCAGCCTGGAGCGCTCCAGCACCCAGGCAGGAGTCACTCCCAGCTCTTCCCACGGTGTGAACATTTGGTGACATTTCCACCGCTCCAAAGAGGGAACGGATCTGAATCAGGACCTATAAAAGATGAAGGTTGAGTCATCCACGCTGACTTCTCGTGCATTAAACTGCATTTTACTTATTCCCAGTTTGCTGCATGTGAGCAGTGGATTAAAGAAAATATAATCAAGGAACCTCTCTAGCAAGCAAAGAAAAACGCCCTCAAAAATGAACTCACTGATGCCCAGTTCTCTTCCACTTAACTGCGTTCACTTCATCTAGAACAACCCTGCCAAGAGGAGAAAATTGAAACTCACCTCTACCCAAATCAAAACTACAGCAAACAAGCCATTAACAAGTTGCTTGGTCAGTTCAAGCCATGAGCCTGTAGCATTAAATGGCATTTTTAAGCCTTGCTAGGAGGGAAGGATCACTTCTTGCTATTACAACTCTCCAAAGGCTTGGATGGTTACAGAACTGATGTTCAAAAAAACAGCATCTGGCTGAGCCAAGAACTAAAATTAAACGCCCCAAAAAACACCTCCACACCATAAAATGAATAGTAGGTGTATAAAAATATTAAGCAATGAAAGACACACAGTCTGCACTATGAGTTTATTTAGAGTAACCACATTATTAACCAATCTGCCATCAGTAATAAGAGCCATCCCCAGTGTCACCACCAGCAGAGAACTCCCAGCCTGCAAAAAACGTTGGGATGGAACAATCTGACCTCAAACCAAGCTATGACACGTAGAAAATGAAATCACCAAGCAACTAGGCACTTGCTGAAATTTGAAGTCCACCCTGATTACCGACAGGACAAAGTGGATTTTTCTGTGCTCCTGACACACTTTTCCCCTTCCTCCAACACATCCCTTTGCTTTGTAGCATTTTCCTTGTCTGTTCTAGGTGCAGATAACAAGGAAAAAAGGCATTACCAGCCTGTGGGAGCACTGAGAAAGTGCCTTTTCCTTTTGAGCAGAGCAGCCTCCTGACCCTCCTCTTGCTGGACAAAACAGGATAGAAAACAGGAGGCAATTCCCAGCACCAGGCACTAAAGCCAAGGAGAAGGTCCCTGAAGCACAGGGGCTCTTCTGTTTGCTCTGGCACAACCCCTCTTCCCCACAAACACCCCAAAAATCCATCCCCTAGGAAGGAGGGAGCCCATTCCAAGGAGTCACAGCTTGTTCTGCACAAGGACAGGACAGGGAGTCAGCCCACAAATAGTTTGTCATGCTTGCTCTACCCCCCAAAAAATATATTTAACATTCACAACCTTCCTCCTGTTTAAATTAGAAATCTTCCCAAAGCTCTCTCAACCTCAGTGGGAGCAGTGAAGGTTGGCTTCAACACCAAGGATTCCTCAGAGATGGAGGGAAGTGGCAACAAAATCCCAGTACAGGAGGTGGCAAAATGAGCATCTTGCACATTCTCACCTGGTCTCTTTTCTTGGCAGCTTCAAGATTTAAAACATTTAAAATACAAACCTGACATATAGGACTGGCAAACCAGTATCTTTGCCAGCACTGAAGTTCACACAAGCCTTCCACTCCTAAAAATAAATCTTAAAGAAAACATTCAAACTCAATCCCAGTGGAGCAAAAAACTTTGGGAGAATCATAAAAAACTGGCACTTAAAAATAGCAAACCTGTTTGTTTGTGTTAGGAGATTTCAGGGGATTGTTTATTTCCTACTTACTCCCCAAAACAGCAGGAATCAGAGGGGGAAAAAGTGAAGGAGGAAAGGAATCAAATGAAGGGATAACTGTAGACACATTTCAGCTTCCTGACAATCTGATTCAAGACTGTACAAACTTCTGACTCATTCATGGAGTTGTTTTTATTGTTCTATGCAGTGAATTTTATTTGAAGGATGAGCTGCATCCCCTTCTCCCTGCTTCCAGTTGATCCAGGGAGCACCCTTGGCTGGACAGACACCTCATTCAAAACCACTCTGGGATTTGTCATCCTGCCACCTCCAAAAAAACCAAAGAGGAACACAAAAAAAAAATCACAAAGTAAAAGCACTATGCAATTATCTCCTCTGTCCAAGTAGCTTTTCTTAAAAAGAAGAGGCACATCCTGTCCAGCCACGCAGGCTGCACTGCCAGACAAATAAAAATATTTTTTTAGAAGTCCAGTGTTCTCTCAGCTTGTTTCAAGATCTGTAACTGAATCCCATGGATCTCACTGGAGACCTTGATTTAGGTCATTCGGAGTAATTCACTACCATTTAATCTCTTCACCTACTTTGGGGCTGCTCAGAACACAATGGCTGAGCAAGATGTGCTGAAAGACCTAATTCAGGGACTCAGGGAACACAGACTCCCAAAAAAGATCTGGATCAAGGGCAGGAGGATCCCTGTCCTCAGCCAAGGGAAAAAACAGCTCCCACAAAGCTCTGCCACCGTCACACCACTACAAAGGCTGATTTCAACTGCATGGTCTTGCAATGATCATAAGCCATTTTCCAAAAGGAAAACGGATTGACTTTTAAAGGAAAAATACAGCAAATTGTTATTGCATGCATGTTATAAATACACATGCAGTTAGACCCACCAATAACTTGATTATTTAGCCTTAAAGTAGCTGATGAATAATGTTTATAATGCCTAAAATATGCCAAAGGAATCTTCAGAATCAGAGAATTCTCCAAAAGACAACCCTGGCTTTTGGGTTTCTTGGGGTTTTTTAAGCAAAGATGCAAGAGTTCTCAATTATAATTATTATATATGATATATAAACTCCCTCACTTACACTAAAAGGCAAGGGAGACCAAAACCTAAGCAGAGATAAGATGTTAAGTGATGCAGTAATAAAATATAAACTTCAAGAAATCTGTGATATAGCTGCAGAGCTCTTTCGTGTATTGAAAAGAACATTGTGTCTGGGCTAACTTAAAAACAAATTCACCTCTCCCAGATAAATAAATACTTCATATACTGACTGATAAAAAAATAAAACCAAAAGTGCTTTCCTACTGTCTGGTAAGACCTACTCTGTCTAAGAGAAATGAGGAGGTGTGCTCTAAAAAAAGTCAATGGTCAACAAATTTTGGTGCTATTGCTCTAAACCAGGAGCAGGAGCAGGGAGACTTCAGGGGGATCTTTGCCTTGATAACAAAATAAGCTTGGAGAGAGGCACAGACAAGAAGCAATAAAAAAGGAGGTGGGGAAGGAAAAGGAACCTGTTTTCCTCGTCCATCTCAGAGCTGGATTTATCCTTCCTATCGCTGTCAAAGCTTCAAAGTCATCCTGCAAACACAGCACAACCTCCCCACAACACAGCCCAGGCAGGGCTGGCTGCTGATGGCTTTCACAACAAAAAATACAAATCCATTTACTCTTCCCATCCCCTGCACACACCTTCCCATGCAGGATCTCAAAGGCACCTCCTCCTTGAGAGGAGAGGCATCGATCTTGTGGAACTGATAAACCTGTTTGAACAGTCAACATATAAATAACTTCTTACAGCAAGCACCACAACAAGCTTTCCACAAGAGCCAGAATCCTTCAATTAAAGGTAACAGCAAATTAGCAGCACTTTCATCCCAACCATGGCAGCTGGTGGAGCTGCTCTGGGTTTGGGAGAGGGTGGGGTACAAGCAGAACTATTTGCATGAAGCCTCATCATAAAACCACTGAAACGATGTGAGGGAGCTGGAAAAGGAGAAAATTATAGCTGCTCCTTCAGCTCCCAGCCAGTATTTATGGTGGAATTCACAAGCTACAGATGCTGCTTGCTGGAGGAACCTCCAGCAGCAGAAAAACAACATCAATTCTTGTCCTTCCATATGGGTTTGTCGTGTTTCTTCTCCAAACACTGACAGAGCCGTCTCTGCTTCCAGTTCTGGTCCCTCAGCTCAGGGGGGACATGGAGGGGTTGGGGGGGTCCAGGGAAGGGAATGGAGCTGGGAAGGGGCTGGAGAATCCTGAGGGAGCTGGGAAAGGGCTGGAGAATCCTGAGGGAGCTGGGAAAGGGCTGGAGAATCCTGAGGGAGCTGGGAAAGGCCTGGAGAATCCTGAGGGAGCTGGGAAAGGCCTGGAGAATCCTGAGGGAGCTGGGAAGGGGCTGGAGAATCCTGAGGGAGCTGGGGGGGCTCAGCCTGGAGCAAAGGAGGCTCAGGGGGCCCTGCTGGCTCTGCACAGCTCCTGCCAGGAGGGGCAGCCAGGGGGGATTTGGGATTTTCTCCCAGGGAACAGGGACAGGAGCAGAGGGAACGGCCTCAGGCTGGGCCAGGGGAGGCTCAGCTTGGACAGCAGCAGGAATTTCCCCATGGAAAGGGTTGTTAAACATTGGAATTGCACTGGAAAGTGGAGTCCCCATCCCTGGAGGTGCCCAAGGAATCCCTGGATGTGGCACTCAGAGCTCAGGGTGGGGATGGGCACAGCTTGGACTCGGTGATCCCACAGGGATTTTCCAGCCTCCTTGATCCTGTGAAGCCTCTACTCCTGTGAATTCCCACCCTCCTTAATCTCCAGCTAGAAATCAAATCAGGGGCAGCCAGGCAAACGCATAAATCACAGCAAGAATGCCCAACTGTGAGAGGGTGTTTACCAGAAAACAGCTCGGAGTTTCAGAACAAAATAAAACAAAACCCCAAACAAAACCAAACCAAAACACCTCCCTCGCTGCCAAAAGCTGTCACTGCTTTCAAGACATAAAAGAAAGCTCTACCTGCAGGGATTTTCCAGAGAGGCCAGTGCCAGAATTTTTTCCCTTGATTTATATGTGAAACCAAACTACTCCCTGAATTTCCAGGCACACGTTTGGTGGGGAGCATTTTTAGCCAATATTTCTAGGGAGAAAGAGTGAAAGCTGGAAATTAATGGATGCAAGGAGCCCTTCACAGCTATATTCTGTCAAGTTCACTGTGATGGGGGAATAATTTGACATAAAGCCTAAATAAAGATTAATTCCTTAAGTAGGAACACAACGGTTATAAATGTGTTTGGCATTAGACAACTGGCCTAAATAATAGGATTTCTTTTATACTTTTGTGGAAATTAATTAATCATTACAGTCAGAAATTAATCATCTAATGGAAGGTAACAGCAGCATATGGACTGATAAAGTTCAAACCAACCTCAGAGAAAACACAGCAATCTGGATGGCATAAGGAGGGAGAAAAGGCAATTTAGCAACCAGCAAAGCCTTCACACCACACAGGAAATAAAATCAACACTCAGGGGGTCCAAAAGTCGGCTCCAAGGGGTGCTCAGCCCAAGTTCTGAGTTTATCCAACAACCCTGGTCAGCAGAGCTGACATCTTTGCCAACATAAGTTCCCTGCTAAGGAACCTCACACAACTTAGCACAGACAAAATTTTGACTTGCAAATTAAGTCAGAAACCAATAATGTCACAGCCCTGATTAACCAGACAGAGATCACTCTATTTAAGCCTCTCCCAGCATGTGTGTGGGTGCTGTCCATCCTTCCTTTTTCCCATTTTTTTCTTCATTTCTACAGCACAACTCACCAGAGCCGAAAAAAGAAAAGGCAAAAAAAAAAGAAACAGAACAAGAAGTATCCAGAGTTTTTAGACATTCTGCTCCAGGGGGAAAACACAAGAGCACAATTTCATTCATAGCAAGTTGAGTTTCCATCCAAACATCATTACTGTATCCTGTGACCTTTGTAGTGCTGCATTTCTCCCCCCACACGGCACAGAAAGCCTTTCCCCCTCCCTTTTCCAGCTGCATACTTTTAAATCGTTTACTGGCAAAGCCTTTTGTTCATATTTCAGCATCTTTCTGCAGAGCTGGATCCCTCCCCGTGGAGCTGGGACACAGACAGGCACCAGCAGCCCCTCATGCAGCAGAAATACTGGTGGTTTACTGGTGTTTTTTTAAAGGATAACTGGGAGGAAGCCTCTTCCTCCTTCACCAGATGGGGAGAACACAGAAAAGTTAGGAAGGGTTATGTTCATTAAAGAGACCAAAGCAGAGCCAGGCTCCTTCCCAAAACCACTTCAGAGAGAGATGCTCATTTATTAAATTTCTGAGTGACTGGTTATCAAATCCTGGGGAAAAACCTCAATGGTCTGTACCTCCACACTCTGGCTTGTCATTGTCACTCATGAATTCATCCACTGCACAGATTAATGAAAACTGAGACTTTTTTCCCCCCCACAGTAACAGTGGCTGCTTCTTATTTATGGGTTTGTCTATCCTGAGCTTTCAACGCACTGCAGGCTCATCACACTCTGCTAAACACACTCCTAATCATTTGTTTTATGGCTCACAGGTCTGAATTTACATTTACCAATGACCAAAACAACAGACAGATAAAGAGATAGATGGATGGATGGATAAATAGAACTTTGACGGTGGATCTGCCCAATGCCCCGTGGAGGGAAGCAGCTGTACCCAAAGGAAGGCATGTCAGCATCCTGGCAAATCCAAACAATTCCCAGATTCTGTGATTCACCCTGCACATCCAGATGCTGCTTCACAGGCACTTGCCACAGCTCTGGCTTGGCAGGGAGGTGGAGGAGCATCAGCTCTGCAGCAAAATTCATTTCCACTCCCGGATGGTTATTCATCCTGCCACCCATCGCCTCAGGACAAGTTAACTCCTCACAGTTGTGATTTCCCAGGAAAACGCTTCAGACAGCCTTTCCCAGCCCTGCCAGATGAACTGGGCTGCAAGGAGGAGAAGTCCCAGGCCAGGGAGCCCCAAGAGCCACCAGCTGCCCGTGGATGCCACAGCGCTGCCCAAATTGAGGAATTGCATCTGGTGGATGAGTGGAAGTTTTTGGATGCAGAATCCTATCCCCATATAAAAATTGTCACTATTTTAGTAACAGTGCCAATGAAATATATGAATAATATCTATTTTTTTTTCCCTAAAATCACACAGAATGTGTTTTGGTACCACACACTCACAACAGTAGTACAGTAAGAGCCCTGCTGCAGTGTGAACCTGCATAAGGAAAAGGATATTGTGGAATTTCCCAAACACCCAAATTCACAAATTTAGAGCGTGCCCTGCAGTGGGACTGGACTGCTGGCCCAAGACACGCTCAGGAACTCATTCCCAGGCAACAACTGTCGTTATTTTAAGTCGATTCAATCTGCAAGCACTCCCCATCTATAAATTGCATCGTTCCACGGTTTCCTCTCTGCAGGAAAACCATCATCCAATGACAGCGGTACAAAAACAAACCAAAAATCCTTCCCTGTCTAAAAGAAACCAAGAGGCTCTTCCTGGAAAGTCCTGTGATTTAAAAAAAAAACAAAAAAAACCCACAAAAAACCAACGTCAGAAGTAGTAGGACTGACCAACTCACCCTGCTGCAGCACTTCCAGGCTGGAGATTAAAATCCACGCTTGGTTTGGAGTTAATCTGGTTATTTGGCTCCTTCTCAAGAGTCAAAAAGTCAGGAGCTGCTTATGTGCCACAGGACAAGGCAGCTCCCCCGGCCTAATTCAGCCCATTGCACACAAATAAATGTGAAGCAAAAGGTCCTTCTGCTGGAAACACTTGAGACCTAAGAAATTCTGCACCACATTTAGCAGCACCTTGAGAGCAGCTATGATTGACTCACCATATCAACTCAAAGCAAAAAACTGGGTCAGAAGATTTCGAGTTTAACAATAGTAAATAGTTACTTTGATGGCAAAAAATCCTAAGGTTTTAAATGGTTCCAATCCATTTATAGCACCTACTTGGAAAAAATACCAGCTGAGTTCCCTCAACACAGTTACTGTACATCCAGCAGTTTGTGACTTTAAACACATCAGGAGTTTCACTGACCACTGCCTGGGGATTTCACAGACAGAAGGTCCTGGTTTGTCTTCTGTGATATTGCAATTTTGGAAGAAAAGGAGAAAGAGAAAGTAGAAATGAAGACTGGTCTGTACTGATGGAATTACTGCCAAGTCAAGACCCTTTCTCCCATTTTCCCCCCACACTGTTTTATCCTGCAGAAAACCCAACCATGACTTTGTTTGCTTCCATCACCTACAAAACCCTGACAAATATTCCAAGAGCACAGCTCCCAGGATGCTGCAGGAATTCTCAAAGAGAAACCATAAAATCTGTGAAAGTCATACCAAAAAATGAACTAAATAAAGTCCCAAGTAATGAATATCAACTGTGCGTGGCATAGCGAAAGCTATTCAAGAGAACATGTGTTTAAACATACTTTCCATCTCAACAAAGGTTCACATTTTTCACTCTTCATAACGACAGCTGAAAAAGTTGACCAGGCAAACAGACCCTTCCAAGTAAATTCCGAAAATGGGCAAAAAAAAAAAAATCAGTAAGGATTTATAAGCAAAAGAATAAAAGAAGTCGAGCCCTTTAACCAACAGAAAAAGGAAAAGATACTAATGTGTAAGCTCACCACGAAAGGGAATCATTTAGAGCTGAGGAAAAATGTTGTGTCCCTTCGTTGGGAGTTAGGGAAAACTGGCTATTACTACTAAACTTTTTATAGAATCCTACTGGAGTTACACTGGCAATTCCTTCTGCTTTTGGAGGAAACTGCAACACTCAGGGATGGAGTGGTCTGCTCAGCCTTGGTCTCCAGCCTTCCAACACCTGATGAAGCTGCAAAAGAAGGATTTTGGAGCTGGAAAGGACAGAATGCAGACTCTGCATTCTCTTGCCACGCTCATTAATAATCCATTAGTAGGAACTGGACATAGGAGACAAAAACACAAACTATTGCTGGAACATCAAGGCAGCCTCCCAACAGCCCCTTCCCCCTTTCTGGCACCAAGGCTGCCTGGTTGGCCCAGTCCAGCTCCAAAACTCCAGGGATTAGCACTATCAGGAACTGCAGCAAACCAGATGATTCCACAGCGATTCCGTAGCTGGAGTTTGGAGCAAGTCATTGTTGCAAACAAATGGAATCACTTACAGGCACAGAGCCCTGATTAACTGCAAAAACCCCTTAAAAGGTAGTTGTACATTTTAAATGGCAACGTTAATCCAATGCATACAGAGTCAAAATATCAAAATTCAGGGTTATTTCGCTCAGCCACACCGGGGTGAGTGGCTGCAAAGTCTCTTTACAGGGTGTATTAAAGAGCTCAGCCCAAACCCAGGGAATCCCCACACAGGGGGAGCAAGGACCAGTCCCAGTGTGCAGGGACCTGAACAGGAGATGAACACACAACACAAATCAGCATTTCTATGTAACCACTGAAAATCCCAAAGTGCACAGGTTCGGCTATAAAATAAATGACAGCGATTTCAGCTCATTGATCTAAAAATCTGCAGACAGTTCTATGAATTATTTTCCTTGCAGACCAGGGCTGCATGTGCAATGTTAACAAGAAAACCTGCAACCCTCGAGAGAAATGCCAATTTGTGTTTCAAATCACCACCAACAGCACCACACTTCCCTTCCACCCCCCAAATTACAGCTGCTGACCCCATCACAGCTAATTCTGCAATCCTTCACACCCAGAAGGGCTGCAGCATTCCCAAGAGTTCACCAGGATTAAAAACTGCCGACCATCCCTCGGAACACAGACCGTGCAAATGAGATTTCCACACAGCATGGAAGGCAAAAAATCACAGTCAGATCAAACACACCTTCAGATGTCCAACCCAGAGAGGAAAAAGGGACTTATTCAAAATTTATCAGCCATTTTGGGGAGATTTAAAAGAAAGTTTGAGACGTTTCAGTAGCCTGAGTGTGATGGCAGCTGGGAGGTTGCCTGAAGTTGTTCTTATCAGGAATCTTCTCTTAGCTAAGACACACTCAGCTCAATAACCACACAGCCACCTCTGGGCTCTGCTTGCTCCTGCTATAAATTACCTCATCCATTTGTCATATTTTTAGCACTTTTTGGGCTGGGCTGCAAGATCTGCAAGAGAGGCATTTTAACCTTTGCTAGAGACCACTCAAGGACAGAAGTGGTTTATGAACCCTGGCTGTGTAAAAAAATGTCAGTATTAAATTTCTGCAGCTCCAACCATGGAGCTATTTACTGAAGCTTTATACAAACTAATTAAATATAAGGCTCTCGTGGGACACGAGGAGAAAGAAAAGGAGAATTAAGAGATAAATCACTGGCTTTTCTTTCCTCAGCAAGTGTACACTTCAATTTAATATATTAAACCAAAAAACAGCCTGACAGTCCTTGGTCGGGCACAGATAGGCAGCATCCCAATCTCACATGGAACACACTGCAGAGCATAAATGAATTATCTCTGCTTCACCACAACTTGCACAAAGGAATTGGGAGAGACAACCCAGACAAGGGGATGAGCTTGAGATATCAAAGGCTCCATATGGAATCTCACTTCCCAGCTTCCCAGGGCTCCCAAGCTTTGTGATTGGCACGGGGAGGAATCAAAGCTGCACTTCCCTCCCTGCTGACCCCGTGCTGTCTCATCAGGAGAATTCCCACTGCTTGCCATGGAGCCATCCCAGAGTTTCCTCAAAGGAGAGACTCCAAGGAGTCCCACAGAAGAGCCCAGGGATGGTGGGACCCTCTCCAAGGGCAGAGAGGACAAACCATGAAAGCAAAAACAGCACAAACCCCCCTGGCACCAACAAGGAAGAAAGACTCGAGGTCAGCGCAGGAAAAGTTGAGGAATTCAGTGTGTCTGGGCACCTCTGCAGGTTCAGTAGGTTCATCCCCTTCTGCAGAAGAATTTCTTGAATCTCCAGATGCTGGAGAGCGTGGGATCACTGGGCAATCCAGGCCACCCAGCACATCCTGTGGTGGTCAGGATGGGGTCAGACCAAGTGACTCAAGGCTGTGTCCAGCCTGGTTCCAGGGAGGGATGCACAGCTCAACTCAACAACAGTGCAGAGGTCACCAGGAAGGAACACCCCGTTCCCACCACATCCCCTGACCACTGCACAGTAACTTGGGTTCACAATCTTCAGTTTCAGAAACTCATTTCATTCAAATGTTGCTCTCCTCACATCCATAAGCCACGGGAAGAGCCAACTCCAACCCAAAAGAGGCACAGAAATGGTTGTTGGGAGACAACAAATGCCTAAAGCTCATGGTCACAGCACAACAAAAAGTTTCATTCATCAGTGCTCCATCCCTGGAGTGTCCAAGACCAGGCTGGGTGGGAACCTGGGACAGTGGAAGGTGTCCCTGCCCACGGCATGGGATGAAAAGGGATGAGCTTTAAGATCCCGTCCAACCCAAACCATTCCATGATCCTTTCCCGTTGCCCCTTTTTCCAGGAAAAACACCAAGTTCATTCAGCAACAGAAAATCAAAAATTCTGCATAGCACCTATTAATCAAACCATTCTTTAAATGGTTTCTGATTAACAAGTTAAGGCTATTAAATTTTTAAACAAAGCTCAATCATTCCATTAGCAATCATTTAAAGTGCTTAAGGAGGTGTTTGTGGATTAAGGGTTTTAAATGAAGCCTCTAAACACGGTTCCCAGCGTAGAGCCAGGATGGAGAGAAGCAAAAAAATGCCTTAAGTTTCTAAATGCCAGTAAAAAAATATCAGTTTTCTCATCTGAGAAGCAGATGACACCTTGCAGTTCGTGTAGCACGCCAACACGTGATTCATCTCACCCCCACAGCGACTGCTTCACTTCACAACACAGAGAAAAGGGATGAAACAACCTTCAGAATACCATTTCCACAGTTAAGGACACAGTTTGATCAGGACACCAGCAAGCTTTCTGTAAGGCCCATGATGATGGGGCAGCAGCTCATCACCTGTGGATTTCAGTGTGTGTTCAGCACCATCCCATCTCCCCACTGGGATGGAGAGACCAGCACATCCCTGGAATTAGAGGTGAGAGATTCCCTAAGGAATCACATCATTATCCATCCTGGATAATCCCAAATCCATCCTGGGCACCCCAAATCCATCCTGGATAATCCCAAACCCATCCTGGATAATCCCAAATCCATCCTGGGCACTCCAAATCCATCCTGGGCACCCCAAACCCATCCTGGATAATCCCAAACCCATCCTGGGCACTCCAAATCCATCCTGGGCACCCCAAACCCATCCTGGATAATCCCAAACCCATCCTGGGCACCCCAAATCCATCCTGGGCACCCCAAATCCATCCTGGATAATCCCAAATCCATCCTGGGCACTCCAAATCCATCCTGGGCACCCCAAACCCATCCTGGATAATCCCAAACCCATCCTGGATAATCCCAAACCCATCCTGGATAATCCCAAACCCATCCTGAATAATCCCAAATCCATCCTGGGCACCCCAAATCCATCCTGGGCAGCTCAGAACCAAGGTATCTGTGGGATGTAAAGCAAATTCATGGCATTTCCAAAGGAGCACGAAAGTGCAAAGTCTCCCCCAAACCTGACACTAAAAGCAGAGACAACAATCCCATTGTCACAGCAGCTCCCACAGGTCCAGGCTGGGTGGGAAAGGGAAGCTCCCCCTGTGAAATGAAAGAGGGGATGAGGGAGGGGGGTGTCACAGGACTGTCCTGTGCATTTTTGAGCTGTTTGGTCCATCTGCAGCTCCCTCTCAGGAAGGGCAGGAGATGGAGCAGCAGCCCCTGAGCGTTGCTGTGCAGGGACAGCCGAGCATCCCGAGGTGAACTCATCACTGCCCTCAGCGCTAATTCAGGAAGGAAACCCCCTTCTCCCAGCTCCTCCTGATCCCCTCACACACTTCCGGCCTTCTTAACCTCCTGTGGTTGAGAGGAACATTTTATAAGGAAAAAAAAAATAAAAATCCATGTGCCACTACTGCAATCCAGTTTTGGGACCACATGTCCAGCCCCACTGACAGCTCTGTGCAGCTCAGAGCTGAGCTGAGCTCTGGCAGCAGCAGCCTCTGCGCTCAGGGAAGGCTCCTTCCCACTATAAACCCATTTTCCTGGTCTCTTGCTTGAAGAGAAAGGGAAAGATTTCTAATTCATGCGAGAACTGAGAGGTGAGAGGATGCGCTTCGCTAATTCTAAAGCCTCGTTTCCTTATTATTCCCAAATATTGTGACTGCGAGCTCGGATCTATCACGCACATTTTGATGGGGTAAATAATGAAAGAACCTCCAAGCCTCTAATTTCACACTGACTGCAAATCCCATTTCCAAAGACAGCTAGAAAACAGGAATAGAAACTAAAGCAGTAAAAAAGAAACACGCCCTTCTTCATTTCTAACTTTAAGAACCTAAGAATTAAAAAAAAAGAAAATTTAAAATAAACTCTCAGCTTCGTATTTGCTCAAGTAAGTGTTTTTTACATAAATGCCAGAACTGCTTCTAGGCACAGGGTCCTGAGGTCAGTGTAGGACATTCTTGTAGGACAACATGTTTTAATGATTTACTACCAATAAGCAGTCCCCCCCTTCCCAGCAGGAAAAATAACCAAGCACCTAATTGCCAAACAATATCTTAATTGCCAATTTTAATCTAGGTTTCCTACTCAGATTGAAATCTTTTTTTTTTTCAAATTGCATTGATTTAACTCAATCAGCCCTGCCCGAAGGCCATCTTTCCTGCATGCTCTGAGCATACCAAGCAAGTTTTAACCAATTAGATAAATCACTGAATCTCATAACTTCCTAGCAGCCATGTATCAAGCCATGCACAAGCCCTAATTATTCTATTAAATACATATTATCTCGAAAACTTTGCAAAAAGAAGCAGCTCAGCGGGCATTTCACCATCCTTCTTTTTTTTTTTTTTTTTAACCTAGGGCACATGATGGCCTGAAACCCAGCCAGCTGAATTGTGCAGAAGGCTTGCATGGTCATTGCAAAGCCAGTGTTTAAATGTGTTTATTATTCCCTGTGATGATGGGAGTAACAGTGATGCATGAGTTTTATTCATTTATATGTGTGTGCATTTCTGTGTGTGTACACCCACACCCACACTGCAGCCTTGAGGTGTTACACTCCAGCACAGTAAGGAAAACCAGGCAGGGAAAATTATGGACTCACCACGAGCAAAATCCTGAATAATGGAAGTTTCTAGCACAAACAGCTTCACAGGGACCCTCCAGCACAGTCCCCCATTACCACCAGTGGAAATATGCTCCTCTGACACTACACAGATTGTGGAAAGATTCCCATGACAGGCAGAGGATTAAAAAGCAATTCCCTGCCTCTCGTATTTCACATGCAAAGCCGTATTTCAGAACGGCAGACAGGAAAATATGGATCTCTCCGAACTCAAAAATGTGTGTATTCCATAAAAAGCCCTCGCTGGGCTACCTTGAAATGGCAACAGCAAAGCAGGAACTACCCCATGGGGACGAGACACAGCACTGCAAACCCCATCCAGCTTTGTATTACGAAAAAAGCCCTGCAAATTCCAGGCAATCTGCAAATGATTTCCCTCTTCCCCACCCAGACATCCACTGCAAACTCCTACAATTGCCAGGCAGGGCTGCAACAGCCACAGGGATGGAAATAAAACCGTTCCTACCTTTAACTTGGGTGTCATATTCAGCTATGATTTCCTTATCCTTTTTGAATTTTGCTGGCGACGTCATGTTTTCTTTTCCAAAAAAGCTTCACCTCAAAAGAGATCCACCAGAACACGAGACAGAAAGGCAATTTTGCTCCTCTCAAACGCCTTGCTTTGCTGCTCGTCCTCCCCCCCCCGCAAAAAGGGAAAAAAATAAAATCAGTCCATGGAGAGAGGGTGTGAGAGGGAGCACAGCAGCAGGAAAATGCAGATGTTGAGATCAGCGGATGGAAGAGGCAGCAGTTTTGTCTCCCTGCACCAAATCCTTGAGCAGCAGCATCAGCCTAGCGAGATCCTGCAGCCCCCAAAGGCTCTTCCTGATCCTCAATAGCACAGCCAGGGAGTGGAAGTCCTTCCGCACATGTTTTGTGTGGGTTTGGTTCGCCTTTTTGGTTTTTTTTTTTTCCTCTCTTTTTTTTATTTATTTCTTTTAATGGGCTCAGAGATAATGCAAATCAAATCCCAAACGAGAGCAGCAGCAGAGGACAAGACGCTGTTTCCTTTGGTTTGCTTGCCTGCAAATACAAAAAAAAAAGAAAAAAATCTATGTATATATTTAGAAAATCCCAGCTTGCGGCCAAAATTCGTGATGGAAAGCAAAGCTGCCCTGACACCCTGACATTGCCAATCGTCCTTTGAGCGGCAGCGTGCGGTTCCAGCTGCAGCCCGGCCAGGTGACCGCGGGAACGCCCGCACCGGGCACCGGGGCCGGTCTGGGCACGGGGCTCGGCGGGGACAGCGGCGGGGATGCGGGGATAACGCGGGCTGCGGCTTTCAGAGGGATTTTGGCAGCTCGGGCAGCGGGGGCTCCTCCGGGATGTCGCTCCCGGGGGTTGCGGGGCTGGGCCGGGGTGCGGCTCCCGGGGATGCGGGACTTCCTCGGGTGCAGCAGATCCCGGGGGAGCGGAGCCTTTTTGGGGTGGGGGTCCCGGGGATGCCGGGGCTGTTTGGGGAGCGGCTCCCGCGGGATAATTTGGGGAGCGGGTCCCGGGGGCTGGGTTGGGGTGCGGCTCCCGGTTTAGGGTGTGGGTCCCGGGGGCTGCGGGACCTCCTCGGGGTGCGGGTCCCGAGGATGCCGGGGCTGTTTGGGGAGCGGCTCCCGGGGGAACGGGAGCTCCTTGAGGAGCGGCTCCCGGGGGGCAGGGACTTCTCCGGGGTGCGGGTCTCTCCCGGGAGGCGGGCGGGACCCGCAGCATCCCCGCTGCCCGCGGGCTCAGCCCCACCGGCGGCAGCTCCGCAGCTCCGCAGCCCCGGGCGCGCCCCCGGCGGGCGGTTCCACCCGCGGCTGCTCCCTCGGCGGCTTCGCT
>VZRZ01001380.1:0-69089 GCA_013398175.1 Climacteris rufus
TGATACAGCGCGGTCCCGCAGGGAAGCTGCCCTGCCCCGGATCGATCTGGGCTATGTCGCCCTGCACGGGGGCAGCCCTGCTGGCACCGCCTCTGCTGAAACAGAGTCCAGGATGCTGTCCCTGGTGGGGACAGCACAGGGTCCTGGCCTGAGCGGGGACAGCTGGAGCGTCTGCCCCCTCGGCACTGCCCAGGCTTGTTCCCCTTTGGCAGACACAGCGCCAGGGAAATCTGGTGTTCCCGTACCCACCTGGGGCCAGCCAGCTCCAGAGTGACGTGCCTGCGGACAGCGGTCCCACTGGGCTGGTGACCTGTNACCTGTCAGTCAAGCCGTGTCCCGCCCATGATTGGCTTGGGTTGGCTTGGGTCAGCATTCTACCTCTGTTCCCTAGATTTTAAAAGTGCATTGCAAGTTCAGATGCCCGCCTTTTTTCTCCTGTACGTGTTCGCAATAAACCCGGACTGCTGTATGGGAGAGGCCCCTCTGAACCATCTCTTTGTCTCTGTCGTGCTTATACCACGAGGTGTGGGATCACAGTTCCAACACCCCTGCACTTACTGCCTCTTACTTACTGCACTTACCCGGTGGCTCTGCGCAGCATTTTAAACCCACTACCCAGCCATGGCAGTCCCTCTGGATGACACCCCTTCCCTCCAGCAAGTCAAGTGCACCGCAGCTTGGTGCTGTCAGCAAACATGCTGAGGGTGCACTCGACCCCGCTGTCCGTGTCCCCAGCAAAGATGTTAAACATCATCACTCCCAGCACCAACCCCAGAGCCATATCACTCATCACCAATCTCCACTTAGAATTTGAGTCATGGACTGCAACACCCTGAGTATAAATACCCAGCCACTTCCTTACACACTGAGAGGTCTATCTGCCAAATTCACACCTCTCCAGATTAGAGAAAAGGATATTGTGTGGGACAGTGTCAAGATGTGACTCTTCAGCACCTTTTCATAGCAGAAACTGCTACCATTCATTTTTACTCTACCAACAAAATATTTTTTCCATCATTTATTACTAAATGATGACTAAATTACACAGACAAGTGATGACTAAATTACACAGACAAGTAAAGGGGACCCCTGGTAAACCATTAATAGTGTGTAAGTGCCAGCTGTCAGAGGTGTTTTAAATATCCATAGGTGAATACTACTTTTAAAATATAAATATTTTTAAAATACCCAGTAGGACATGCAAAGCCTGATCTGCAGATGGTGAAACTCTGAGTAGTTTCATTGTCGACTCTAGGCCCTAATTCTAATTTAATAGGGCAGACACATAATTAAATTATGATTAATATAATTTATTTAGGATTAAGAAGCATGTGTGTACTGAATATGAAATATATAAGCTTCTAACGACCAGCTGCTGCTTAATTTTATTGCTTAGCATGAACTCAAGTGAATGATATCCCAAGCTGAAAATATCTCATACTGAAGTTGTTGCAGAGAAACACCTAAATGAACACTAGCTCTTTAAGTAGCTAAGGTAACTAGCATATTTGACTTGTGTTTAGTTAGGAAATAGATAGAGAGAGAGAGAGAGAGAGATAGATAGATAGATAGATCTATCTCAAATTTATTCTACAAACCAGAATTATTTATAAATATGCTATGGTAGAAGGTAATGTAAAAGATGGACTGAAAAGCATGATTTGAATAACTAATACAATGAAATATCAAATTATCATTGTAGTTCTTCTCTCTGTGGACCAATTAGCAGAGTGTATGTGTGCACTGAGCTGGAACTCCACTCTGCTAGACATGCCATTAAGTTGGCCTGAATGGCAAACAACTGAAATAGATTTACCCTATAGATCTAATCTCCCATATGGATCTAATCTCACATATGGGTACATGTACAGCTTTTCTCTCACAATTTTTTAAATTATGTTTTAATTTGATAAAAACAGAAACTTGTCACCCATGGAGGAGATGCTCAACAACAGGTGTCAGAGATGGCATCACAGCCCTGTCCTCTGCTCAACCAGTGTTGAATCATCACCTGTTCAGCGAAATATATACTGTGGGTGTTCACTTGAGGTAGCATATTTTTGGCACTCGTACCTCGTTGGTACAAGTTTGGGGGTTTATAGAACAGAAGGAAGAAATGTATATCCCCTAAATATCTATTCCTGTGTAGAAAACAGAGTTTTGAACCCAAGTTAATAGTCTGTTTTCTTTGAGAAACAAAAGCTAGTTTATACCCTTTGAAATGATGCAGAGGAATTGTGTTTCTTGTTATCTGAAAATATAATACAGATCCAGGTCCATCTTTCTTATTCTGCATCTTATCCTTGGTGGAATCTGCTGGGCATACTGCCAAATCGTAGAGGTACACACACTTGAAAAAAATACCATTTGTCATCCCAGTTACTGGAACAGAGCCCAAAAAATGAATGTCAGGAGACCACCGAGTGTGACAAAAAGCACTGAGGCTAAAGATTTCTGGGTGACTTTGTTACACTTTGCTGTCCTTGTGGAAAAACACCCATGTTGTTGCTAATATCCAGCTATTTCACTGCTACAAGCAGCATTTCTCTCTCTAAATATTTATTATTTTACAAGTGAAAGTCACTGATTTTGGGGATTAAATTATCAACTCTACTTGAACAGTAAACAAGCAGAGACCTGCCTTGCTCACCTCTGAGTGCATCATGAGGCAGAGGCTGGAAATGCACCACCAGCCTCTAATCAACAGGATTTGCACATCAAGGATTGCTGTCTTGGGAAACTTGCTGAGAACAGCAGGAAAATCAGTTAAAAATCTTTTCCTTTAATAAATACTGCAAATTAACTTGATATAAAACCTGCTTTTCATTTTTCCTACATAAGATGAGTAATATTAGCAGAAGTTGACAGTTTATTTCAGGACAACATGCTAAAATTGCTGTTCCTACACATGGTAAGCAGTAGCTGTTTTGTAACATCCTGTACAAGAACAAAACAGATGATCCACGATCCAAAAGAATTTCAGTCAAGTATAGGTCATGACACAATAAATAGATCAAAAAATTGAGAAATAATGAAACAATATTGGTCCATGCTAGTAGCACTACCATAGCAGAAGCTCTGCTTTACAGTGTTTTTTTTCCCAAGATTACCTAGAAAAAGGAATGTTTTAAGATGGCTTTTAGAGAAAATTAATATCCTCTGCACATACTTATGGATCGCCCATCAAGTGTAAGGGGCTGCGTAGCAGACAGCATAGAAATGTTCATTTCAGAATTGAACAAGAAGATGATGAAAGGGCAAGTGCTCAGGGCTGATTAGAATCAAAACCAGGTAGGATGGCAGTAGGCTGAGAGAATGCGTAAGACATCTGCAGAACAGGGAGACAGAGATGACAGCAAGGTAAGGGTTTGCAAAGAAAGAGCTCTGTAATGGGTAAATGGACATCTGAGCTAGCTGGATGATGATAAGCATTTGGTTAAGAAAGTTTCATTGAACTGGCTGATATATGATGATAAGTGATTGTATTGAATAGTTGGATAGGAGGTAGTACCTCTAATGACAGAGGATGTATATTTTTGATATATATCTTATAATAAATAGACCGTATTTATTTTGAAATGCTACATAGCTTGCAGTTCAGCTGGAAAGTTCTAAAAATACTCAGATTCTTGATTCTCAGCAAAATTAAATTGCAATATGTGTAACCAATAATAAATGAATGCCATAAAGTGATACCAGGAACCAGCTGGAAGTGGGAGCTAACAGACATCACACTGACTGAGAAAAAAATGGGGAAGTGTTACCTCATGATGAGATTTCAGGGGACAGAGTTAATGTTTATGCTGAGCAGAACTCACAAACAAGATTAACAGTATTGCAGCTAATGAGAATATGGTGCTACAATGATACTCAGCTAAGATTTTAAAGGAGAGGTCTTGGGCAGGGAAAGAGATTTGTAGGTCATCTGTATTGAGAGGATAATTGAATTTGTGCTCTGTTGACAAGATTAAAGAGAGGTAAGATAGAAAGATGAGTGAGAATAGAAGCAAGGACAGACACATTTGGGATCCCCACTGAGAGCTAAGGGAAGACAAGGACATGCTTCTTACAGATATGCTGAAGAGAGTAAGAAGACCAGGGAACACCAGAGTCCCAGATGGTGAGAGGAAGAGCAATTTAAAGAAAAGGATTAGGATTGCCCCGACAAATGTGAATGGCATATCTAAGAATGGAGTATTTTCTTTAAAATTTTGATTAGACAACATTGCTGAAGACGTCATTAAATGTGACTGCAGAAAAATGCAAGAGGAAGAAGCCACCTTGGAGAGTCAAGGATGGAACTGAAATGTGTGACCTGAGATTATTCAGTGAGCTTAGAGATGAAAAGAAGAAAGAAGATGGAGCAGTAGCTGGAGGAGCAAGGGGAAGTCAGGAGCTCTTTTAATACAGGAAAGGCAATAAACTTTCCAGTAGGAGGGGAGAAAAGCACAAGGAAAGTGAAAATGTCAAGATAAAAAAAGGAAAAACACATTAAGAAGATTGTGACATGGCATGGAACAGAACTCCTATGACACTGTAGGTATGAGGAGAAAAAACGAGGAGAGAAAGGGAGGGAGGAAAGAGTTGTAACTGGGAATGGAAGTAAGATAAGAAAGATCATGTATTATTTTTCTCTTGAAAGTGTTAGGATACTTTATAAAAAGAAGAACAGTACTTTGGAGAAACAAATCAAACATGACAAAAAAAAAAAGGGGGGGTAAAAAGAGAAGTGTCACTATAAATACAAAAGGAAGCAGAAAGATATTGTTGACCTGGTAAATAGACTTATTTAATTTAACGGAAAGGGAGATGACAATGGAAAGGACTGAAGAGGTGGTGAAACTGGAGGTAAGTATACAGGAGGAGAGGAACTCAGTGGAAAGAATAAAATAGGAGGAAGACAAATACTTAAGACAAAGGGAAGGAAAATCATAGGCAGTGGACAAGCAGGGAAAAAACAATCTGTGCTATGGACATATTGTATTGTGTCCCTCGTGACCCAGAAACCAAATCCGCCTCTGTGCACATTTCTGTCAGAAAATTATAATAATAATAATTTTGTGTTTCTATATCAAGGCTAATGTGTTGTTGTGATGTTGTCATCCAGATTCTTAAGAAATGTGCTGACACCATTTGTTCTTTTGGCACAGACTCAGTTGAGCCCTTCTGGCACCACTGGTAAGGACCACTTTCCATCAATGGGAATGAGGTAGCAGTTCGTTTATACAGGATGGTTGTCAAGGGGATAAAGCAAAAAGGCAAGATCTTTCCTCCTGTGTTAGGATTAGCTCCACAGCAACTGAGTGGCAGAGATTGCAGCTAGAACAGCTTAATTCCTACCAGCATAAAGGTCTTTGTTATTTAAATGTTTATGTGGATGAAAAAACACTTTATTAAATGTAATGCTTCCCATAAAGGGAAAAGTCATGGCCCCATATTTTGCCAGTTGCTTTTGTCTCTGACAAGTTGCATTGACAGTGTGACTAGGAGAATAAAACTGCTGTAGACTGCAAAAAACAGAGTCTGCTGTTTATCTAGAGAACCCTGTTTCAGCAGCACTTCCACCCACCAGGTATCCACTGCTGTGGCTGCTCACATGTCTCTTCTACTCTTTTGTGCAGTTTCAATCACCTTTATTACATGTCTCTTTATTCCTAAAGTTCTTCAGCTGAGACACCAGTGACCAAAAAGCACAAGGGGATTGTTCAGGAAGACGCAAGATAAACAAGATACCACAAATGTTCGACACTTTCCTAAAGCAGGTAATTTATATCAGTACTTTTATTCGAGGGAGTGGACTGTAGGAACCCAAACAAAAAAATCTGGATTAAAGGTGTCATGAAAGATCACTTAGACAAGCGATACAGATAAGAGAGCATATCAAGCCTTCCTGCTCGTAGAAGAGCGTTTAGAGGGTGCTTCGAGTGACAGCAGACAGCTTCCATACTTAATGATGAACAGTCAAGGTGTTTCAAGCAGCAGAAATTCCCGGGAAAAGTTTCTGGACAAGTGTTGTAGGTAGTAAAGATGTGGAGTTCAACCTCCATTTAATCTTTTCTAATGGAAGTACTTAAACTGAGTTAACATTGACTGGGAACTTTTGTCTTGATCTCTTTGTTTCTTCTGGCTTTAAAAACAACTTGCCTAACTCCTTTGTATAGGTGAGCCAAGTGCTAATTCACTCTTAGGTCTCTACTACCTTCTGATGCTACTGTAGGCTCCTGTTAAGAGACAAAATTAGTCTAGACAATTATTTGTTTTAAAATATATGTCTTTGTGTTTATGTCAATGTATAAGGTAGTATCAGTGTTACCATTTGCCCCAGGCAAATTCAGTAAGGTAGTAGGGATTCCTTAACAGCATCAACAGCTCTGGATTTTTTCTCAGAAATCACATAATACCAGTAGCTTTGTGTGTCAGGAGACTTCCAATGGTTGTCTGAACACTGTTATAATCTGCATATTAGGTACTTCTAGGTATTGTGTAAACTCAGCCACACTCAACCACTCAGACAGGAAAACTACAGGTATACAGGATATGGCATGGGCATGCAACCTCATGCTAGGGCTGTATGATGAACTAAGACCACACATATTATTTATGTCAATTGTGAAACCATCTGATAGAAATTTCTAAAAAAAGAAAGAAGGTGAAAAGGTGCAATGAGAGACTTCCATGATGCCCACCAAAATGAAAACGAGATTTTCATGTTACATCCATGAATGATTTAGTTGATAAAACAAACAAATATTTCTGATACCCAGATATCGATGTACAGCACAAACCTGCTCTCATTATACGGATAAGTAGTCCCGTGGCCTTCCCTGGGAACACTTTTTATGACCAGAGCCCACTCTTTTACACCGAAGACAACTCAAAGACATACTAATAAATAGTATACCAACATAATGGTCCCTTATTTTGCTGTCATATTTTCTGTCTATACATTAATTTGGTATATATTTTATCTCCTGTTTAAAATAGTTTTCAAAAATTTATAGATGGTAATATTTTAATCCATTCTTACTCAGAGGAGATCTTCATATCTTTGGTACTGAGTGCATTAAAATATATATTCATAGGAGAAACAAATGAAAATATGTGAGTCATTCACATCTTCTGACTGTCTTTGCTCTTCCACTTTTTCTGTTCTTCCCCCTGTATTCTTGAGTCTATCTCACAGAACCATTTAAGTTGGAAAAGATCTTTAAGATCATTGAACCCAGCAGTTAAACTAGTGCTGCCGAGGTCACCACTCAACCATGTCTCTAAGCACCACGCATACATGGGTTTTGAATACCTCTGTGGATAATGATTCAACCACTTCCTTAAGCAGCCTGTTCCAATGCTTGACCACACTTTCAGAGAAGAATTTTATCCTAATACCCAATCTAAACCTTCCCTGGCATAACTTTAGGCCATTTCTTCTAGTCCTGCCCCTTGTTACCTGGGAGAATAAACCAATCCTTACCCAGCCTCAACCTCTTTTCAGGTAGTTGCAGAGAGCAATAAGGTCCCACCTGGACATCCTTTTTTCCAGACTAAATAACCCCAGCTCAGCCACTCCTCAAAGGACTTGTGCTCCAGACCCCACATCCTCTTCGGTGCTTTTCTTTGGACACATTCACCGTGTCAGTGAGCTATTTGCAGGTTATCACCTACGCGGCTGGTAGCACAACAAACAGACTTCACTCTTGCCTTGAACTTAATATCATAGAATATCACCCTGGATTTACATCCTGGTGAATGACTCAGGGGCAGGTGTCCACAGCTCAGGACAGAGGCAGTACTGTGCAGCTGCTCCTGGTTTATAAACATCCCCTTTCCCTTGCCTTCAACCAGAGCTCGGACCCTTGTTTGATTCTGTCTCATCATACACTGTCTTCCCACTGGGCAGCTTTCCTCAGATGAAAGACTCATTAGATCAATGCTTTCTCATCCCTTTTTACTGTACTCTCTGTCAGATCTCAGAAAAATTGTTCATCCTGTCTACAGCCTGACTCTGAGGGTAGGTCACTTAGGAACTCGTTTTGAACAGCAGCAGGTCCTGCCCTGTGTCAAACTTCTCACCAGCAGCATGAACAACTGCAACTAGGAAAATGGAGAAAAACTTCTTATAGTCAGGAAGCATGCAAGGAGAGCGCAGGTGTAGCTCACACCAGGCCATTTGGTTCAGAATCACTTGGGAAGGGGAGATATTTTTGAAAGACTTGCACAGGACCACCAAGGTCCTTTATAAGCAATTATGAAGACAAATGACCTGACATTTGTTTCCATTTAGTGTCCTGTGGCTTCTAGATGAAAAAATGGGGATGAACAGTTGGAATGAGCCTATGCTGCAGCCAACATCAACATTCCCAAATAGCTCAATGGGCAAGTGGCAGCTTGAGTGCAAATCAGAACAGCCTGAGGGCAGCCCTAATTTACAGCAATGAAGCCAAGCGGTGGAAAGAAGGAAAGAGAAATCCAAGGAAAATGTCGGTGATAATCCCTGGCACTGAAAGATTTGGGTCAAACTCCAAACTACCAAACTAGGCAGAATCTAGTTAATTTTGGTTGCTATGACAGGCCTCTCCCCCCTTCTGTATATCTTCGTGCTTTTTAGTAAACTAGGTTAAGTGATATAAGATGCAAAATTAAAAGAGACACCTGTAAAGGATCCTAGAAAGACATGAGGAATGAATAACGCTGGAGAGGATTCTGAAAGCTAAGATGCTTGACGGGAGAAAAATTAAGATGGAGGGTGGGGAAGGATGTTTGCTTTGTGACTTGAATATCTTGCAAAAGAGGGAAAAATGAAAATGCAGAACTAAGAGGAAGTAAGGTAGAATGGAGGCTTGAAATAACATCTTTCAGAGCGGGTATGGATCGCTATGAATAATGCATCACTAATTACAAAGATGTAAGTGCAGCCATGCATCCAGTCTCAGGCATGTCAATTGGAATTTAAAGGGAAATGAGAAATGTGATAATATGTCTATTTCTATCAGAAACCATGTCTATCGCTGCTGTTTTCAGGAAGAGTTTTCTTTCATAGAGATCAGTTCCTTCTCTTTATGTAGCAGTGAAGCCATAAACGCCTGTGAACTGGTAATCTGTTTCCATGGAAATGAATGGGATGTCACAAATGTAGCGCTATGACTTCATTTCAAGATAGAGTACAAGGAGAAGATAGGCAGCAAAGGAGAGATATCAGGTTATTTCAGGCTCTTATGACTGCCCACTGTAAATCACCTTTATTTGGGCAGACAAAGTAGAGGAGGGGAAGGGTTAAACTTGACTGAGTCATCCTTGAGCTTACTTGGGTGGGAAAGGAAGGTTGAGATGATGATTTTTCCTTGTGGGATGGCTCTTCTTGTGAAAGAAAAGCAATTGGTTTGTTATTACCCGTGTCTTAGTTACATGGTGTTTTCAATTTGTTGCAAGAGCTATGTACTAGTGTACTAGAATAAAATAAGTGAATAAATTAATCGTGGTGAGAAAATGAAAAAGCTAACTGTAAGAAAGGTTTCTTTTTTATGATACTATCATATTTTTATTACTTTGTAAATACCAGTTTTTCAACCTACAAATCATGAAGTAAAAGATCATCCCTTTTTACTCTATTGAGTGTCACAGAGGGCTGAGCCTTCTTTTGAAAAGCAGTGAGTTTACCAATAAATCATTTTTTTTTACAGGCCGTTTTGGTTCAGTTGCACCTTCTCTGTTTTCCTGTTAGACTCTTTGACCAGGCACTTACATCTGAAGCCAAGATGAGCTTCCTCAAATCCCCTACTCCTTTTGCTTCAGCGTACTGTTTATCAGTTGTGTTTACACAGCACTTTGGACCATGTTTGCTCTGACCATTCTTCTTTTGGAAGTTAAAGGCAAGGGATATTCAATAACTAAAAAACTTTCTTAAAACCAAAGAATATTTATTTTGAAAAATAATTTCCTTTTAAAGTCTGCCAGATCTTTTTCTTTTTTAATTTTTTTTTCCAGATCTTTGACTCCCCAGGCACTTTCCTGTCCTGGCATTGTCTTGTAACAACTGTTAAGTGTTTGCTGAGAAGTGGCTTGTCTCAGCCCATTCTTGTCTTTCTCCTTGCTTTCTTTTTTCTTTTCACATTTCCAGGTAAGCTAAGCCAATGCAGTCACACGGTGAGCATGGTGAGAACTAGGGCAACACACAGTATTTGTAAACCTTTACAGAATGCTTCTAATTTTGTCACAGACACGGGAAAGGCTTGATGCTTACCTTCTTCCTCTGTAATTTGTTAAAAGAGCAGCTGGAATATTAGATTGTGACTTTACAAAACAAGCCTGCTGAGTGTTGTCCTGTACCAGGTAGACAAGGCAATGAGCTTACTTACCCAGTCACAGCCCTGTCTCAATAGAAAAACATAAAACTATGACCCCTTCCTTGATGACTTTTTCCTCCTCAGATCTTTGAGACTAATCATATATTTTAAAAAAATTTGGTAACTGAGTGTTTTGTCTATTGGCAAGGGAAAAAAGCTCTTGATAAGGCTTTTTTAGGTTTGTGATTGAAAAAAGTCATGAAGCTGATCAGATGCTTGGCTTTGTCAGTGTTACTGCACTGTGCAAATGTTTTGTAGTACAAATCAATTGGGCATCAGGTATCAAATTCTGGAAGTGCCATTTTTACCTGGACTGAAATCTAGTTACACTTTGATGCATTTAACCTTCTTGATGAGAATTTTGTTTCGGAGGGACATTTTGATTGTACATTGTTGAAGGAGAACTTAGGACATTAATTATCTTCAGTGAAAAGATATAATATTACCACTTGCTATAGGTAAATGAATAATAGGGAAGATATTTCCCCTTTTTCCTGTGGCTGTCTGGAGCATGCGTTTGCTCAACCCAGTAAAAATTATTTGCATCATAATTGACTCAAGAGTAAGTTTTTCTGTGTGTGTATGAACATTTCAGATGTATGCAGGATGCTAACAGAAAGAAACAATGAAACTAACAGATTGTCTGAATAGAAAAAGATGTTTCAGGCTCCCAGGTAATTACTTATACCTATGGTAAACCATGTATTATTCACAAATAAGAAAGTAACTGAAGAGACCACAAACATTACTGAGGACATACTAGAACTTCATGAAAACATTTTAAGAAACCCTTGAGGAGTAATTTGAGATAGAAGATTGAATTTCAGAGTATTATTCCCAGACAGTCCTACTGCCAGGCAAGTGCTGTATACACAATCCCATCATGTCAGTATAGATCAGAAGGTGCCCTTCCCTTCTGGCACACTGATAGTTTGAAGCTCTTGTGTCTCTAAAAGCCTGTATCACCTTTAATAGCCATTAGAGCTGGCACTGCTAAGTATGCAAGCACATCTATGTCCTAGCACTTCAGAAGAGATGGGAACTGGATGGATGCAGACCATTGGAGAAGAGTGCATCTACAGTACTCCCCGAGCATCCATTTGGTCAACAAATTAAAACCTAAAACAAGGAAGTGACCAAGCCCTCCTATTTTGTATGCATTCATCACACAAAGCAGCGTCTCAGGCTTCCCAGTCACTGACTTCTACTTCTGTCTATTTTTTTCCTGAACCACCAATTTGTTTGCAGGCCTCATTTTCTTTCTTTTCAGTTACTTTGTTACTTTTTGTCAGAGGAAAATGTCTGCTGTCACACTGCATTTGCAATTGAAACCCCGGCTTCAAAACTGATGAGCTGCTTTTCTTGCATAATTTCCCTCCTATGGTCTGTGCTGTAAATAGAAAGAAAAAATAGCAATCTATGCCCCATGGTCATGGGGAGTCGTTATTTTTCTTTAGTTTTGCAGAATATCTGCAGATAAACAGTGGGAAATCTTTTACCATGTAATCATTTAAAATTACATCAATTTAAATATGACAGCATTGCTATGTTTTGTTTAACTGCCAACTCCAATTAAACATCGTGCATCTCTTATTATTTGGATTTCGGGGGTTGCAACAATGTATGGAATCTGTCCAGTTTTAGAGAGTACTCTATATTACAAGACTATCATGAATTATCTTGCCCTGTCTGGGATCAATTCTATATTTGAGTCAACTCCATAGTGAATTTTAATGCTGACATAAGTCTTAGAACATTCTGATTGTGATTTGTTCTCTAACCACTTCTTTCTTTTCAGTTTTTAATTCTTTTCAGTCTGTGAAAGCATCTCACATTCCTCAATTTAGTGCTTAACTTCAAGCTTGATGTAATACCTTTTACAGCCTCAGAGTATCTTACCAAATTCCCCAGCTATCGTTTCCATAAACTCAACTCATCTGGTAGGTAGCAGCTGAAATTTGTGCTGTGTATAAAAAAGGGCTTGCCAAAGAACAACAAAAGCAGAATTAAATGTGAAACACTTCATTGCCATGTAAATGTGCTGAAAAAACTACTTCCTAAGAGTGAAGATAAAAAAAAATTAAAAAGGTTCTGGATCAGTTTTTGTTCTTTTACATCACTTAGAAAAAAGACAATATCCTTAGCAATTACTTGGCAATTAAATTATTCTACAGCCTTCACTGATGTCTCTACTTGATGCAGTGATGGCCCAGATATTCCCACATGTGCACACTGTTATTTTTCCACTGAAAGTAAAGGTAGATCATTGGGCAACAGAACAAATTTGAATAGGCCACCGATTATCTGATTGGAAAAGTGACTATATTACACAGTAATTACATAGGACTTAAAAAAAAAAAGAATTAATGGAAATTGAGTAAGAGAAGAAGAAGAAAATAATCAGAACGTCCTCATGCTGGGCATTTGACTTGGACACAAAACCTAGGTTATGCTTTGTTGATGACCTTCCAGCACACTGGAAAGAGAGAGGGTTCATAGAGTGAGTCAGAGCAAACTCGTGACTTTGAAGCTCTGAATGCCTCTTAGGAGGAGCCAGAAATAGATATCTTGACCAAAGTAGGAGCCAAATATTCATACTCCCCAGAGAGATTTAAATTCTGTTTGTGAAGCCTAGACTGTGTTCATCTGGTATCAAACTGCTTCAGCAGTGAAAGATACAAATCTCTTCACAACCTTAAAAAGACAATTTCTCAGCTTTTTTATTTAAATAATCCTACAAAGCTGTCAGACCAACTCGCCTGGAAATTTTGCATTAGTAAGAGTTGAGATAACAAAGAATCTCAGATATCTCTGAGTTATTTATTCAAACCTTAAACAAAGAAACAAGTTAAACAGCCAAGAGATTCCCAAACTTTTGTTGCCACATATGCAACCACATAAAATCCTGACTGCCTGCAGATTTGAATTATTATACATTTGTTTCTTCTTTCTTTCTCTCTCCTTCTTTTTTCTTTCTTTCTTTATTCTTTTTCCCAGAGATTTGATGCACAGGAAGGTCTTTGAGGGAGCAAGCAACAAATGTCAACAGAAATCACCAGCTGTGTGAAGAGTTTTAGGCTAAAACTCAGGACACCAAGGATTTATTTTAATTTCATATTTTACTACATTTAATTCTGTGTTCAGGGCATTGTACGTGCCTTTCCCTACCTTGGGCAATGGAGAACCCTCTAGAAATCTTCTACATTACAAAGGGAAAAAATCAGATAACTTTATTTTTCTAGATCTGACTCCATGTTAATAAATTACCTTTAATTTGCATTCCAGATAAAAAGCTCAGCAGCTCTATCTGCTCCATGATTTAAAAATCTGATTCAAAAGTAGCCAGGGTGACTGTTGTTGTTGCTCATGATTAAGTGGCAGCTGTTAGATATTAATCTCACTTTGACTTGAATGTGTTAGAGTCAGACCACATGACAGCAGGATATCTTCCAGTGGAACTATAGAGACTTTATGTATTGATCTAGAAGCAGAAACAATCTAACAGGTCATTTTCTGCTAGTGCTGCTTTCTTCCTCACAGATAGTGGTGACAGACAGGAAAGAATCTCTTTGCAAGAACATTTCCCTGGATTATTGGTGGCTCCTCTGCTGGCATCACTTGCCTTCCCCTCTTTGTCCTTCTGGCTTCTTGTAAGAAAGATGTCACTGAATTCCTCTTTAAAAACCAAAAGCATGAAGAAGAAAGGTAAGAATTGCTTCAGGTCTTCTGGGGTTGATAGACTAAACAGGGGAAATAGGCCAGAGAGCAGATTTTATGATGCAATAGCCACCCTTCTATTGCTCTTCAATCTATACTTGGCCAGGAGCTTTTAGATACTGAAAGGAAAGCAGAAGAGTCCTACTGATATTTTTAAAGTAGTTCCTATGTTTCCATATCTCCTCCCTCATACCCTTAGCAGCAGGAGACTAGTGACAATTCCGTGAACCTTCATGACTGCTGTAAAGACTGTTGGGGGTGAGGACAATGTGGGAGAAGACACAGGAGCAATTAGAAATGTAAATGAATCTCCACATTGAAGCTGAAAGCATTTGAATCAACACAACCAAAGAGAGACATGCAAATCTTTCTAGTTTCAGATCTTCAGGTGTTCAGTTATTTCTTTAGACATCACTATTCTCAAAAGAATAGCAAAAAGCTGTAAATATTGCCAGTTCCAAACACCTATAACAGTGAGGCAAACACTTTGTCTTATTTACTCACTTTCCAGTTTTAAAACTTTAATGATTCAAGCAGCGTTGAGCTTTGAATTTCTCTTTAAAAGGGCAGACTAGAAACATTTAGTTTTAAAAGGAAGATGAGGACCTCTTGAATATGTGATTGAATAAACTGGGATTTGACTGACAGGACTTGCTGTGGGAAACCTTGCTGTGAACCCGTGGTAGTTGGCCACTGGAGGCCACAGGAAGAGGTAGCTCAGCTGTGTAAGGCGTGCTTCCCTTTCCCTTCCGTGAAGAGCAAACATCATTAACAAGAGCAGCTCTGAAGATACAGCCTCTGCTCCAACAGCATATGTGGTAATTATTCAGAACTAAGGTTTAGGTGAAGTTTATTGCTTTTCTCAGTGGTTATATTCTGTGCTGTTCCGTGTGATATAGAAAGAGTACTTATCCTGGATGCGCACACCTGGAAAGTAACTGCTATGTTTGGACAGAAAACTAGACTAATCCAAAAATATGCTCATCCAAAATGTGTTTTCATCAAAGTATTTACAAATAAAAAGGCATAAAACAAACAAAAGAAAAAAAAAGTCTACTGTATTATTATTGGAAAGCCTATAGGATCATGGATATCCAACATAAAGTGGAATTCCAATGCACACTGAAACAGAAGATGTTCTTTAATGCACTTAGCATAGTGTAAACCATTGGAGCTAAACAAAAATGGACAACAAAAGTTTTCATCACCTTTGCTGACCAAGTACATTCTGGTTTAGTGTGTCTGTATCTTCCCTAGCTTGTTAGAGTAAAATAAAAATGACATTCTGTGGCACAAATGACTTCCTGTTTGTGATACGTCTTCTTTATGTTCTCAGGACTTGGCTTCACTTAAACATCTCAGCAACCCTGAAACACAGAAGGTATGGATCTGCTGAAGACATTTATTGCCATATGATACTGATGAGCTTTTAAATCACATAAGAAGTGTCATAAAACAAGAAAGAAACTGGAGCAAAAAAGAAAAAACCTTCAAACAAAAAATGCATATTTTTCATTGCACCAGCTTTACCAAACAGACCAATTTAAATCTATCGGGTCAAAACTTTCAGGAAATAGAGCTGCCCAGAACTAATGTACAAGCCACAGTCATTCCAAACAAGAAAAGAGCCTGTCTCACTGGAACTAAACTTTTTGTGACCTGATGTCAACTCAGCAAATAGTGATTGCTAAATTGTTTTAAAACTCAAAGAATTATATTTTTTATTTTTAAACACTATTATTGGAATATTGCCCAAATATAATTTTTAATTCCAAAGTGAAAGAAAACACTGCAATTCCAAACATTTCAGCATGTGAATAATCAGAAAAGATGCCCAGGATTCATGCAGCTCTATAAGCAAGATAAATAATTTAAATATGTATAAAGATTATGAATAACTTTTGGAAAAAAATAAACCAAAACCCATGGGCTCCAGATCCTGTAGTGCCACTTGACTGTGATGAAAGACGTCTTGAACAAGTACATCCAGTTCTGATAGGAAAGAAGGAAACTGATCTCATCTTTCTCTACCTAAGACTGTGAAGCAGTTACTTCATTGCCAAACTCACTCCTTTTACCCTGTTCTCTCCTGAGGACAGAGAAAAAACTAGATGTAGCAAAGGCAAATAGCAGTGATGATGAGCAATTTAGTGTGCTCATCCTGGAGTAAAAGCTGTTTGTTATGCATCTCGTTGACAAACTTTGTAGTTCTGTCCATAACAACTACCTTGGGCTTTGGGTGGGCTCCTGAACATCTAGTGGTGTTCCAGGGGCAGAGATATCTCATCACACCATGCTAAATTTATTATGGGCCTGCCTCTGCTGTCTATGAAGTTAAAGTCCTATTGACATCAAGGGAAAGAGGATCAAATATTTTTGTATTCTCTACAGACTGGAGAGCTCCCAACAAAGAGTTTTGTGGTGCTGTAGCTAAGCAGCAGGAAATTTGCATTTTGTCATAGATGCCTGAGGGTTCAAGATTCTGTCTTTATCATGTTTAATTTAGCACTTGCAACAGCAAAACAGATAAAGCTATGTAATACCTCTGCAAAAATAAATAACTTCTTCAGTGCCAAGCCTTGAGCTCACTTTATAACATTTCCTCAGAAACTGAGATGGTTATCAACAACAGTGTTTATCAGCTCAAGGAATTACAACAATCATGTGGCAGTGTGAACTTTATTGTGCTGTGCAGTTTCCCTCAGACCTGTAGGACTAACCTTTTCTCTGCTTGGGACCCTGGAGTGAGGAAAATTACTGTTCTGATGGATAGCCTATTATTTTTGCAAATGCCAGTACAGAGCCTGCACTGTCTCTGATGTCCATAGTCTATGCCTGCAGGGCAAATGTCACACTGGAGGTTTAGAGGATTTGCAGCAAACACTCATTCCAGACTGAATGGACCCTATATTGTGATCCACAGAAAAATGGTTTTGATGAATCCAAAATGCATTTTGTTGGGGGGCAGGGCAAGTGGGGTGGGAATCGTATTCCACTTCTTTATAATGATCATAATTTATCTTTAGTTACAATGGCATCTTAGAGATTTTCTTAATTAGCATTGAGAACATGATAGAATTGTTGGCTGTTATTTTTAATAGCAAGACTGGACTGTGTGTGAGATAGAGCACAGTGCCAAATACCATCAGACACATCAGACAGAGGCAGTGTTATTGGTACTATCACTTCAAAGTATCCTTTGGAGAACTCAGGCATGTACTGATTATAGAAAACTAGAACTGAATCAGGAACTGATTTGAAGTCTGCAGTAATCCAAGCCAATATATCCAATGAGACCAACTTCTGCAATCAGTGCTTCTGTGACAAATGTGGTGGTATGTCGGGGAAACCAGACAGAGAAAATACAAGAAAATAACATTTTATTTAATCAAATTGGCAATACAATCTGTTATATGTTCATTATTAAATTAGGGTTTTGGGGTTTTTTTGTTTTTTTTTTTTTTTTTTAGTTTGGGATTTTTATATAATTTTAATTCACATATTTCAAAACAGCTTATGTTAAAAAAAAAGGGGGCTACATTGAACCTTTAGGCTGTACATCATCAAGTATTATACACCCTACTTAATATCCTTGTGTGTGTACTCTCCCTCACCTATGTTCATTTTCCAGGTGCTGATAATAAGATGCCCTTTTCTCTTGTGTGGCATTATGATTCTTAAACTTCTGTTTGTGATAAAGAAGAAAGGTTTCTGTGAAAAAGAAATCCGTAATGTGCACTTTCTAATGTGCCAGTTGGTGCTCTTGTAGACACAGGAGGAGCACCTTTAGACAGTGACATAAGGGCAAAATATTGCCCAAAATATCAAGAGTTTGCCATTGTTCTTTTTTGCCATTATCTTGGTAAAAGACTAAAGATTTGTTTTTCAGTTTATAAATCTTCAGTTCACTCCAGGTGAAAGCCTGTAGGTTTCTGTTCAAAGCATGCTTTGAAAAGGTTACCAAAGCCATGCATCCCCTGACTGGAACCCAGTCACAATTTCTTTGTTTGTGAAAACTGCCAACATCCTCAGACCTTCACACAGCACAGCCTGTTCTTGGCCATAGGGTTTCATTCCACAGCATCCCACAATTGCAGCCCCACAGTGTAGGGAATCACACTTCTGCTGTTTCCAATTCAAATAAAGACAAAATCCAGCAGACTGTTGGATGAATAGTATGATTTTTAAAGAACTTGGGAATCTTGTGCTTGAAATTTCAGCTCATTTTTCCTTCTTGCTGTGACTATACAGTACTCAACAAATGTAATTTTCCTGAATATTCTGGCATGCATTATGAAACCCATGAAGCAGGTACTGGCAGACAGAGGTCCTGGCACCCACATAGTGAGGTTAGAGGATCAGAGTGAACAGAAGATTGGATCCCTCTTTTCCCTGTAAGAAGTGCATCTCCAACCTTCATCTAGGCCCCTGCACCCAGACCCCTGTCACATGCTGTGTTCGGAATAATTATCTCTTCACTGCTGCAGGAATACAGCACATGGAGATTGAGGAACCCTTTGAAGTACTTTCCTGCACAATAAACAAGTCTCCAAAAATAAGAGGGGGGGAAACTCAGGACAGTTTATGGATTGTTTGGATGGTGCTTTCCCAGCAGGAGTGTGGAGAAGTCTGGACCATGAATTCCCTCAGGCAACTTACAATGTGTATGGCTTCTCTGTCTCTCTTTTACAGCCTGAATAAAGGAATAAATGTTTCTAAAGGAAATCCCACCATTTTCCCTTATCTCCAGGATTTCCACCTCCCCTTACAGACTTTTATCATTTGCAGATTGCAACAGTAAGTTAATGCTGTAAAACCAGTGTTTATGCGAATGACACCCTTGAGAGCAGGAAGAGTGGCTGAAGTGCTGTCCGTGTGCAAGGCAGAGCTGTTTCATTGCCTAACAGCCAGGAATCATTTTCAGGATACATTGCAAAATGGTAAGTGTCCAGCTTCCAAATTTCCATTCCAAATGCTGCACTATGAAAGTAACAATGATAGAAATTGCTAACAAGACAAAATTCAATGTTCCAAGGTGGAAAATTTGCCATCTTATTGAAATATAATCTTCTATAAGTAGCGTCATCCTCACCTGTCACATTACTCTTCAGCTTTGGGGAAAAAATACTCTACAGATTGGTCTTCTTTAATAAACAAATCTAGTTCCACTGAAGAAGAGGCTGAAAAAGAGGTGCTTGGTTTCATTGGAAAATGAACCTTTGTTTTTCATACCATTCCACTCATTCATTGAACCACCACCTTGTCTACAGTCAGCTCCAATGCGCTTCAGGGATTCAACTCCCTTCACAGAATCACAGAAGGTTTCAGGTTGGATAGGACCTCTGGAGGCCATCTGGTCCAATCTCCCTGATCAAGCAGGGGCACCTACAGAGAGTTTCCCAGGACCATGTTCATAAAACTTTCAATTATCTCCTAGGATGGACGTTCCAAAGTCTCTCTGTCCACCTGTGGCAGTGCATAGTCACCCTCAAAGTGAAAAAGCATTTCCTGATGTTCAGAGAGAATATGTCCTGGGCTTCCATTTGTGCCTGTCACATCTGGTCCTATTGCTGGGCACCACTGAGAAGAGTCTGGCTCCATCTTCCTTCCATCCCTTTGACAGATATTTACACACACTGATGAAATCCCCTTGGCCCGTCCCTTCTTGAGGCCGAAAAGCCCCAGGTCTCTCAGTCTTTCCTTACAGAAGAGATGCTTCAGTCCCTTAATCACCTTTGCAGCCCTTCATTGGTTTCTCTCCAGTAGCACCATGTCTCTCTTGTGCTGGAGTGCCTAGAGCTGAACACACTTCTATCTGTACACCTAATAAAACATTATTACCAAATAATTAGAAATTTGAATTTGTCCTGTTATCCTAGCTTTTTTATGATGATTTCTGAATATACTTCAGGTTTTATACTCTCTGATTTAAGGTCAGATTTCATTAAGTACAGCCATTACCTGTTCTTTTTTTAGGGATTATTATCTGAAAAAATGTAGATATCTTACCTTCTGAGAGGCTGAATCTGTATGCAGGCCAGATTGAATCTGGGTTACCTGTATCCCTGTCAACTTAAATTAATCTCTTAACTTCTATTAAACCCTATAGCCTTTGTCACAGTTCTTTGTTGTGTTTGCATCTAGAACACCATAGGAAACACCCACTGAATTATGTATCTCTAAGGCTTTCTGGGTCAAACAGAAGAAAGGAAGTTGCAAAAGAACAGGATGCACTGAAGGAATACCGTAATTACATAGAGCTTCCTTAATTTTGTTGAGTTCACTAAATTTTTGAAAATGCTTTCTTTTCTATTAATGTTTAAAAGAAGAAATATTTACTCTCATTTTCTCTGCAGAAGCAACTGTTTTCAATGCTGTTTATTCCACACATGATATAATCTACCCCAGGTTATACCCAAGCTTCATGCTGGAAGATGGTCCAATGAGGAGTTGTTTAAAACACTGTTCTTCTTTGTTTCAGCTGACTGTGATTCCCACCTTCTATTCTCTCTCTCTCATATGCACAAATCTTTCCCATGGCCCCTAATAAGGAAAAGGTGGGACACGTCACTTATTTCCTTCTGCTCCCATTGAGGTCTTGGCACACCCATCTTGGAGAACTAGAACGTGGTGAAACAACCAGAGTCTGAGGAGAAAGCAGGAACTCCTTTTGGCTCTTGTAGGCCTTTTGACATTATACATATGCAAGACAATGAAATTCCAGTGCTTTTTCCCCCCGCCAAGGACTACTCACAACCACATGGAAAGAGAGAGACACAGGGAGTTCTGAAGTCTATGCTATCTGTCCCTTTTTGAAGCTTTTCATGATGATGGGCCTATATTTCTGCAGATCTTCCATAACCATCATGGCAAATCTTAAAGATCCACAGGGTCTTTTTATGCCTGATGCAGAGTAGAAGGTATTGTCCTCAAGACATTCTTTTGTTACATTCCATCATTTGGGACATAGCTCATACTTTGTTTCCTATGAAAACAGTCCCTGAAGGGCAAGAAATGAAATCAGTAACTTTTCTGCAGAGACATGAACCCATTAAAGCCCACCCCAAAGGAATTAATCATTTGGAGTCACATAATTAAATAAACACTATGAATGAAACCAACAGATGTGTTTATTATTTTGTTTTCCACTGACTGCAGAAGTAGGATGTGAGAAAAGCTTCCAAGACAGTAATTGGAAAATAATCTATAAGGGGATGGACCAGAAAAAAACATAAATATGGCAATTATGTAAATCCAAAATATTTTATTCTTAGAATATTTGAATACTTACTCAGGTGCAAGCTCAGCCCTGGTTGATCCCTGGGAAGCAACTGTCCTTTTCATCCCTGCTCCCATTCTTGATGCAGTGAAGCTGGCCAAGGATTGTTGCATGTGGCATCCTTGTAGTCCTAATGTCTTTGTTCTGCTCTCCCGAGGCTCTGTTGAGCTGCTACAACCTCTTTGATGTTGGTAGCCCAAGAAGCATGAAGACTCTTACTGAGCAAGGAAAATAGAGGGTGAATAACCCTCAAATAACAGAGCTGAAGTGAGGAACCAGAACTAAATGTCAAGGGGGAAAAAGGGCAAGTAAGGACAAGACTGAAAGGAAAAAAAGGAAAAATACATTGGTCTTCATTGCCAGCAGAAGGGAAATAAACAGTTACCAGAGACGAGATTTTGGCTGTGTATCCTGGTGATTTTAGAACCTTTTGTTCAGTTAATTGGCAAAGTAAATCCAGGCACAAAAAAGATTGAAATCCTTTTTCTTAGAAAAGGGTCATTTCTCATAGTAAAAAAAATTAATTGAGAGCCAAAACTTGTGAAAAAATCAGTATTTTTTCAGGTTAAACCAGCCAGCCTTTAACTCTTAACAAAGCCTGATTTATAAACAGGGAACACTACAACCTCCATCTCACTTGCTCAGAGTAAGAACTTAAAGTCTAGGTTTTTTTATATGAAGAAATTATCAAGTTTACTGAAGACTGTTACTTCTTTGGTCAAAAAAACCCCACTGCTCCAGTAATGGACTATCATCTAATTCCATGCTGCAAACTCACCTCTCATTCTGCTTCTGGTTTTGCAGGATTACAATGGTAGTACAATTCCCAGGTTATTTGAGCAGCCTCAAGAGCAGAAATGCTGATAGTTTAGGGAATTTTTCAACAAAATTCCAGTAATGCTGGGATTAGGTTACTTTTATAAGAGATCCAAGCTCACTTCCCTTAAAGCTGAAGATTTAAATTGGGTCTTGTGCACCCTGGGTCAGCAGAAGGTAAAATCAGCACAGACTTACTAACTATGAAGACAGTTTCTCCCTCATCCAATCTTTTCCTAACTAAAGCTACATGAGGAAACACAGGGTCCATTCACAAATACTGAAATTCTCACTGGAGAAACTTAATCTGGAATTAATTACATCATTTACCCATACACCCACAACCTAACCTTAATTACTGTTTTCTAAACATCATCTTTTAGTTCATGTTCATGACATTAATTAAATAAGCACATCCAGAGTTGATTTAGTAATGTCAAGTCCTTTGCAAATTCTAGTAAACTGTATTTTCATGTGCAAACTTTCCCCCAGTGACCAAGAAATGCAGAAATGACAAAATACAATCAGTGTTTGAATTCAGATTGCGATGTATCACCATCAAGATCAAAGCAGGGGGATTGGTTTCAGCAGCCCCCTCATCTCATTGTGTCTGCCTTGTTCTTCCCTCACTTTCCTCACCCTGGATCTGCAGAGCAGCTGTGGAGGTTGTTATCTGCTCTCCCTACTCCAGGCAGCCATTTGCCCTGCAGCCGCTATCAGCCGGTACCAGGCGAGAGCTGCCGGCCGGTTCATCTGGGCCTGAGAACATCTGGAGGACTCAAATTATTGCCATATGCTGGAGGAGCCCTCCCTGGAAGGTCAGAGAAAGGCCTGAGCTGTGTTTGCAGCATTGGAAGCATCACAAATGGTATCTGAGACCAGTTCCGTGGGGAGGGAGAGCATAAAAAATGCCTTAGATATGGAGGAAGAACATGTTCTTCCAAGTGCTGCACAATACCCAGGTCTAGAGCAACTGCCTCTGAGGGCCATGGCAAGTATTTCTCAGGACAGGAGCAGGGAAGCAGGAAGCATCAACAAGATATATTCCCCAAATCTATTCATTAGTGCTGTAAAACATTTTTTCCTCCTGCAGCAGGTTTGCTCATTGTCTGCTAGTTTCCTGATGAATTATTTGAATACAAACAAATAAGCGACAGGTCTTTTAAAGGCTTTTGATAGGAACAGCTTGAAATTTGTTCATTCACAGGAGATCTTGACTAAATATCACAAACTTAGCAGCAATTTTCATAAGAAGCTGTTGCATAGAAATATTCTCCCTCCCCCCATTAGTTATGGTGAATCCAGATTAATTCTATCAAAGTCAATAAAATTGATCTGGATTTGTACCATTGTATCTGAGGCGAGAATTTAGCTCACTGTATATATTAAATGATGATGAATACACTGTATACGCCTTGTATGCAAATACATTTGATCTCTTACCTATTCTCCCTCTCAATATGGTATTTATTTCCATATTATTATTTAAATCAAACAGACTGTTAGCATCAAAGTCACAAAGTTGAGCTCCTCTAAAACAGAAAATGCCAGAAATAAGCTACCATTTTTTAGGCTTTTCATGATGATGCAGTTGATGCCAGAACTCTATCCCATCCTGTTATCTGCTGGATGCTTTAACAGATTCAGTACTCAGCCTTTATGCACTGTTTAGTTTGTTCTCACCAGTTCGTTTAGCGGCTGAGGGGAGAGTAGAGCGAAAAACAGAAAGACAATCCTTGAGAGCAAAACATCTATGAAAAAGACAAAGTCCTGGGGGAATTACTGGAACAGATACTGTGCTTCTTTCTCTCTTTACTGGTATAAAGGTGTATAGTCAGCTGCTTAATCCTTGTAAGTGCAGCCTCTCATGACAAAGCTCTACCTCTTTTTATTTTTTTTTTAATTCCCAATTATTTGAAAAAGTTCAGAGTCTGTCCCCAAATGCCTTTTACTCTCTGGGTTTTCTCAGTTTTCTCTGTTCTTGTTTGCTGTTCTTCTCTTTCGATAAGTGGAGCAAAGTGTCCTGAAAAGTCGGCCAAATAGAGGCTATCATAAGATATGCACACAAAAAGCACTACAGCAGGCTGTTAGGATGCAGTGGGGGAATGTGGGGGTATTTCAAGGGCTTTTGCAGTGTACCCAAGAGACTTTCAGCAGTCTTTGCAGGATCCTTGCTAAACTCCATACGGTTGCCATTTGACTTTACTATTTTTTTTTTTTAAATACATTGGTCACCATCATAAGACATTGGAACATTTAAAAATCCTTCATTATGATCCAGAAGGTCATTCAGACATGTCAGGCCACATTCTTATATACCCAAGTTGTGCTTTAGGTTTCAGTGGCTTATGAAGAGGATGAACTACTAAATGGGAGTAAAAGTCCTTAAGCATTTCCATTCAAAGAACAATTCAACCAGTGAAATATGGTATGAAAGTGGAAGTCAAGTTGATACAGCCCTTCACAACACAATGTATGTGAGCTCTTTGGTTGTTCTGGCTATTTTTCCTTTTGGGAAGTACCATATGATATAAAAAAACTCCAGCTAGCATTTTGCCCTCCAGCACACTGGCTGAACACTGACACACTTACCGGGAAGAATATATAAAAAATAGGACAAATATTTCAGGGAAGGAATACAGCACAAGGTCTTGTTGCCCAGCAACCATGTGTTTAAAAGGATATCTGAGTCATTGCCAATGAGAACTTGATGGCCTTTTAATTATCCACTGATGGAGAGGTCAGCAAGGTACCGTATGGTTATAAGGCTTATAAAGAACTGTGAAAACAGCATAAAAACACTGGGAAAATGGATACCTCAAAAGAATTTATCTAAAATGTCAAAGTAATTTTGATTCTGAGTTCTTGATCCTGAGTTCCATTTAGGCCTTCTTGGAAATGACCAGATCTTTTTAAGGATGTTGGTAAAATTAAGTTCAAAGGAGAAATACCAGCTTATATTCTTATTTGTTCTTATCGTGCATTCAGCCCTAGGAGAGAGAGATCCACAATATGCAGGCACAGTAATATTTTCAAATGTTTTCATTCATCCAATATTCCAGTGTTAAGGAATAACTTTATGACTGCTGTGTTGTGAAATATTCCAGCTGTAACTACTCATGGCTGCACAGTGTCAAATTCTCAGGTGATATTTGAAGTGTGGTACCAGTAAGTCAGCTTTTCACATTCAAACACCCTAAAATATTCTACCTCTATGAGTAAGGAACAAGATTCCCATATCACACAGTCTAAAGGGAGAAGTACAAATGGGGTGAAATAAACTTAACACTTTTCTCATCCTTAAAATATTTATTGTTTCCTTTATTACTGTATATGGCAACTTGTTGAATGCTGTGGTCTCTTCTGGCTTTATAAAACCATTTGGTTTTGCATTACAATGATACTTAGATGGCTTCCCAAAGAGAAAAAAAGATCTGGTAGAGTCTGTCTGGGCAAACACATTGTAAGAGACTACTAAGCTTACACATCTCAAGAGGTGAAAAAAAATGAGGTCAGACACTTGCTCCAGGTCATCAAAGTGAGCTTCAAATTTAAGCCTTGAGTCATAGTCTATCTCAATACTTTTATACCCTGCACTGCACCACTTACTCTCTTATAAAATAATCATACTTGCCTTGGGAATTTTAGAGCTTGCAAGTTTTCCCCAGGGTATCTGATGGTGGTAATAGCAATAGGTGCCATACTCAGAGCCACTGCAGAAATGCAGG
Organism: Climacteris rufus; assembly: GCA_013398175.1. Lineage (NCBI taxonomy): Eukaryota > Metazoa > Chordata > Aves > Passeriformes > Climacteridae > Climacteris > Climacteris rufus. Next base: position 25,881 of record VZRZ01001380.1, read on the forward strand.
AATAGGAAATGTCTGGGGAGGAGGTGACTTCAACCGCAGCCCAATCTGAAATGAAAAGAAAGGATAATACAAAACTGCTACCCTTGGCCACAAGATGTATGCTGAGCATGAGGTTAGGGAAGAAAGAGGACACTGGAAATAAACATCATTTCTCCCCGCCCCTTCTGCCACCCCAAACTGGTGATTTCCTGTGTCAGTACCTTTTTGTCAGCCTCTTGGTCAGCTGCTATCAGAAGAGCTAGAGACACAACCCAGACAGCAACATATGAAGTACTGTGAGCACTGTGCAAAATCCCAGCCAGGTGAGGAGGACTGAAGGGCTAGGAAGCTCGGAGTCCAGTGTCTGAGCCAGTCAGCAACCACCCAGCCTCACTGTAGGTCAGGGCCCTGTTTGCAGACACTGTAGGTGAGTGCCAGGCAAGCACCTGCTCTGATGCCCATGCAGCCTTGTTGCCCTGACTTTTGCAATTCTGGATGTTGTCATTCTTTTGTAGCTAGTTTCTCACACTCTTCTATGTAAACATGGCCATGTTATTGTAACTGTATCTTATCATTTACATTCCTTTCTCCTGGCCACAGAACTTTGATGGACATTTCCTTTAACCACTGTGATTGAGGGAGGAAGAACTGATTTCCTCCAATGAATAGTGATTTCTAAATGTATATAAAATAAAGAAGGCGGGCCTTGCTGGCCTCTTCCTGCTCTCTCCTCCTTGCTGGTAACAGGTGTCTCCGTCTCTTCTTTTGTGTAGTTACTGCGACACAGCCTGCTGAAAAGCAAAGGAATAAGCAATGAGGAAAAACAGGATGAAAACAGACAGTGAGAGCTGCTGAATTTTCCAGCAAACACTCTGTTACCAAACATGGAGCTCCAGCCCAGGAGGTGTGAACAGGCTGTTGTCCTGCAATACCTCTGGATGCTCTCAGCTACTTGGGGAGGTGATAGCTTTTGCCACTGGTGTGAAACAGATTTCTTGCTTCCTTAGAGAGATGTGTTGTTTCCATCTTCTTCAGCATAAACAAACAAGAGCCCTGTGATCTTACAGGTACCTTTTTTTTCTAAGACATGATTCTGAATCCACTCCAAATGCTTGCTACTCATCCATTCACAGACTACTATGGACAGGAAAGTGTGGAACACGTAGCAGTGTTTCACTGTCAGAGAGCTGCTGACAGCTTATGCTTGTTCTTCAGAGGTTTTCTTCCTGTGTTTTATTTAAGTCAGAATTCTGATAAAATATGTACCAGACACTTTTAACTGAATCAGAAATATATATCTGCATGGAAAATGCTAGAAATACAACATCCCATCCTGTGTGCTGAAAGAAACTTTCATCCCTACAGATCTTCCTTCAGAATAAAAAGGGCTCTGCTATTCCTGCAATATTGTTTCTGTACTACATCTGGACTCTATTGTTTCTCCTTCTGACTGACGTAGAGGAAAGCATGAACCTAGAGGGCGAATGACTGGGTGAAATGCTGTTCCCATTTGGGTCTTAGGGGAATTCCAGTAGGAGGGAATCTCTGAGGGTGTTAGATCCCCTACAACTCTCTTACCCGTGTCTCTTCACTGGTCCTCAAGGCTGCAATGACCACAGTTAGGATCTGTGATGTGTCAGTAGGTTTCTACTACGGTACCAGAGATATGAGGAGATTGCAGAACCAAGAGCTACAGACCTGCTAAGCATGGAATGCAGACAACACAGGATTTCCCATCCAACTTTATACTGTTAGCCACAGTTCATAGGAGATGAAGAATTTATACCAGCCAGTGTTATAATATATAGAAATCTTTGAAGCTTCCGACTGCTGAACCCACAGCTTCAGCAACATGCTCAGCAGATTGCTGGAGACTCAGCAGTGGCCACAAATGTCCTTTAACCCACCCTGCAGGTGTTTAGTTACTGAAAAAAAACCAAAACCCAACAACTTGGGCCATGGCATTCAGCTTCCTGGCGGAAAAAAGAATGAGCTACATAAATATTTACCACATACGATGCATCAAAACCCTGCTCAGTTTTTTTTTACTCTCAATTCAGATAGCTGCTTTTCTACCAAATTATCTGTAGTTTGGAGAATCACTTTTGTGATTCTTGCAGCCACAGAAGGATGGCTCCTGAATTGTCTTGTGGATTTTCACCAGGATGTGAATTTTGCAGTGGTAAAGACTGGTGGCTGCTTGGCATCAGCTGGCACCAAAAATCCAAAGACAGGACTGGTACAAAACTCTCTTTTGGCTTTCTGTGGAAGAGCATGTGCTATCTTCTGGCTTCTGTGATTAGGAAATAAAGCAATGCTTGTTTTAGCTTGAATCACAGTGCTAAGTAGCCAATCCAAACTTAATTTTGCCCTGTTAGGTTAAAGGATATACATATCACTTAATAATCTTGGATTTGGCTTGACATTTGATGCTTAGAAAAGTTCATGGGAACACAGTTTCGTTCAAACAAGTGGAAAGAGCTAAGAAAACACTGAATATGTTTAGTCCAGATGCAACTCAAAATCCACTACCTGTAGTTTTTTAATGATATTTTCATTTCTCTGCCATTCTCTCAGGTCAGAACTGGGTCAAGCAGTTCTAAGCAGCAGGGACTACTTCTTACTTACATATTAACCTTTCCAGTACCCCATGCCATCCCTTTTAACATTGAACAGTAACAGGCTTCTGGTGATACAAACTGTCTGTTTTGGTAATTGGGCAAGATTGGAGTTCTAAAGGGAGGATAAGCATCTAATAAGTGACATCTAATATGACTGTTGAAAGAATGTTCCTTAGGAAAGGCAGTATTTTGAAATGATGGATAATCAAATAACTAATAAAATCCACCCGGAAATCATATTACCCCCAACAGACCAGTCTCCGTGCTATAAATCCCTCTGGTTGTGCAGAACAGTGATGTATAAAACTGTCTAAATTTTGGTCACCATCTCACAGTATCATGTGGGTTGGTGACCATCACAGTACTATCTCTCTTTGGGCTCAGGAGCCCCATTTCAGCTCAGACTTGGTCTTGCCTTTGGCCTAGACCCCTGGATAGACCTTGGATCTTTGTGGTAGCCTTTTTTCCAGGCATGTCTTAGGTCCCTTCTGCTGCTACTCCCAACTGGTGTTTCTGGGTGGATCGTGGATTATCACTTGTTCTGCAGGAGGTTGTTGATGAACCCTATTACGAGCTCCCAGCTCTGCCTGCTAGAGAACAGTCAGTGAGAGCACTGTGCACATTGGGGTTGGCCTCAGGTTCTGGCTAATCCCTCTGCTGATGGCCAACCATTTCCTGCAGGCTAACATCCATAGCATCTCAGATCTGGGTCACACAATCAGTGTAGCTGACAATTTGCAAATACTGCTCTGTGCATGGAGAGCAGATCTAATGTTCACTGGCCTCCACCTGTCCTGCTGCTAGCAGCCTTGCTCTTGAAGACTCACTTTCTCCCTTTTTCCCTTTCTGTCTAAGATGTTCACATTCCTTACTTGCTTTTATTTCTAATGATTTTTTTTTTCGTGCAGAATATCTGACTGGAAAGTTCCAGGGATAGCAGCTCAACCTCATGAACAATCTAGGTATGCTGGGGGAAAAGAGTTGATGGGTCTTGTCATTTTTGTGTATAAGCCTCACCCCCTACTCTACTCCATCTGGGTTTTGCAAAATATGACAGACAGTGGTGTTGGAAGGGTGAAATACAATGATAAAATAATGCACTGCTATTCAAAGAAGCATATTCTATTATTTCTGCCCCTCCTCCAAAACTATGAACATAAATCATGTTGCTGGTTACATTATCACCAAGCACTGCAGTCAGGCATTCATAAGATTCAAACTTGCTGAAGTCATAAGCAGTCTTTGAGTTAATGCATCCAAGAAAGTCCAAGAAGTATTTTGCAGTACTTGGTTTTCTGGTTTTGCAACATAGCTTGGTCCTTTGGAAAAGGGGGTCAGGAGGAAGCAGGCTGAATTGAAGATAAAAAAATTAGCATATATCAGTATGCTTGAACTGCTTCTACATCTATTTCCACGTCATTTTCTACATACCCCTTTGCCATGATTTAAACTTTGTCTCTGGTCTCTGATAAAGTCCCTGGTATTCATTCTTAATACAACAGAATGTTACTGTTATGTAATATTTATAGCAAGCCTTCCTAAATCCTCTAAATTAACTAAAGTATGCAAAAATTCAAGCTATGCATCAAGGACCAAGCACAACAGCTTTCAGTTGTGGGAAAGAGTGAGAAGTTTAACTCTCAGTTTCCTGGATTTGTCAAGCTTAATCCTAAGCCAGAACATTTGTTGTAATGCATTTCTCTGTGTTTTGGGAAATAAAGGAGCATTTGTCTCCATTGCATGTGCACACAAAGCCAACCTCAGTGTCTCCCACCATCATATATAATATACCAAAAAGATTCATTCATGGTCTGTGCTGTCCTTGTCTGGGTATATCACGCTTGTGTAGCAGATGCATGATCTTTAGATGTCTTACTCTTTCCCTAGCATGTCCCAAGGGTCCCTGGTACATGGTGATTCAATTTTCTAGTCAGAAATCATTGGACTGGATAAAATAGCTTGAAAATTACCAAAAAGTCAGAAAATGAGCCTGGCAGGAGCCTTAAGAATTCCAGCCCACTGCAAAAAAACATAATCCAGGCACCTCATGATAGTTTCTCTTCTGCTCTATTCTTGAAGATGTCAGTGCTGGCAGTAACATCCCCTCCATGTGCACATATGTACTTGCTCCCAGCAGAAACTTTTCATAGTCTCTGACCTAAATCTTCATTGATACAATCTGATTTTATTCTCCCTTATCTGATTCACCATGGTTCTAGAGACAATTTATTCCTTTTCTCTTTTCATCTTTACTTGAAACTTATTATTTTGTCTTCTCCTAAATATTTTCTTTCTTTTTTTAGGATAAACATGTCCAAGTCTTTTAATCTTTGCTTGTAGGTCATGTTTTCTAGATCTCTGTTGGTCTGCTCTGTCATATCTCCAACTATTCCACATATGAAAGACTGAATATCTTCACTTGCCTTAGATAGGACAGCCCTGATAAAACACTCTGGCATTACCCATTCTGTGTGCCTCAATCACAGTAAAGGGGCAGATGGCATGGACCAGGATGTATTTTCTTTTTGCAGATACAGGCTGACAAGGCTGTTTTTCCTACTGCCAGCATACTTGACCTAAAGAGAGATTACAGTAGCAGAAATTTATAAACTTACAGGATTCCTGCCTTGCTGTTTTGATCAACTCTAGGCCTTACTTTTCTATGTCTAGTTTTAAAATTTTGGGCAGTTTTTGCATATATAAGTATGTCTATATAGATGTATATATAATGCATACAATCACACACATATACACATATGCCAGTATACATATGTGCATGTATGCGTACTGTTATATATAAGCACATCCAGCAAGCAATCTTTCCTTCACTTCCCTTAGTTAAATATGGAAGGAAGCACAACTTCATTCACCCTAAAAGAGCATGTGCATCACAGGACAGATGCCACTAGTCAGCAGATTGTTTTTGCATGGAGGAAATTGGTGAAATTTTACACTAAAGGGCAGGGAACTTTACTGGACCTTTTGATGATCTCCTTCTGTAATGTCACAGAATCTTGTTAGCACAAAGACAATAAAGCAGGCTTGTTTAAATAACCCATTACTGTTTGTCTCTTATTCAGACCACATCACCAAATAAATGACTGCTGTGTCTGTTTTTTCATCAATCCTTCTTTGTTTCAGACTGCCACAGAGGTTTTCCGGATTAACTCACAAGTAAATTAACCAGTTCCTGCTGAAGGGATCACACTGAACAGTGTACCCACACAGAAATATTCCATACCTGACAGGGACTAAGAATCTGTTTCTTGTTGAGCAGGATGCAGATGTGTGAATATTAGTGTTGAAATATATACAAAGTGATTGGAAATTGTGCATGCATAAACTGTTCTTCACTGACATGTGGAGGTGGTGAATGAGTGGGTCTTGACTGTCAAACAGTTTTTCTAAATTTATCTTAATATTTCATGTGAATCAAGCCAAAAAGTGATTAGCTGAGCTGGGCTGAGCCCAGTTGGAAAGACTGATGTTGCTGAAGGGGACAGGCTCTTCCTCTTCTTCCTTCTCTTCTCCATTCTCACCTTGCTCTGACCTCCCAGGGAGATGACTCAACTCACTAAATCTGCAGAAAACTAAGGGAAAAAAACAGGGTAGGGTTTTGTTGGCTTAGTGAGCTGCCCTAGGTCACCCTGGGGCCATCCCACTAGAATTGTTCCTCTCAGTTCTGCATTCACCAACCAGGGCTTTCTGGAGCTTTTGTGCACCACCTTATTACATGCCAGGAGTTGATCAAGACGCTACCATGAAACACTTTAATATTAAACTAAAATATGTTTTTAATATTAAAATAAAATAGTAAACACTTTAATATTAAGCTTCTCCATTTGTTTATCAATTCAGTAATATTCCCCTGGAAAGTGCAGCTGAAATTATCTTGATATCAACAGAAAAGGATGGGCTTTTGGGAGAGAGATTCAGAGCAGAAGTCCAACTTTTGCTTCCACAATCAGCTTTTGAAGAAACATCTGTCCCAGGGAGACACAGGGCTAAGTGCTCACTCCCAGGTAAACCCAGCCTACATATGAACGCTTCCCCTGCCACCCAGATGGTATTATAAAGACTGAGGGAAGATGATTGGACCCCAAATCCTAAAATATGGATTTTTTTCTAAAATAACTCACAAAAACAAACCCCAAAAAACCAAAAACAACAACAACAAAAAAAAAACCAACCAAACCAAACACAAACAAAGCAAACCATACAAACAAACAAACAAAAACCAAGAGAATATGCTTTTTAAAATTTGAATTTCCCATTAGGAGAACTGATAATTCATTGAAGTGATTATATGAAAGCTCACCTCCTTAACTGTGACAAATACATAGCAACCCTAGACATTATACTTCATTATCAGTTTTCAGTCCTACTACACTACTGCTAAATGAAAAATCTGACTTAAATCTTATGACATGGATTAAACCTTTTTGTAAACTTTAATAAACAGTGCCACCAATATTTATTGTATATTGTTATTTATTGGAAAAAAATATAAAAGAAAATATACATACATTTGCAGAAATAGCATCTGAAATCCACAGAAGATAATCTGGAATATTATTCACTTGTGAAAGCAAACAAATCTTTGCTGTTATGTTTAAATAACAGTTTTTCACTGAAGGCAGAAAAGTGTCTGGAAATTTATTTGTCTGGTTAAGTTACATGGGCTTCTCAGGCCTAAATGTGGTATCCTTCTTGAATAAGTAATTACCATATCTCTTGAAGTCAGTGAAATTATTCTATTGAAAAAGAGAAAAAAATTAGACCTAAAAGTCTGAAAAGCTCGCCTAACAATCTCCTGCCACTGAGGTTTGGCACTGTAACAGAAAGCTTGGAAGTATTTGTGTGTGTGAGTGTGTTATCATTTTTGTGCTATTCTGGAGCTTCCGCTTCTATGCTTGGTTGGACTGTTTGTATCAAAACAATTGAAATGCACATTTCAGAGCAGCAGAATCTGTTTATGTTCACTGTATATAGAGAGCTCCTCCAAAGACTGAAGTGTGGCATGTCTATATTATAGATCCATTACAGACTCCTCTATGCCCAGTGGTAAAGCTGCCACCAGTTTTAATAGTCACGTATCACCTGAAAATCTGTGTGGGAGTCAAAACCTACAAAAAAATCTATTCTTCTGGGTTTTCCATATGAATAAGTCTCATTCCAGTGTATGGGATCATACCTTTTCCTATCCACAGTTAAAAACATCACTGTTCCCTGTAATACGAACGTTACATTAGTGAGTTACTTTACTGTGTTTTTGTGTGGATCTTCAGTCCCTGATGCAAAAGCAGTAATCCCTATAAAGTTCAGCCACATTTTACTCCATCTTGTATGTGGTTATTCCTCCTTTTAAAGGATCAAGGCAAGAGCAAAAAAGAAAGATTATTCAGCAGGCTGCTGCTGATATCAGCTGAATCATCATTCAAAAATGTGAGGCTGGGCAGCAAAACTATTCCTCATCTTGCATTCCAGAGAGCAAGTTAATTTTCCTCTTCTCTTCAGTGTAAAATCTGACAGCAATGAACAGAATTGATATTCTGAACAGCCAGACCAATACGGATGATACAGAGACTTCCTGACCCATCTCCCCTTGCTGAACCACAGCTGCACTGAATCTGGGCTGAGGTTCTGGCAGAGTCAGATCAGTTCTTTCATTGCACTTATATTTACCATGTTCCTTGAATTTCTGGATTCCAGCTACTAAATCCTCACTTGATTTTCCAGGATGGAAATGGAAGCAGGAAAGTTAAAAATTTTGCAGACCTGCCAAAGTGTTTCAGGAGATGCCAGATTTCCTCAATTTCTAATGATGCACTTAGGAGAGGGAATTTTTGAGTTTGCACAGCAGATAATGTCCAGCTAACATAACATCCTGTTCATGAGGTGTCACCCTGGGCAAAGACAGTCTCTTAAGCACTCTCATCACAGAACTGTTGTCATTTCATCTCTGTGAACCACTGGGACCCCAGGTAGATCTGGAATGAGTAGAATGTACCCTCGGTACTTTCCCTACTGTTAAAAACAAACTTTGGTTTATTCTTCAATGAAGTTCATAATGCCTGTTTTGCCACTGGCAGAATATGTTCTGTGTCCACACAGTTCCTCTTGCAGCCTTGCTTTCTGCACAATAGCTCTGCGCAACAAGTGAAATGAGAATGCTTCCTACAGGTTTTAAAGTAGAGGTATTGTGAAAAAGCATTTTGTATTGTGTTGAGATCTCAGATCAGGAACTAGTAGAGGCTTTTTTTAGCAGTGTGCCATGGGAACGCTCAGCTAACAGCAGTATGCCCTTAGAACCTGCTGACATGTTTGGAAATAAGGGGCAGTGTGGCACTTCTACAGAGCCAATGAGAGAGAGATCACAGCCCTGCACAAAGTTGGCATCACATACAGAGTAATGTCAATTTTTGTGCTGATATGAAACTTCTTTTGTAGGGATTGGTACTTGGTGCCACTACATTCATGTGTAAGGCAAAAGTCAAAATATTTTCTCCTGGACAGCAACTGTTTACCTAAGTATTGCATTCTTTTTTTTCTTTCACATAAACCAGCTTGAAAGCATCAAATTTAGAGAAGAAGGAACAAAACTTATTTTCACAAATAGCCCTGCAGAGCAACAAAATGCCTTTACAAAACCATACACAAAATTCATTGTTCAGGGAAAAAGTAATTTTATTCCTAACTGTTAGTGTTCACTCTGGGGCATCTGTGCTTTAGTTTATACCTGCATCTGTCTTAAAGATATGACCCTAACAAATACTGCTCACTCCCACATGCTCTGGATGAAATTCTATTCTCTCTGAAAACAATGACAAAACATCCTTCAGTGCAGCCAAAACTTTTTTCTGTAATTATAACTACAATTTATTCCCTGTCTCAAGTGTAAGTTTCTCTCTGCACAAGACTGGCATAGTCTTTCCATCTGGCTTCTAACATATTAAATTTCCTACTTGTTTTTACAAATGTATAGCCAATGGTTTCCAGAACTTCATTCCTAGATCACCGACTTACACACTGTTTGTTAAAACTTTGTTAAAATATTCAGTGTCCCCACTGGCCTGAGGATGATAAATGGGATGTCTGTTTCTCATATTTCTTTCCTTAGGAAGCTCTAGAAACTCCATTTATGTGAAGAGAAATCCGCTATCAGAGACTAACCAAGAGAAACTTGTCTGGTAAGTGATACTTCTGTGCATTTGCTGATGCAGTCAATTAAAGTAATAACCTAGTATCTGTGTGTTGGCAACATTTCAAAATACTTCACTAGCCTTTTCCCATGCACAACTGACTAAGGAATCTGGATGCAGCACTGACATGAGTATTACAGATTTTTTTCTACATATCTGGCAGACAGGCATCTCATAATTGCTGATTAAAACAATTAACCAACTTATTATTATCTCTAACTGCACCCCAAACATAACAGGCTATGTTTTTTACATACCCCTGCTCCATGTCATGCAGGCACTCAGTGGCCTTTGGATTTAGCTCAGGGGGAACAGTTATAAATGCAGACAGCACAATGACTCTTCGAGTGCTGCCCTGTGCCTGCTTGTGAGCAGCATAGCATACTTCTGGAAGAATGACATTTGAATGATACTACAGCAGTAAATAACATTTGCTTTATCTCCATTACAGCCCTGCTATAAAGAAGTTTTAAAGACAAAAAATCGTTCTTACAATGCAATTTGTTGGATTCAGCCTGGAATTTGTGCCACCAGCTCTCTAGCTTCATTCTTTCATGCTTCATCTGCCAATTATCAAATCCCCTGTTGTACAAAGACACAATTCAGCTGTTCTGAGGGCTTAACTGTGCCCTCAGATACAGGGATGTGCAGTGCTCTGCATCTTGTAACATCAAAATGCACAGCAGCCAGTTTTCACTGGGTACATCCACATTTGAGGACTGAAGTAAACAAGTAAACATGATCTGAAAGATCATTTAAGGAGACAAACATGCATTTAGATGCAATGAACAGCTGACCCCATCAAACCAGGAACATACACCAAAACAATACTGAAACATGAATGCTGGGAGAACAGATGCTCTGATTTACTTGCACTGTCCTCTCAGAGTAGGTATTCTGGATGTGCAAGTGCACTGTAACCCAGAATTCCATCCAACTTCCTGAATATATGACATTCTTTTTTTTCATTTTCTTTAACCAGGTATCCCCTTTCCTCTGAAAGATTTGTGTCAAGGCCTTACTTCTACATCAACTATCTCCCTATCAGTTAATCTCTCTGATTATCAGTCATTTCTGAGAAAATCTCTATGATCTAAGATGTTTTATGTGTGCTTGCAGCTTTATCGTGTTACAAATGGGGATTTTTTTCTGTGATGGAATGACCAACAGACTGATGCTGAGAAAATGTTTAAAGAGAAATACTACAAAAAGAGAGGCTGCAAGCATATCTCCATTGCAGAATGATGCTTTTGATCAGTTCTGAGCCATGGGTTTGTTCATTCTTTCCAGAGGTTTATGGCATACTGCATGTTTTTCTATGAAAAATATTAGAGGTATCATTATAATTCAAATCACTCAGTAATGGGAGTGAGGCCAATGAAAGGATATTTTCTGGCCATCAGAAAGGAAGGAACAGTATCAGTCCTACTTTCTGCCATCACAGCTTCCCAAACAGCATAACCAGTGCTAGCTGGCACCCAAGGCATGGATCACTTGACAGCCAAGGTTTGAGTGACAGCAGAGACAGTGTGATCATCTGTCCACATTGGTACCTTCTCCAAGAGACCTGTGCCAACGAGGAAGAGAAGACTTCACTGCCCTGGCAATGTCCCTGTAAGCAGGCATGAGGTTTCCAAAGAATGATCCATTTCATGGTGCTGCAAAAGTTTTCCACCCAGTCTCCTTTACGAACATCCAATTTCAAGTAAATGGGAGATGTGTTTTCTCCCCAGGCTTGTCAGGAAAAAGGAAGCAGGGACTGCCAAGGAGACATTCAGAGCACTTAGGTTACAATTCTGCAGTGGCCTGTAATAAGCAATGTCTGTCCCTCCACCATGTGCACATAATTCCCTTAAGGGAACCAAATGTGGATAGAAAGTTCATGAATGGTAAAGGTGAAATATCTGGCTACCAATAAAAAAGGAGAGGTCTTAATTCCTTGTTCAGTTCTTTTGAACTACTTTGCCCTACAAAACCTTACAATAAAGTTATGAAATGGAGACCAGCAGAATGAGAGGCTTCCTTTCCCTGATAAAACTGCTAGACTTCTGTAGCCTGTTTAGCTGGGGAGTACACAAGCAGACAGATTTTTTAAAAGCAGCCTTCATTTTCACTGATAAGCTGAGCTGTCAGAATTCATTTCACACACAGATAAAATCAAAATGCAGATCTCTGCAGGAATAAATACCTATGCAGAAGACAAGGTGCTGCTTTGCTATGATTGCTACTCAAAAATATGCCAGATATGAGTTCAAGAAAAAGATCCCAATAAAACAATAAATGAAAAACAATGGACATGTGGCACTGAAACCTTCTTAAAAGGTTGCATGAAAGACTTTATCATTTCAGAAGCACTGAGTTTTCCCTTAAAGCACATTGAGAGGTTGCTAGGCTCCTGAGAGAATAAATAAAATTGAGATGTTCATTTTTCATTCTCAGTAAAATATTGATGAAGCACCTTTGTCAAAATCTATTTGGCAAGCTTTTTGGTGGATCTTGAATTACTGCATTTTATGTTTCTGGACATGAAGAACATAGTCTTTCAAGATGCTCCAAAGTAATAGTTGTAGTGAAAAAAGAATATTGAATTTTGGTTTATTACAGTCCACTAGGTAATAAAACTGTCAGTGTTTCATTTGGACAATTTTACTGAGTGGAATAAACACTCATAAAGGTCAGAATTTTTCACACTGTTTTAAAGATGCTCATTGACCATTTTCTAAACTTTACCAGTGTTTTTGGCTTCATTATTGTAAAAATCATTGCCTGGAGAGAGCTGCAGACTTGTAATTATTAACATGTATTTCCTGTTTGTTTTAATAGGACTGATTGGTAAGTCAGTATTCCAGACAAATACTAATTAAACTTTTTTTAGAAGAGACTTAGTTGTCTTCAGAGTGGTGCAAGTATATTAATGATTGAACTGTATCTGTATTTGATGAACACAGGGTGGATAAGTAGGACAGAGAGGTGAGTCTCTGTGATGAAAGGGAGAAAGCAGAACCAGAACTAGAAAAAAAAAAAATCATTTAAGATTCCTGAGAGGCACGGATACAAGGGAATTCCATCTGTATCCCCATGCAGCATTGCCACCACATATGTACATATAAATATGCATATGAGTATGGCCATTTGAAAAGATTGCAGCCCTCATTGTATCTCACTGTTAAAAAGAAGACAAAGAGCTTCCCACCTTCAGACCAGCCTTTCCAAGCCCCTGGGGCTGCAGCCCAGCTTAGAGCTTAGGAAACTGCAGCTGGCCGAAAGGTTTAGTGAGCCGTGTTCCTGACAGTCTCAGTCATTTCTGCATTTGTTCTGTCTTTCACTCGAGGTTCAGAAATGGGGAGTCCTGGGGACTTGTGCACCAAAGCCCTTTGTGCCAGTCTCACCTCAGAACTGCTCCCAGGTCGCTGTGAGCAGCCGGCTGTCGACCAGCAGAGTCAGACAGTTTGATTTGGGTCCCTGGCTGAGAGGCAAAAGCACTGTGAATAGAAGAATAGCAACGTGCTCCTTCGCAATTAGGTATTTCTATGAAGAAAAACCTCATTTGTGAGAATGATCATGAATAGTGAATAAAAGGAGGTATGAACACGATCACACTGAACAGCTGCTCAGAACTGGAACAAATGTTGGCGAATACTCATTTGCAGTATTCTTCTAGCTCTGGATTTTCTTTTCTCCCCTCAAATATGGTCTCTGCTTGAGTGGCTTAGCAAAATAAAGACAGATGGCAATGGATTATCTCTAACACTTCATTAATTGCAGTGCAGCCATTACGGTATTTCTAAAGCACTCACCAGAGCTTTACTTGATGATTTCCTTTTAACTGAGTCACATGCCACTTAGCGAGTAGGGACCTAATAAGAAATTGTGACTTATTAATTAAGAATGCCTGTGTTAGTCATAACAGCATATAAATACATTAGCAAATTTCATGGCTGAATATATTGTGTATTTAGGATAACCTTTTCAGTGTAAAATAAGAAGCAACAAATTCTTGCAGAGGCATGGCAGCCTTATAGTACCTTGCAGTCATGGCACAGATAGTGAACGGAATAAAGCCAGATTTTAGAGCCTAATTCACTCTGATTCCATTCAACTTTCAAAATTAGGAACCTAATTTCCTTTTTCAAAATTGGCTTAGGAACATACAGCCAAACTGAGAGACGATTCAAAGCCTGAAGATTCAGATAACACACAGTGAAATTACTAATGCTACCAGGTACTTAGATCTAATGACCGCAGAGACTAGCTGGAAATCTCTTAGATATATTCCCTTCTGTTTATAAAAATGTGATTCATTCAATCCTGGAATAGAAGTAATAGCAGGTTACTTAAGTAACCTGAGGATAAGTGACAGCGTGCCTCATTTTTAAATTCTCTTTTAGATAAGCAGTAGTTTGAAATATATGTAAAGAAAACATCTGTTGAACAATTTTGAATACACTTGATTAAAAATATACCTGAAATAATGTACAGGAAGTGAAAGGACTATAACCATAACAGACCTCTCAATTCTGATAGAAACCAGTTTTATATACTAACTCAGAGGCACATACTTAAATCATTGTCCTATATTGTCCTTAAAAGTCATGAGGAATTCATGTACCTTGCCACTGCATGTCAGACAAGAATTTTACAACTGGCATTCACAATTCGGTAGAGTTATCAAAGTTCACAGACATTCATCTGGTGAAAAGCTGGCTGTCTCCAGCCACTGCACCACCAGTACAGTTCTTGTGTCCAACAAGATATACCCTGTCCCAATCAGGGTATCTGAAGCAGTCAGAAGGATGACAACTGTGTGTCACAAGCATGTAAGCAGACAGGAAGGAACTGGGGAAATGAAAGATGGAGAAAAAGTGCAAGCAAGTGGAAGTTGACACAGTATTGCTAATATGAAGTGTTTCTGAGGAGGATGCTCCCTTGCTTTCTGGTTGCACTCTGATCCCTGAGGATATGCTGATGGCCCAGATTAGCTAGACACACTGTGAAGGTCTAGCATCGCATGTGACACATACTCATGGTTTACTCAGCCAAAACCAGCTGTGCTGTCCTTGTCTCCTGCCACAGGTTTACACAGGCAGCAGACCCCGTGGTAGAGTAACAGTAAATGCCCAGCCACACTGGCAATAAATCACCTTATCTCATGGGTATAGGGGATTAACCCCAACCTTACTCCAGAAGGAGCAGCAGCTCTTTTTTTCTGCAGTGGTCTGAAGAAACTTCCATCCCTTCCCTCCTTTTCATGGTGGCACCACTCTACCAAACTCAGCACAGGCTAAAGGGAAAATGTTCATCCTGCCAAGTGCTATCTTTGGGTTGATAGGCAGCTACAGCAGAGAGAGAGGAATTACTTCTGTGTACAAGACAATAAAGTCCAGCACAGGAACAGTTTGATCCTGATGTCAGAAAGAAAACGGCAAACAAAAGGGGGATCAGAAAGAACAACAGAAATAATTTGTGCTGTGGAAAGTCTGACGTAGATACTGAAATCTGAGGTGCTCAGCCTCAATTTGTCTAAGCAGTGATTCAGTTACAGTGTAATAGTGCCAACATAAGAAAAAGATTATTGGCTGTGGCTGTCTCTTTAATTTTGCAAAGAGAGAAGAAAACAAGAAAGACAAAAAAAAAAAAAAAAAAAAAAAAAAAAAAAAAAAAAAAGACATTAAATAGGAGCAGAAGCTAAACAAAATCAAACCAGAAATAGCACATTCCCAGCAGCAAGGGTGAATAATTAGCCACTGGAACAGTGTGCCACTGTATGTGGTGAAGACATTAAGTCTTCACAGCAAGGTTGGATTTGTCCTCTATTCAAATACAAGCTTTGATCTCTATGCAGAAATCACTGAGGTTTTTCTGACATGTGTTGTCCTGAACGTTGGACCACATGACTTCTATATGTCCTTCTGTTCTATCAGACCATTTATGGACAACATGATCTTTGTATGCCAGGTTGGTAAAAACATGCAAGAGGTGCTATGTTGACTCTTTGTTCTACTTTTGTTGGTATTCATTAAAAGTGTTCTCAAAAGTCCGAGTAAGCGCCAGAATGCCCCCAGGCTCTCCCCAGCTGAGTTAGAGGATGGAATGCAGCTGTGCTGCCCAGAGGGTGTTGCAATGCCCCTGCCTCCTCAGGAGGAATCTGCTGCCCTGGGCTGGACACTGCAGCTCAACCTGAAGTGCATGAGAAGTGCTGGCTGCCTCAGGGGAGATTCAGGAGAGGGGGCAGATATCTAAAGTAACTTAGAAAATGCTGAGAGACAGATGCTTATTTTTCCCTCTGTGTGGTCTAATCTTGAGATGTAAGGGAGTAGCAAGTGATACCTCTGGACTCACAGAACAAAACCTGTTCTTAAATTAGACAGGGTCACTCTGGCCCTTAAACCCAAAGAAACTGTCAGTTCTGCTCATCTTCAGCAATTTCCTGTTAGAGGACACTTGGACAAGCACAGGTATCTTCAGGTATTCTTCAGACCCTGGAACATGGGTTCAAACCCACCCAGTTTAGACAATAGGTAACACTGTGAATGTGAGCACTTTCCAAAACTTGCACTGAATTTAAGGTGTTACAAGTGTCATTGGACCATGAAAAGGAAAATCTGTTGGAAATATATGAAGTTTGGCTTTTGATTACAATAGAAGTATAATTAAAAAGATAATTAACTTTCAAAGTACATCTATAGAACAAAAGCATGAGCTTTTGTCTCTCTAATGGTCTATCGTTTCACACCTTTTCTTGAATCTAGGACTTTTTAGACATCAGGTACTCTCTATCATAGTGTTCAAATCACATCTTAAAAGTCCTATTTCAAATGTATCTCTGTGGCTTTTTAACTAGAGTGTACTTGTATTCCTTTAGTTTTAATTGTACATATACAATTTTGCAAAATCTCAAGGTGAAGATTTCAAAACACGTGTGTTTTGAAAACAATGAGTAACAATGATAAGTGACGATTATTTCTGCTACTGCTGGGAAAAGGGTGAAGGTTAACAACTTATTCAGAGCAGAGATACAGAGGTGTCTAATTTTGTATCAGCACAAGACCATTTTTCTGAGGTTAGCATTCAGAGCTTGGTCTCATGCTGATCTTTGGA
The DNA here is from genome assembly GCA_013398175.1 of Climacteris rufus. Taxonomy (NCBI): domain Eukaryota; kingdom Metazoa; phylum Chordata; class Aves; order Passeriformes; family Climacteridae; genus Climacteris; species Climacteris rufus. The sequence goes on from VZRZ01001380.1 coordinate 42,781, forward strand.
TGGAAAGGTTCTTTTTTGATTTACGTCTGAACAAGCCCAAAGAAGGCATGTGCACAGTAACCTTCCACAGAAATTCAAGGGAGCTGTGAAAAATAATTTTTAGGTGTTTTAGGGGTAAAGTTATGAACAACTATATTAGTGACTCTGTCCTATTCTTTCCTCTTTAATTTTCAACCAATGTATGAGTGCAGGAATTTTTACACTAGAAATGCAGTCCAACACTCTCAACTAGTACCCAGCAGATGTTTCAAGGCAGGATTTAAGAACTTCTCAGTAAGTGTAGGTAGATTAGTTGTCCCTCATCATTATGCCTTCTCCTGATCCAATAAAGATTAGCTTATGCATGAAATTTTCTAGCTATTTCCCAAAACTGTTGTCATCCTTTATAATAACTTTAAAATGCTTTTAAAATTTCTGGTTTCATGGTTTTGCTGTCATCATGAGTTCCACTTTGCAGGTTGGTTTTTCCACCACTCTTTCCTGAACTTGCTCTTTTCCTCTCTCCAGTGCTGTTCATTGTATTTTAGACGGGAAGGCACACTTGGTTACAACATTATACCTTCTGCAGTGTTTATCATCCCATTCTTATCTCTGCAGCATATCCTGTCTTTTACTGACTGCATTCAGCAGAGCCCTAATGGTGCTATGGTGAGAACCCAGCCTCTCCGCTGCGCTGATAAGGTTAATTGAGCATTCTCTAATGTCTGGGTAGTTCATACTTTTCTCATCAACAGGCATGAAATTCACTTACCATCATTCATTTGGATAACTGAGGTCTGAATTCCTCCTCAGCCCTATGATTCTCCTAAGTCACCTTGACTCATCTTTTGCACGGTGATCACTCCTCCTTCCAAGTCATATATGAGTGGATATAATAAACACTATGTACCTAAACAAGCTGATGTGTCATATCCTAATCTTAACCATTCTCTTTATCACAGCTTCTCCACTGCTCTTCTTTTTGAAAAGAGGTCACAGGAGGCAACAGAAGACAACAGACTGCTTTCCCAGGGACCGAGTCACCAGCACTTCACAGACACCTTAAAGGAAATCAGCCTGAAAGGAGCCAACAATGAGCAACACAGGCTAAAATCAAGGTAAGCTGTTACCTGTTATCAGAATGAACTACTTCACAGGATCATTATGTCTTCAGTTTACACCATAGGTATTGACAAATTAAAAAAAAACCCCACACACTCCTAAAGATGTCTTCAGAGGCTTTGGAATATCTGAATGTGGGATTGATGTTGATAATATTATATGCTGTCTACATCCATCTGATTTGATAAAATACCAGGAAACAGTGTAACAGAAACTTTATTTAAATCTCTGCTATGAGTGCTATTTCAGCCTTTATCAAGCATTTCATAACAATAAAAAATGCATCACTATTTTTCTCACAGCACTGAAACTTTACTGGTATTTTGCAAGGCCTGTGGTTTCTGTTCAAGTATAAAACAGCTCATATTTTCCTCTTACCTAATAGTGACCTTAAATTGCATCCTGCACTATTGAACAGTAGGAGTGTTTCCTATAAGACCTGGGAAACCTACCTTTAACCTTTCACATGGAATAAAGCTCCTGGGAGTCATAGCAGATAGTTTTACATGGAAATCCAATTGACTGAGGAACAGCCCTCATTTTCCAGAACAAACAGGCATTCAGAAATATACCAGCTATGAATCTGATCAAGTTTGTCCAAGCTGAAGATAAATCTTTATAGAACAGTCACTAATAGAGCTATTGCTGTGTTACTGTTACAAAGGATGGGGAAAAAATTAAATAAAAGATTGCTCTGAGAGATTTCACCCATTAAACATTTTCAGAGTACATCAAAGTTCAGTAAATTCCCTTTTACTTTTAAGCTTTTTACATACAAGGACCCTTTCTGCTTTCATCTTATCCTTTTTCCAGATGCATGAATATTGGAGGATTGCTACACACAAGAGCTGCAGATTCACTGGAGGAAGGGAAGTTGGTTCTCCCAGGAGTTTCCATCCAATTTTTCACATTGGAGTTGTGATAAAGTCGCATTTAAAAAATACTGGCACTGTATTAATAACAGTGACTGGGCAGTTGGGTTTGTAATGGATGGTCTGTGCTAGAGATGCAGAAGCTGTTGCTAGCCTGGGTGACGTTTTGTGCTGAGTTTTATATCAGAGCAATTGATACACTCACACTGAGCTTACTCCTGATTTCCTTGGCAGAGCTGCCTTAATTTTCATCTGAATAAGAGCAGTTTAGTTTAGGCACCTTAAAGCAGTGAGTTGAGTAGGCTGGCATGGCCCCTGCTGCAAGCAAGTAAATTTGGGGCAGTCAACACTGATTCTCACTCCTGTCTTCTCCTTCCCTTGCAGTCTGACAAGTGGGTCCTTCCAGCATGCCTGGGTAGCTGTGCTGTAACTGAGCTGTGAAAAACCCAATTGGTGTCATACTGTCTACCCACACCACCAAAGGGTATGAACCCATCAGGGACATCTGAATGCAGAATATTTTCAAAACACCAAAATGACCCATTCCTACCAGATTGAATTTATTACAAAATTTTATTAAGACACAAGAATGAAAATGTTCTTTGTGTCCCAGGAGTTTTTTTAAAAGTCAATTTTCTTGTCCAAACCAGGTCAAACAGTCAATGGGGAAAATTTTCTCAACTCAGTCACTGGTAATAAAGAATGGAAATTATTGAAACCTTTCAGCACAAAAGTGTTAGATTTTTTCTTGAACATTGTACACTTCTTTTTTCTTTCCTAGAAGTTAAATCAACTTGCTGAAATAACAGCCATCACAGAATGAACAGTCTGAATTTTTTGTTTTGAAAATAGATTTCATTTCATTGAATACACAACAATTTTGCAAAACCAAACCCCAAATTAGAAATTCACTAAAATTGGTTATTTTTCATAAATACACTTGAGTCTTCAGAATAAAAGCTTTTGATAAAAAAATAAATGCAATTCCTCTCTGTGCTTTGAGTAAGAGTGAAACTCACTGTTTCTCACATCTTTCTTTTTCAAAAATCAGAGAGCTCATGATTAAATCTGTTATTTTTTTATCTGCTTAAATATTTTAGCAACTGCTACAGGCTGCAGTGTCAATGTTTTTTTCTCAGTATAGGAACAACTTGTCCTTGGGAACCACTTTTCCTCATTTTTATAAGCTTGTGTAGATGTGCTTAAACCAGAGACATCAAGAAATGTGCCATCAGTGCCATCAGTGCATTTCATGACCATAGCAGTTTTACTACTATTACATTTGATTAGGCTGATTTATTCATTCCAGCTATCTTCTCCAAGGTCAAAAAAAAAAAAAAAAAAAGAGTCCTGCAACAGCTGTTTTCAGTGTGCTTTTCCTGTGTACTAACCCATACCCTTCCAGTAACACTAGGGCAAATAAAGTAATTAACTGTTCATAAAAAAAAAATGGTGATATATTATAGCGACAGCATGGGAAAAAAAAAGTTGCTACTTCCTGTAAATGTAAAGAGAGATGATTTTCAATAAATTGAAGGGGAAAATGGCACCATTCCCAGTTTTTCAAGGCTGTACATATACAGATCCATTTATCACCTTAGTGACAGGTTCTGGAACTCCTGTCATTAATGATGAAGCAAAACACATTTGAATGTCATGTCAATAAATCATTTGCCAACTAGAGGGTTGAAGGGTTTTACAGCTGTTAATCTGGCTGGTCTGGGAATAGAATTTGCACACAATTTCCTTTCATTACCAGGAACAAAACAAATCCAGATTATTACAATCATGGAATAAAAGAGAGAGCCTCAGTTTCAAAGATTATTAAAAATGCAGAATATATACAAAATAACATTGAAATGTGTTTGTTTTTCTTATTCTGATAACTATGCTAAAATGTGTGTAAAATTCAATTATTTGCCAATTACTTAACTGAAAACAGAACACTATTTTTTTTTTTTTTTAATCCAGATTGATTGTACCGTGTTTTGTCAAGAACCAGGCAAAACAAATGGGCACTGAAGCACAATCTGAAAATGAGCTAATCAAAGCTCTTCTGGGCAAATGGCAGGGAAGCAGTGCAGACGTGCAAGCCTCTAAGGTCAACATCTGTCAGCAGTTCACTGAGTCCTATGAAATGGAGGTCAAACATCAACATCTCGCCTGACTATAATCGTGTCAGTGAATCAAGAAGGGCATATGTGATGGGATCTCTCAGGCATCCACATCCTGGCTGTTTAGTCATTGCTATATTACTTTATGCTCCATTTATGTCTTTCAGTGGATATAATACAACTTTACACAGTGGAAGACACCATGAGAGCAATGAGGTAGAAGGCAAAATAGCTTGTTCAACAAATATTTTTATAAGACTTGCATTCTAGTAAAAAGTAACAATCACACAAATCTTCAAAATGCAAGACATTGCACCACCTTATCAAGACAATCTCTTCTATTTTGGGAGTCTGTAAAAGTTTGATCAAAACAAGACTTGTTCACACAACATTTTTCAGCTTTGAAATTTAACATGTTTGTCACTGGATAAATAAGCCAATAGGCCAGAATGGAGGCATGGTAAACAGAGAAAGAAAAATGTGTGAATGTCTATAGAGCAATGCCATGGCTGTATGGTGGTGGTGGTGGTGGTGAGCAATCATAGCTCAGTTCTGAAAGTGTTACCCATCATTTACAAACCTCTTGAGCAATCCCACTTTTTTTCAACATCACACCAAGGATTAAGAGGTCAATCAAAGCCCAAACGTGCACATACCATCCAATGGAGAAAGAGAGAGGAGATCATTAGGGGACCCATAAATCCTGTATTTGCAGCCCAGGTATTGGGGAGGTTCAGTGCTTTTGAGTCAGCCATGTTTCTAATGCAAAACATCAACACAGAATGTTGATCTTGAATCAGCATATGACACAGTAAATGTACAAAACACCATGGAGCTGTAGGGTAGTATAGATGAGTCTGGTAAATGCCAACTTTATAAAGAAAAAGTTTGGGGAAAAACTTGGGTTCCCCAAAGTTAGCGTATTAAACTTGATGATGTAGCTCAATTGGTTGCAGAAGACTAAAATTTTGAGTGCATGAATGCTTTCTGAGTATTTAAGAGTAGCCTCCATGTTGTAGAGAGGAATAGATCAGGAACTGGAAAAATGTCAGAGTACCAACCAAGCTCTTATGAGCAATGTCTCTTTCACCCAAGGCCATCACAGGAGGAAAGTGTCCACTCCAGCCAAATTAACACAACATTCAGGGTCTGAACAGGATTCAAGAACAAGCAAGGACTGCTCATCCCCATGAAAGATAGGGGCAGCTGGAAGACTCAAAATAAAATGTCTCCTAGAGCATCTGGAGCTACTGAAGAGCATGGAGACTTACCACCCCTCTTGGACTGTGCTCTTTGCTCTTCATGAACATGTGTTCGTCTTTGCTGGCCATGGTGGGGAATTGCCTTGACATCCCACTTGTCAGTGAAAGGAGAGATTTCTCCCCTAGAAGCTGGCAGCTCCTTAGGCTTAGTTTCTCATGCCTATTTAAATACAGGACACAGTTTCATCACATTTAAGCTGATGAGATGGGGGAAAATTATCTGTACAGAACTATAGAACCATAGAAGATACTGAGTTGGAAGGCACCCACAGGATCATCAAGTCCAACTCCTTGCCCTGTGTAGGACACCCCAAGAATCACACCATGTTCCTGAAAGTGTTGATCAAATGAAATACTCTGAAAGGCCTCCTTAATTACTAGTTTATGAAACCTTTAGAGAGGGGAATATGTTAGAACGGCTGACTGTAGAGGGAACATCTTATAAATAAACATTGTATTAACTGTATTAATTACTTTGTTAGTATATGACTTTTTTAAAGAGAAAATATAAGAGAATAATTACCCTTGAGAGGACAATTCAATGGGAGGTAAGTTGTTAACAGGTTTAACAGACTATGTTTAACATATCTTTGACAGCAAAACATGCTTCAGAAATGTAGAGAGTAGCTCTTGTGCTGGTTTCTTAGTAGTACTTGTGCCATGGAGATAATTGAAAAGTTTCTATTGTGTTGCACAGAGATTAGACTGTACGTAACAGTCCTAACTGAAATATCAATTACACATTTGCAAGATGAAAGGCTATGGTAGAGTTTCAAAGATATAGCAGGAAACAGGTTTGTTCTTTGCACTAAACTAAATTTAACTTGTGGTAGCTGAAAGATTTTAAGAAGCCGAATTCTGGAGAATTTAACATTTCTTTTTCCTCAGGTGTACTCAATGAGTACTTTCTTGAATAGATTGGCATAAGGTGGATTTCATTGATCTGCCTGAAATTACAGGCAGTTTCACTTTGAGTTACATCTTACAGTAATAAAAATTCTATGGAAAAGCTGTCATTATAAATGTTTACTGCAATTGGTATCCAAGAGGATGTTAATGATTTGAAAAGTGTAAATGCTCATTTTGAGAGAGCAATTAAGTTTTTAGTTAGCATATAAATGCAAGCTTGACTTTTGAGAGAAATTTCACTTCCAGTTCTCCCAGACAAAAACTTGGTGTAAGAGCCACTGTCAGAATTTTCACATTCAAACTAAGGTCCAGATCCATGAGCTTGACAGTAGGCAAAATGGCCCCCCCAGTACAAATTCCTTTTAATTTCGGGAAACATGGTAGCATCACCACTGGTAGCTTAAAATGAATGTAGGATTTATTTCATCATTAGAAGGTACAGCCTTTAGTTTCCCTGTTTCAAGAGCACAAACCAGCCCCATAATCTCTTTCAACTTCTTACTGCACCCACTCTCCTTTAGCCCTGCCCCGGAATGCCAGTTCCAGGGAGTCACTTCATGATGCTCATAGCAGGACTTGGGAGGAAACTGTTAATTAAGCAATTAGGTCTGGGGAGGGAAGACTTGCTGAGGAGACCTTGAAGAGGAATACAAGGTCTAGGTGTATGTCCCTGGAAGTCCACAAGCCAGATGGTGGTTGTGCAGGAAAACTGTGGAAGTGGAGTTAGCTCCTGCTGTTGGCCTCGGGCTTGCCCAAAGGTCCTCCTGCAAGTGGCAAACAGATTGAAGGCAGGACAGATGCAATGGCAGGCAGCCCTGAAAAGGCATAAAGCATTTTAAAAGGACCTAGATTTAGCTAAAAGCTCTTTGAAAGAGACTTAGTGTGATGTTTCTCACCCAGTTGTAATGGCCTTTGGCAGGTGGGTGCTCACTGCTGAGGTTTTCATTTTGGGCTCTCTCTTAAAAAAGAGAGTGAAATAGGCAGTCTTAAGCAGCAGTTCATCTAATCTATTTTAATGTGCTCCTGAGGAGGGTTTGAATTGCCCAGAAGTGCATATTTCTGGTCAGATGAATTTGTCAAATGGTCAAACGAAACCCTCTTTTACTCACAGCTTTGGGAAGAATAGGTTTCTGAGGAAGATCCCAGTGTGGAAGGAGTGTGGATAGCTGTGGGTTGATTACATTTGTTTTAGTTACTCTGACCATTATTTAAGCTTGTGCTGAGTATTGCATGAATATTATGCTTAATGATGACAGAAAGTGTCAGATTCCCCATGTGTGCTGCACAGATGGTCCACAGTGACCCTGATTGTGTATTTAATGTGCACAGAGACCACTTGCACCACACATATGCAGGAGATTTGAAGCCTTCCAAAAACATCAGCCTTGTCACACACATGGTGAAAAGTTGATCCTCACATAGCAGAAAACCTGTGATGAAGAAACTATTCCAGCTTGATTCTTTGTTATCCGTAAATCCCAGTCAAATGTATACATTCCTTAAATGCCACCATGCAGCTCTTTCAGAGAGCCAAGGGTAAGTATGTGGGGGAACCCAGACACTAGATAGCCCTACCACTCCTGTCCCTAGGAGAACAATCCCTCAGAGGGATCAGTGAGCTAAACCACCATGATGGCAGACACTTGATGCAGCAGAGCTCTGTCATTGCTGTAGAAGTACTTTGGGGGCTGATTTAATCCAGGCTCCTAGCAAAGAACAAACAGAAAATTGTATTGGAATCCTACACACTGAAATTTCACCTCACATTTCTCCCAAAAGCAATTGTGTCTGTAGAAAATCTGCCAGTATAATTGAATTTAAATACATTTTCTGTAAGCTAATCAATTTTTAGTATCTAAATCTGACTGCTTTTCCTCAGTTCAGCTAATATTTTTCATCAGTTCTGAGAAAAAAAATCAAGGCACAGAATTCTATATACGGTGCTACTACTTTAATTAATAGTTCAAAAGTAGGCCTGTATTTTTTTTTGCAAAATGACAGTTTCAAGCAATGTTTTGACCAGCTGGCACAGATATGCTACCAGAAAATTTTCTGTTTTCTAGAGTTTTGTGCAGTTTGCTCAATGTATACAGTGGTAAATCAGTGTGAAACTCACATATGGTCTGGACTTGTTCTTGTTTAAATTATACCTAAATCAGGTATTTTTGGCTGTAAGGTGTTGTATGACATGTTACTGTATGACTGTAAGATATTGACAGGATCTCCCCTGAAATTTTACATGCTGTTTTGTAAAACTCTAGAAGACTAGAGGTTTAAAAACAGTTTATTGAACTATAATAACACAAGTGTCTTCATCCTAAAACCAGTTGTACACTTCAGTGAATTTTGCCCATGTGTATGACTAGATTTAGAAAGGAAAAGTAAAGAAATCCTCACTGACCTGCTAATGGGTTGGGACAGTATCTGGACCCGAAAAGCCTGATTTTGATATTTTCTCCTGGTGTAAGAGCACTTCAGGAGATGGCTTTAACTACCCCACTAGAGAATACAATATGATGCAGGAAGAAAACTGTTAAAGCTAAGTTAGGTTTTGTGCAAAGTCCTTATAGACTCCTTGAAATAATGCAAAAAAACTCTTGTTCAATCAGGCAAGTGGACTTTGGCTTGCCTGAAGAAGAGAAATTAATTTCTCACTTTGTTCTGTGAATGGTTCTCAGAGCTACCTCTGTATTTTCTATTACTTGCATTTGTTAAAATTGCCCTCATTGAAAATGAAATGTTTTCATTTTGGGTTGCCTTGTTCTTCAGTGTGAAAACAGGGAACAAAATGGTCTCATTTTGGTTCAAACAGTTCATTTTACTCATTTGATTTGAGAATGCCAGAAATTTAAACAAACTTATTCAAGGAAATCAGAAAAAAGAACTATCCACTCAATCCTCTCACTGAAAAAGATGAAAGAAAAAAATCCTAGGAGTTATTTTATCCTGACAGACCTATGTACAGGATTGTATAATGTTTTTCTGACAGCAGTAGCCTTGCATGGAACAGTCACAGTGAGCCTTTACACTCATATATTTCCTTAAGTCTTCTCTTTAGGTTTCTTGCTGCCAATGTGAATAACAGGAGGAAGCTGCAATTCAACTCACAGTGTCCAGAGATAAGGGAAGAATTTTTATTTTACTTTTTTTTTTGAATGAGAGGGGCTGAAACGTCTGTATTGAGCAGAGATTGAGGAGCCAGTAGCCATGGGAACCAAGCTGATGCTGGTGTCTTTGTCTAAAGGAATCAAACCTCTCAAAACTCCCAGAAGCACCTTTATAAGAGCAATAGCAGCAGAACTGACAACAGGAAGAAAATCTATTGATGCCCTGCCAGTAGAAACTGGGAACGTCAGGATTAGGGAAGACTGTGACCATGATTTAACAAGAAATATATAGTATATACAGGAAAATTCCAGCAAAACCTCCCCAAAACTCTGAAAGCTGAAAAAGACACTGTGCACCAGCTGTTGGGAGCATGGGTTTGAATGTAGGAGGGAATGACTCAGTCCTCAATTAAGTGAGTTTTGTGAGCATGAGTGTCACTTGCACGTCTATAGATGGAACTGGGGCCCCAGCTCAGAAAACAGTCAGCAGTTTTTAACCCTTGTGTTGAAAATGTAATTGCATAGCATACTTCTTCCCTATGGGATAGGAACAGAGAAGATCTCTGGAATCATACACAGCTCGTCTTCAGAAATATCAACTACCCAAAGCCTGAACACAGTGACACTACAGAAATGTCTGCTCTGACAAAAACTAAGAAATTCCAAGCAGCACATTGTCCATCACCACAGCAAGAGGGAAAATGGTTTCATAACTGGTTTGGGAGAAGAGCTTCTCTAGGCAGATGGCATTTGGCCAGGGAGCCTGCTTACAGGAGGTTGATCTCAGAGCACTGTCCTCAGTGCTTTCCCCTGCACTGGGCAGAAGACACACACCAGCACATCTTCCCATACGTGAGAAGTCAACATCCTTCCTTAACACTCATCCACCCGATGCCCAGAGCTGCTCCTGAGCTGGCAGCCAGCATAGATCAGGATATCTAAAAATGAGAAAGTAAATCCAAAATTCCCTGCTAAAAGCCGTGGTGGTCTGATCGGTGCAGAGGCTGAATCTCTGATCTCAAAGATGAAAGGGACTATCTCGGCTGCACAGAGCTGTGCTGACTCCCATCCAGCACATCAAGGCATGCAGAGCTCAGCTTTTTGTGCTCATCTTCAACAGTATACCACGTGAGAAAATCCCCTGGTTTGCTCCCAGCCCATACCTTATGTAATATTTAAATGTAGAGATGGGATACCTGGAGGAAAAAGATCCAAATTGATATATGTGCTACTCCATAAAACAGAGCAAAACCTCAGGAGCTGCTAGCAGTAGCCTAACAGGCACTCACTCAGTTGAATATCTAATAGTTTTTAATGCTAATCGATAGAAAAGATTCTGGGAAGTGACCTTGAGAGCTATTGTCTCAGTGTGATAGTATTTTGAAGCAGTGGGAGATTGTGATGCTTTAATGCAATAATTTCTGGAAAAGGATATCTGGAAGGAGTAGTGAGTTTCTGAAAGGGTGGCATTTGTTGGAGGAAGGTTTCCAAAAAGAGGTAACTTCTGGGAGGAAAAAAATGGCTAAAATCCAAGAGACTGAGCCAAACTGTTTAAGCTGTTTTCACAGCTTCTCTGTGAGTTTGTTGAACACTCATTGTATGATCAAGTAACGAAACTTCCCTTCCCTGAGGAAGGGGTAAGTATTTATCATCACAGCTAAATTTTGAGGGTTTATTCCCTATTATGGAAAATGCTGACTTGCAAATGTTTAAAAGAGTGAAAAAGAGTTGCTTTTAACTCTAAGGGAAAGTTTCTCTCCTTTGTAAGCTTAACATTTATTGTGTGTTATATAAATGCTATTCAATATTCCAAGTACTCCTCCTGTGCTGCCTGATATTTTAAGGATATATCCATTTTTTTAGTACCAGGTATATATTATGTCTTTTTTCCTCCTCTGTATGCAGTTGGACTTTTTGGTTTGGCACCAGACACAATGCAATTAGACTTTGCAGTGTTCGCACCACTGTTACTGCTATAATAACTTGGAGTTGTATCTGTGAAAAAACACCAAGACTTTTTTTAATCAATAAGCATTCTATGGCATATGTTTCTACATTTCAATATCCATTTATCCATATCTTTTTTTCTGAGGAAGTCAGTGTTCATTAAAAGGAATACACTTTAAAATTGTACCATTATGGTAAAGAATTTTTCATGTGAGGTAGAGAAGAAATTGCAATCATTTTCATCCCCTGGTGTTAGCATAAGGAGATTTCACATTTTTTTAACATACTCTTTATTCTATCTGTGAACTTCAACAAAAATAAGGAGACTAATGTATCAGTCTGTAGAATAAAATTAATGCCTCAGCTAAAAATATTTTAAAATCTCAAAATTCTGCTTAAATTCAGCATCTTGCAAAATATCTTTCTTTAAATTATTTCTTTTATGTCCTGAATGAAAAATGAATGCAATAAACCACTAAACTAGCTTAAAGCACAATTTGAGTAGAATAATTGTTCGTGTTCTTAATTGCAAGTATATGAAGTGTGCAATTCCGGTATCTACAGTGAGGTCACTCACAAGTCTGAGCACAAGCAAGTGTTTAAGTACTTTGTTGGGTCAAGTCTTTAAGAAAATTACTGTTGCAACAGAGAAATTAAAGTCTCACTGATGGGGCTCAACTGCAGGGAATTTAGCATAGGTAAAGCCACTTACAGAAATCCTTTGTGGTACCTATACAACAACAGACAAACAGCAATGTATTTTCTTCTTGCTTTGAAATGCAACAAATAACTTTCTTGCCCTTCTTTTGACTTGTAAGTACCAGAAGCCAAAGGCATACTCTGACTAGTTTTGGGGTGGTTTGGGCTTTTTTTTGTTCTTAGTATTTGATCCCAGTATTAAGTAATTTTTATATTTTTAGAGAATTGAGGTGAAAAGAGAAATCCAACAAGAAAGAAAGAAAAAATAAACTTGCTTGGGAGAGGGAAGATTGCCATGAAAAAGAGGGATGAAGGGAAATCTTAAGCATTACCTAGAGAGAGATGAGGACAGCAGAGGGAATCAGTTTATTGGCAGATGAGACATTGTCAGATAAGGTCTGAAAAGAGTCTTAAAAATGAGGGTAAGGAAGTCTGAACTTTGCGAGGAAGATGTGTGGGGACTGTTAAGAGTGAACCTTAGGTCAGGTAAGGTTTATTTGCAATGGCAGACATTGTATAGGTTAAAAAAAGGTAATAGGAAGTGATTAAGGCCAATTATGAGACAATCATGGTTGGGTTTTTCTCACCTATTCATTAAAAAAGGGCTGCTATTTTGAATATTCCAGAATAAGTTAAAAAAAAAAAATAGTGGAAGTCTTAATGTGAGAAGGAGAATGAAGTGAGAAAGATCAAACCTAATAATGAGCTTCAGTATGTCAGAGAAAACTGGGGATAAAGCAGTGAGGGAGGGAAGGCATTTTAGGAGGAAGCAGGAGAAGTTCCATTTTAGACCTGCCTGATGTTGAGAAACAACAGGAAATCCAAGAGAGAGTAGTAGAGAAACAGATATAGACACAACACGCTCAGAGAGAAAAAAAGAGGTTATGGATTTGAGGGTGAGAGGCATTGAGGCAAGAAAGAGAATCAGAATAAACTATGCTACATGCAAGGTTTGGTGAGCAATACAGGATGAGAATCTGGAGGTGCCCAGGAAGCCACCGAAGCCCCTAGAGAGGCTTTTTCTGGGAAAATCACAGATGAAAGCGTATTTTTTAATGAAGTAGGTAGGGAAGAGAATGCTGACAAAATTTGAGTTCTTATTCTTCAGAATGAGCCATGGATTGAAGAAAAAGTAAAAGAATCAGGATTTGGGAAAAGGGGGAGACGAGAAATAAAGGCAGCAGCAAATTACATCAGGATCAGGTGTTAACGAGGAAGAAAATGAGAGAACTGAAACTGAGAGAACTGAAAAGTGAGGCCACTGCTATAAATTCTGAAAGGACCAGAAATGCTTTCTGGGAAGGACTATTTTAAACTTTCTTCCAAATAATTACACCCTTGCAGGGTAACAATGTGTTCATCTAAAATGATGGCTTTGTGTTCCATGTCTGGAATGGTATTTGGCAGGTATTAAATAGGATGCATTGCAGTTCAGCTGCAGGTACAAAGAAAATGATGCATTTCTTTGCTTGAGGCCCTCATTATGCTCTGTAAACAATCAGAATGGAGATTTATTCTCCACTCACTGATTTCCTGCTCTTGGGTAAAAGCACGAGGGGCAAGTTACAAAGAAAGCACTAAGACACTGATTATCTGTTTCTCCAAGTCAAAATGGTTTAGGTTTCTCCAAGCCTCCTAGCAACAGCTTTATTATTATGGAGTAATTTTCCCCCAAATACTTCCAAAACAAGTATCAGATTAATGTTTCAGATAAGTAGAAAGTATATTCATTAACTCCCAGAGCCTGTCTCTTGAAATAAAAGCCTCAAATGAAACACGCAAGTATGGTTTCATTTTCATATGCTGATTTTTTCTTTTTTTTTTCTTAACATTATTAAACAGTGAATGGTTAATGATGATCAATATACAGTACATTCATTTCACAGATGAGAAAAAATAATTCCTGTCAGCAAATATTTTTCTGCATATTAGCATATTCCATGTATTGTCTTTTAATCTAGCTGTAGATATGAATCATTGCACACACATGCATCACTTTTGTTTACTTACAAACCAGCTATACTGCATATTATGTTGGAGGTAAACACATATATGAAGAATTTATTTAGCTCTACAATAATTGCAGTTTTGTTGTTTACAGCCTTATGGAGTTCATATTTCTTATGATGTCCCAGGAGAACTATGGTATGTTAAGAGAACCGAACTAATCTCATAAATATGTATTATTTATTTCATGGTAAAATTTTCAGAAGTTATGCTACTCAGATGCATACATCCTAATAAGCCTTTTTTTTTTTTTTTTAATCCTTAAGTAAAATCTCTATTATGTAGTCTTATTTTCAAAAGTAGCTTAAGCACCAGGAAGTTAGTGAGACTTGGGTTCACAGAGCAGTTTCTGAAAAAGTGTATTTCTTCAAGCTTTGAAAGACAATAAATACTGTATGGAGAAAAGAAACACAATGGAGCACTTTTCTCATTCTCTGATTTTTCTGCCATGGTACAATTGTGATTTTTCAGAAGGAAGACTGTACTGTTTTGGTGTTTTTTTCTTGCCTTAACTATAGGTGTAACCTCGTCAATAGCTCTATAGAGAAGAGGAGGCTGAAAACTTTTTTTACCCCTTTAATTATTTTGCTTTGTTGTGGGCTGCCATAGCAATAAGGTCCCTGCTGGGGCCAGCACCTGGCTTCATGGTGTCACTTTGTTCAGCCACACCATGGACTGCAAAGGGCTGGTGCAAGCAGATGCTTTAGGACACAGGTTTAGCCAGTGCAGATGTTCTTCGCTGCTGGGGGAATGTGGGAAGCTTCTTACGGGTTTTCTTACCAGGAACTCTCTTAAGAGAGAGGAAAAAAAGAAGAGGAAATCAAAGTATCTACAGTGTATCTAGAGGACTTGACTAAACAGGTAGGAACTTTTACATCCATATTGCAACACCCAGGTGCTTTTGGGCAAAATGCAGAATGACAACAGTTTCATCTGCAAAGTCTTTTTAGCATTAGAAATCTTGCTGGTAATTACAGAATGTGACTCCCTTGAGCGCAGAGTCAGTTTATACCTGATTCACTGTGTTCCTAGAGATGGTTGTTCTATTCCTTCCTTCAAGAAAAACTCAGGTGATATGCCAGGGCAAACCTGGACTCGTGCAGGAAAATGTACTCTGTTGCCTATTTTGGTCAAGTGAGATTTAGCACCTTTTTATGATTGAACTTACTTCAGTGAAGAGTTTCCATTAGTCCTTCTACTAGTGGTATATGTAGTGACTTAATATTAGAAATACATATTATTTAAAGTTAGCAAGCATTCTTATACAGCCAATATTGCAAAATACTTTGAAGTATTAAAAAATGAAACCTTTCAAAATGTCAAGATTAACATCTGGCAAAAAATTTGAGGGAATATACAGAGGGAATAGACGCTTTCATTAAAAGTCACCTGAGGCTTAGGAGGACAGTTGTTTATAATACAAGATTTCTCATGAACAGTAGCAATTTGTAGAATAATGTAGGACAGTGATTCAGAGATGCATGGTTCTAACTTCAGACTGTATTTTGAGCATTTGGTATTTTAGCAAAGGTACATGTTGAATTCAATATGCTCTGTATGTACAATACAACAACAAGAAAATATAAAATGAAAAAAAAAGCATTAGCTTTTTATCCAATCTAATATAATATGCTTCATGCTTCTCAAAATTCCACTGGGGACTAAGCCAAATATACTCAACAGTTGTACAGCCATTCCTGCCTGGTATATTTCAATTCCTTTCAGCAAAACGAAGTAGATGTTGCTACAAATCAACCTCAAATTTAACAAAAAGGCAAAGGACAGTGGGTGTTGCTCCTCCCATCTGTCATTCTGTGGGCACAAAACCAAGCCATCCCCGGCTGGTCTGATGGCCCTGTGCAACAACAACATGCCGAGTGTGAGCAGAAACATCTTGGCACCTTCAAAGCTCACACGTGAAAGCCCCAAAAGTTTTCAAAGTGCAAGGGATTTTAGAGAGATCTGAGATCCTTTTTTTTTCTGTGAAAGAGCAGTTGCTTTTTATGGAGATTTTTATTACCTAAGGACTTAAGCTTGCTTCTGCATTATTGAATATACATATTATAGTACAGCAAACAAGCAATGATTTATTATGGAGTCAGGAGGATTAGCAACATAGTTTTGCCACTTTTGTTTATGAATAAAACATATTAATAACAGCTTTGAAAAACCAAATAAGGTAGAGCATAATGTACTGAGACAGACAATAAATAAAATTCAGAAACTATAACAGACAAGAATATTTATGTTTCTCCTTGAAATCAGCTGTATGCAGCCTTCTTAACTATTTTATATATCTCTGAAGAAACTTGACTTAATGTAGAACTGACTATTTGAAACTGAATGTACATCTTGAATATATGCTTAAATTTAAATCTGCAGCACAAACAAACAAAATTTTCCCTAAAAGGTAACAGTGTTCTGTCCACGTTTTTTAATAGATTATGAATATTATACGTACCTGCTCAAAAATCAGCGGTAGTCAAAGTCCATTACTGAAAACATGAACTAAACACAAATTAAGCTGGAGGCACCCCTGAAAAGGGATGTTTTATGTTTCTGAACTCAGGTTGAGCTCTTTATCTGTATTAAACATTTTAAAATTAGGAATTATGAGTGTAAGTAAAATTCCATATATAGTTTGTGACAATATATCATTAAATATTGCACAGTGGTTTTCTCGCAGATGTGAATTGTATTAGGGCTCTTTTAATGGGGTATAAAACACAAGAATCCAATCTTTCTTCACATGCACCAATAGTTCCCATCATTTCATTCACATAACTTCTCCTTGTTAATAGTGAAAAATGGCTGACCAGTAAAGTAGGAAATATCCCAGTACATGGTAACTTTTGGCACTTGACGAGCTGGAAATTACTTTAGGAGTAATTTCAGAAATTCTGGAAAAAAGAATAAGTAAAAACTAAAAAAAAAAAAAAAAACCAAAACAAAAAAACCCCCTAAAATAAATTAATTTATTTCAAGAATAAATAAATTTTTATGGACAACTTTTTGTTGTAAATTATACTTTCAGATTCTGTTATGTAACTGTAATGCTGCACCATATCTTTGCAGACTGTTGTTTTCCTCACAAAAAAAACCCAAAAAACCCTCTTTTATTGCTATTTTGCACAACCTTTTAAAGATATACTTTGAAGACAGTGCCATTTCCATAAACATCTACAACAGATCTACAACAGATCTGTTTGGTGTAAAATAAATACCTGCATTGCTGCACTGAGCAATCAAGTAAGCAATATATTACTCCTTTAGGTAATCTGTTGTATAATAAGGTACTACATGCCTAGCTGAGTGTAGTACCTAGCCAAGATCTCCTGACAATTAACACACTCTATAAAATAATTTTGCAGAGGCCCTGTGAAATGAGGAAATAACAAATATTTATTCAATTCCTGGAACAGAAGCACAGAAAGGATGTTTTCAAAGGTGGCATCTCCGTTCCCAGCTGTGGAAAGGCAAACATTTGGAGGCTGTTTAGCACCTGCAGCTGCTCTGGAAGTGGAGCTGAGTGCAGTCCCTACCCTGCCATACCCAGCTTTGGCTCCAACCTTTTGTAAAAGCTTAATGTATGGTTTTTCTGCTGTAACTAAGTCCTATAAGCAGCCAAGTACAGAAAGGAGACAGTTGATGCTCCACTTCCATAATACAATATTACAATTCTGTTTTTGTTTTTTTTTTCTTGTGGATAATGTGTCTCATTCATGATTTATGCTATTTAAACATGCTGATTTGCATACTTTTCCTGTTAATATGTTCAGTAAGTTGAAAAAGTGTGCTGACTGATGCAAAGTCTGACAACTCTTCTACGTAAAAGTGCTGTTTGGGGGTGATAATGGGACTATCATGTGAGAACTGATACTCTGCTTCAGCCATTGACTTATCCCAGAACCCCCTCATCTCTCTCTCTTCTGTTTTTCTGATGTAAAATCTTTCCTTTTGGAAAACACTTCAATGACTTTAAAGATTTGTTCCCTGCTAGATTATACCTGCTCCTGCTTTCAAATAAAATAATGGACAGTCTGTGAATAAAGAACTCAGCGAAAGTACATACCATCTTATAGCTTACTGCTCTCATTGCCATTTCTAGTCTACAGATAATTAACAAAGTAAAGTAAAAAGTCTGAATGAAAATACAGTCATTGTTTTCACTGGAACCTCTGAAAGAGCCTCACATATACATTCAAATGTCTTCCCTGGAATATCTAATTTCTTGCTGAAAAACGGCATTGTTCTTATGGGGGTTAATCATAATGTTTGTTTTACAGTGTGACTTCATCACCATGCAAATTGCTTCTACACTACATATAACCATCACCCCACCTGCTCCTGCTATATATTTTAAATAACTTCACAGGGTCCTTTTTACTTGCAAACCAGTGTCTCACAATCAATGGGACTTCGTTATATGTTTTACAAAAGCACATTTATTTCATAGGTTGCTGAAGTCATTATTGACTGCATATAGGAATTCAGATTAGAGTTTACAATCACTTTCTTCTTTTTTCTGACCTATTACATTGTGATTCCTTTAATCTGCAATTTTTCTCTTGCTTTTTGGCAATTTTATATTACTTTTGATCCATTTGTATGTCTATATTCTCTCTTTTAAAAATCCCACTGCTTTTTATCTCTATCAGCTTATTTCTGCTTGCCTTTTCTCCTTGTCATGGCTATTAATTTCTCTCTTCTGTATTTGCACTCATCCCCTTTCCTTCCTTTCGAGCTAACAAACGTAGACTGTATTTACAGACTGGATTTTTTAAAGAATAACATATCAAAGTCAGACTAAAAGTATTACTTATGCCTGATGTCAGTTATTCACTGCTTGTCACTTCCAATGCACACATCACCAAAGAGCCTCCACTGACACTCTGGTCCAAAGTATAAAACCTCTACCATTACATTTCAAAAAATAACAAATCTTTTCATGTATGAGCTGTCAAAAGAAGCTCTTGGAATAGCCAGCATAGAAAGGGACAGAGTCACTACCCACATG
Source organism: Climacteris rufus (assembly GCA_013398175.1). NCBI lineage: Eukaryota > Metazoa > Chordata > Aves > Passeriformes > Climacteridae > Climacteris > Climacteris rufus. Next base: position 61,816 of record VZRZ01001380.1, read on the forward strand.
CACTATATAAGAATGATCACATACTTACTAGCAGCAAGAGCTGATAACTCTGGGGGTTTGGAAGCCCCTTCTGAGCAGCTCCAATGAAGCAACATGGATTGATTTTTTTCCCTTTATTTTTTTTCCAATCTGCCCCTTCCAGGGTACTTGGTGCATTCTTCAAAGCAGGGCCTGTGAGTACCTGTGCCTGGGACAGAGCTGCAGCTCCATTGGAGGAACGTTGAGGGTGAGTGCCAGGGTGGCATTGCACATTTGGGGTTAGACAATGGTATAAGGCCAGATTGTGACGCCTGTTGTGCTGCTTGCTGAGCTATTTCTGGCAGAGAAGCCAAGTGAGAAAGAACAAGCAAAGCTTGGAAAGTGGGGTACTTTCATATTCTGCAGAATTGCTTTAAACCTCTCTCTGACATGACACCATAGAGGGACATCAATGCAACTCAGCCTGTACCCTGGTAGGATCCTAGACCAGCTTGGTTGCAGAGGTAGGGGGAGAGTGTTACTGCCAACTCTAAGCCAAAAGAGAAGTGAAACCTCTCATGCAACACAAAACCATCAGTCTTCTGGACCCCTCTTCATGTAGACTGGGAAAAAAATGGGAAAGAGTTGGTTCAGGGCAGCAATTCTTGCATCTGAAATTCTTGTGAAAGTGGCATCTGTTCCTTCTAGCAGAGTGCTTTTCTGAAGAGGAGAAAAAATGTGCACAAAACTATAAAGGCAGTACAAGGTTTCTTGTGTTAATCTTATACTTCACTCTTTGATTGTGATTTTCCTTCTCACATTAGTGTGCTACTGTAATTGCAAAGTGCTTCAGTACAAGGAGACTGTCTCATACTTAAAAAATTGTACGAATACAATAGATACTATGAAATAAATATTATGATTAATCTTTCTTTTGATATATTGTTATTTAAAGAATAAGTTATTAACGTATACTTGTAACTCAGTTCATGCTCATCTTTTAATATTCCTCCTTTTTTCCTTAACTGTTCTCAAGTTCCTTGTAAAGCTGACCCTCTTTTCTAAAGAAAACAATAAGTAATTGCATCTTTCAAAAAGACTATAGCAAGCTTTCTTTCAGAAAAGAAACCAAACACCACTTTCTGGGTTAATGATTTACTAATTTAAACCATGTTTAGTTCTTAAGAACTTGGTATTTTGTCATTTTCCCCACATACTTCTGAGCTAGCTCTGCACCTCTCACGACACTTTAGTAATGGATATCCCCTGAAACCAGAACTCACTGCTTTTGGGTTTATTCACACTCCAACATCCACACTGCAGCTCAGCTGGCTTGGATGATACTCAGCCACACTTGGCAATTTTGACCCCTCTTGAATTTTCCAGCTCATGGGAATTAAAGGAGAAAGCCATGCAACAGGCAATAAATGACTCCCATAATCACTCTCCCCTAGTGTTTACTGAGTACTATAGGATCTGCTAGATCTTTCTCATCTCCCCTTCTGATTCAGGCTTCCGTGATAGCATCATTTCCCATGCTGGCTTGATTAGCTGAAGAAAAGAAACGCCTGCCCCAGTGTTTGAGAGCTGTGCAACAGCCAGAGTGCTGCAGGCTGATGTGAGCACAGGAGTAGGTGGGGGCTTTTTCCATGGATGAATTATGGTCCTCAGTTTAGTGTCATCACATTTTCTATCTGTTACTGATTCTGTTGCTAGTGCCATTCCCTATTGTGGTCATGAGTGTATTCCTACACTCCTCTGGTACAATACTGAGAAATGTGATGCTCTGTGGTTTTAGTCCCTTTAATGAGAACAAGCAGTTCTCCTCACACACAAAATTTGTAATTATACGAGACTATATTGTGTTACTGGCAACTAATTAGAACTCTCTTTTGAAACGATATTACTTTATTACACATCATTAACACAAAATGTCAAAACTAGAATGATAGTTGTTTTAATACGAAAAATGAGCCTACTTCTGTAAGTGACGACAAGGTTACAGTACTTTTAATAGCAGTATTTTAATGTATTTTATACTATTGTTAATAAGGTATGGTCAGAGGTTTTTCCATATAAAAATCACAAAAAAGGAATACTCACTTTAAAAAATGTCAGTGATTATAAATTTTTTCCTCTGCATTTATTACCCAGATTAAATAAAATTCAAAAAACATTAAATGCCAAGGGAGCAGACAGGGCTGAAATTATACTACCAAGGTCATATTTTGCTCTATATTCTTAGAGCACAGGGCACACATTATAACTAATTTACTCTCGTCTTCCACAAAGTAAGTATTATTATTATTATCATATTGCATACAGTTAAACTGAGACAAGGAATTGAAGTGAATTCCTTCTGGCCAGACAGCAAGTAAAATGCTGGTGTGGGATGAGGACACAGGGCTCTGCACAGGCTGAATATCAGGATATCACATATGCTTCTCATTTACATGCTAGGTTTGAATGTTTGTAAAACAGATAATAAGTAGTTTTTTCATCAGGGATCTGTAGGAGACATTGGTGAATGCAAGCCATAGTAGCAAGGTACCTACCTGTTCCTTGACAATATTGTGATGTTGGCAACACATAAAACTGATGTGAGAGTAGCATTCCCTTGGCAGCACACTAAATACGCCGCAAGACACATAACCAATGAGTATAATTACAAATGTGTATGGAGAATCAGTCTTGACAGTTTTGTTTACAAAGGCAGGCAGCTATTTGCTGATAAGAGATATGACATGCTATTCATCTTGCTGCTACTAAGCCAAAGGGATTGCAACTATGATAACAAACTGTTAGATTTGATTATTGAAATGCTTATGCAATGTTAGTAATAAAGGGTGTTTAAAAGCATATCTCATTTGTTCTTGGGCAATCATATGGTATTTCTTACAATAATTTTCCCGGGACACTTAAAAGGACAAGCTAATTAAAGAAAAGATATCTGTCTGGCTCAGCTTAATGGGTCTGTGTTCTCAAAGTAGGTGTATGTAGGAAACAGGAGCAGACGTGTATTTCTCTGCTTGCATGGATTGAGGCAGGATGTCAAGTGACGCAGTCATGGCCTCACATCCTTCAGTTCCTTCATTTTGGCTGCTGTTACCTCCACACACCTTCCAAAACTGGAAAATAAACAGTCCTAAAGATAGGACAAGGGTAATGGCTTTAAACAGGAAGAGGGTAGGTTTAGATTGGATAAGGAAGAAATTCTTCAGTACGAGGGTGGTGAAGCACTGGAACAGGTTCCCATCCCTGGAAGTGTTCGAGGCCAGATTGAATGAGGCTCTGAGCAACCTGGTCTACCGGAAAGTGTTCCTGCTTATGGCAGAGGGGCTGGAACTAGATGACCTTAAGTGTCTCTTCCAACACAAACCATTCTATGATTCCAAGTAGTGCTGAGAACCTTCAAGGAGCTGAGGAGGAGGTTTCTGGCTTGTTTCTCCATATTATTGAGCTGAGGAGGAGGTTTCTGGCTTGTTTCTCCATATTATTGAGCACCAGAAGAATGGGTCAGCATGACTAACAACTATCCTTTGTCATCAGCTCCCTGCTTCAAATGATACTGAGAAAACACTTTTCCCAGCACTCCTAACTACCTGCATCCCTTATAGCCTCCAGTAACATCTTTCTTACACATTTTCTACAAAGCTTACGATTAAAGTAAAAAGCCCCAAATTTATATAATACTGTCCAGTGCAAACACACGACTGGAGTGTCTTGTGCCACCTTGTTTGTGTGAGCAGTTAGATGTATATTAAGGTGGGAACGGAGAACTCAGCCATTTTTTGGTGAAATATTGCTCACTGAGCTTTTTTGAATGTGTACACGCAGCTAAGCAATGTGCAGGCATGGGCTGATCCAGCTGTGATGGCTAAAGTGGTGCTTTTCTCTGGCCATCTCACTCACATCTTGGCAGGTGATGGTGGGAGCTGAGGTGATGGCTGGATAGGCTGAGAAGGCAGACCAGGATGACCATCAGAAATCAGGCACATGCCTCACCAATGCATTTAACCAAAGTCTAGTACACTAAAGTACTTGGTGAGGGTGTAGCTGCTGCAGGCTACAGCTTGGTCTGTTGACCCCAGCTCACGCCTCTTGGTCAGTAGACTGGAGAGAGTATTTACAAGGGTAAATACACCCTAAGGGAGTAGGGGCAGGTAGGAAGGCTACACCACTCAGTACTTGAGTTGCTGTGGCTAATTCAGCCTGAGTGCCACAGCCATTCAGGCAGCAGTCTGCATTTTTGAATGTATTTGAGCGCAACACATAAGTCTACACAATGAGGACATATCCAAACCCCAAAGTTCCTGCAGCCGGGATTTTAGAGCTAACCAGGGGAAAATAAGTGGCTTTGTTCTCAGTCACTCTTACTCACAGTTACAGGTGACTTTGTGAATAGCATATACCATGCCAAAATACAACTGAAACCCTCTTTGAATGCAAGCAGGCCTTAGGTTTAGCAGCAGCTGTGAGACGGAGACTTACTGTTAATGGCAGATTCAAGTAGCGTGAACAATAACGAGACTCTCTCTAAGGTGGACACAGCTTGTCTGCATTAGAACCAGACCTTGAGAACCCGTGTTAATTAACATGATTTTAAGTGCTGTCAGCTGTTTCTGAGTAAACCTATTGATTGGAGAAACAAATCCTTTATGCTTGGTCTTATAAGAATATGGATTTAGGAAGACAGTTATAATCAAGGGGTGGGGGGTTAATTTTTTAAATCTTCAAATCTTTCGAGAGTTGTAAAATATTTTAATGGACTGACAGGATTAATGTATTTTTTTAATAACCTGTTGTTTGGAAAGCATAAAGAAGAAATCAGTCTGGAATGTGAGGTTCTTGACTTAGTTCCAGACAACACAATTTCTTATGCACATTTTTTACTCCTATTAAGAAGCCTGACTGAGTTAGATGAGTTTAATCAGGTATATGCATGTTTATAAAATTAGTCTATTGTCTCAGATATTTTTAAGTCAGAGGTTATAGCATCTCCAAATGCAAAGGTTTGTGTACAAGGATAACCATTTAAGGTAACCTTAAACATCAACTTAGGGCCAGGGTGCCGGTTTCATTAAAGGAAACTGGCATGTGGTGAAGTCTATGGTGTTCATGATGTGCTCAAGGCTGCAGCTTGCCTTGCAAAGGGAGGACCACTTGCCACTCCTTCAATGGCTTGGTCATCTGTCTGAGGCTTCTGTCACTAGTCTTGACAGTGAGAACTAAGATCATATTTTAGTAGCTATATTAAAATGTGAGACATTAATTGTATTATTCCATGCTTCTTCCCAGAGGCAGAGGCTGCAGTGTAGCATAATTTAAAAAAACCTATCCATCATGTGATGCCTGGGTATGAAAAACTTACCAGGTAGTAGTGCAAGAAACAAGTCCATAGTCCTTGTTTTGTCATTAAAGGCACAACAGAACTGCTATACACACACCTAGGCTTTAGCAACATCTGTATATTGATCTGAAGTTAGAATATTGATAAACCTCTGTTTTTGACTAGAATTTGGGAAATTTTCTGGCCAGAACAAGTAATCTAATTTTACAGTACAGCCGCATTTACCTACTCCTCCCCTTACCACGTATATCTATCCTAAAGAATGAAGGTCAAAATGCACATCCTGTAAAAGCTGGCCACACGAGGTGGAGTGCCTGTGTATCGAACATGGGACAAATGAGTACCCCATTGTGTGGCAGAAGCTCTGTTCAGCACAGGCAACAGGGCTGATGGTTGGCTTCTGTCCCTAGGGCATAATGCAGCAAGCAGATCTTGATAGCAACTAGGATCTATCTTACACCTCTAGCATACTTTATTTAAGGCTGCCTGATGGCTTAGGCAGGCTTCTCCATGCTTATTACATTGTTTTCTATTTTCAGATTTTGTACCCCCAAGCACATAGTTTTTAAATTTTGAGATAAAACAACAACAACAAACCCTCCCCCTCCCCGCCCCCCAACATAGCTATAGGAGTAAAGGTTCAAATTCACACACTTTTCATTCCCTTTTTCTGATGCAGCTTTGCTAACATGCAGGAAGCAGAAGGTCCTTCTGGATGATGTGGAAGAGCTCACATGCCACAGGTTCCCCTCCTTCCTCGCACACCTGTGCCTTACCACAGGTACCTCAGGAACTGCCCAGAAATTTTCTAGGCAGCAGCTAGGGGAACTGATACAGCACCTGCTTCTTTGAAACACAACATGATCCAGTACTAAACTTGAGGAGCTGGCTTAGTATCAAAAGCCCTTGGCTACTCTGCCCCTCTCAGTCTGGGAAGCAGAACTCTGCACGGTGAGGGCTCCCAAGTGGGATCTTTTAACTGCTGGGGCTTAATGAACATTACGTGAAAAGACCTTTTAAGGGACGCTGCGCAGTTAGGGTTTATGCCTGGTTTTAACAGCCCTAGGGTAGTCTACTTTTGTTGCTGCCTTCTTAAATGATCACTTGTGGATATACACTGATGAGTTACTTTACTCATTCCACCTCTATGCAAATAACCAAAGTCTAACCATCCTTCAGAGAAGGCCTCATACAAGGGCATTTGTAAGTCTGTCAGTCTCTTCTAAGTTAGATGTGAACGGGGGGAATTTCTCCCCCGTCTACTGTTTTAACTGGCATGACAGGACTGCATGCGTTGACCTCAGGCACCTGAACTGAATAAGTGAATCAGCAAGGTTGGAGAAGATTCACAGGATGAGCACTAAAGTACTATGACCAAAATAAGAAAAAAAAAAAAAAAGCTTTGAAAAGGCACCTCAACGATCAGTGAACAACTGGACACGTAGATCAACAGGCAAATGAGTAGCAACGTTTGAAAGATCGGCGACCTGCCACTGATAATAGGGCAAAGGTATATCTGAAATTCATTTTTCAGTACTTAATGGCTGCCAAGCGCAGAATACTAAGAAACCAATATTCGCAATCCTATCTACCCTAAGCAATAAAATCCCACCCTTAATTTAACAGGAGTCACCAGTGAGCTCCCGAGGCATAAACACGCAGCTGAAGCACCGCGCGTAGGCTGACTTCAGTGCTGGATGCCGAGCCGCGGTTGGCACAGGTGGAGGGGTTTTCATCACAGACCCAAATTAACTCCGGTGAAGTTGCTCCGCGTCTGCCAGCGCCGCAGAGCAATCTCCATGTAGGAGAAGCGCCCGGCTCGCCTCCCGGCGCCGCTCGGCCGAACAAAGGCGGCCGCGGCCGGTCCCCTTTGTGCCGGGGAAGGGGCGAGCCCAGCGCCCGCCCGGAGCTCCCCGCCCCGCCAGCGCGGCTCGGCAGCGCGCCGGGAGGAAGCGCCGGCTGCGCG
>VZRZ01001380.1:69509-259117 GCA_013398175.1 Climacteris rufus
CGTGGGGTGGGTGCCGCGGCGGTGCCCCGCCGGCCGAGCCGCCTTCGCCGCCTGCCTCCGGGGCGGTGGCTCCGGCCCCCGGCCCGCGAGCGGGCTTGCGGAGGAGCGGGCAGGGCGGTTTGGCTCCTCTGAAATGCTTCGCTAATGGCAGGGGAAAACATATGGCCCAGGAGAAAGCCGCTGGAAGCGATAGGTGTTGGACTCCTCCGAGTTGTTTCCCCGAGTCGGTACGAAGTCAGAACTTCCTCCCGGGATGCCCTTTCGGGGGGATGCGGGGCTGAGCACATGGCTGCCTCCCCTGGGTCTGCCCCGCATCTGTCACAGCACCGCCTGCCACGGGGCCTGCCGGTGCCTGCTCGCCTTTCGGAGTGCTAATCTGACCTCAAGAAAACTTTAGCTGGGCGAGGGAAGGAGGCTGATCCAAAAAGTAATTTACTTAAATGTATTGGGTTTTTTCCTTCTCTTCCTCGTTCCCTCGTTCAGACAAGGCATCCGTGTAAACGAGGGAAAGCAATGGGGTTATTTGTGTCTAAGGGTCCAATATATATGGCAGCTCATAGTGCCGAGAAGAAGGTTAAAACTTGCAAAGAGCTGGCACTGGCAAATTAATATCTCCAGTGAATCGTAGTGTTAACTTTTTAAGCTTGAATTTTATGGTCGTTTGCATGTTGACCCTTCCTCGTGTTTAAAGTCTCTAGATGCTCAGATATTTAAGGATGAAACTTCTCCTTTGTGCTTGAAAGGGCAATGTTAGTACATTTTGTAAACCTCAAGACAACTTTTATCTTTAATGCAGACCTTTTTGTAACTCAGCTGTAAATACTTGCACTGTTTGTAAATCTGCTGCTGATTTGTTGGGTGGCTTTGCAAACGTCACTTCAGTTCATCAAATACAGGCATTTTTTGTAAAACACCTGTATTGGTTTAATGTGGTACTGGGTCAGACTTGGCATTTATAAATTATTTCACATTTGTACTTGTGTTCTGTGAGAGCCATGCTATATAAAGCAATTCTTGGTTGTGCCTTAAAGCCTCCTGGCAGATCTTGGTGTGCGGTGTACAGGAGGTGTGCAGCTTGGCATGCATCTAACATTAAGTGTCCTACTTATTTAAAAATGTTGAGAGCTCTAAAAGGGTCAGTGTAATCCATACCACACGTGCGCTCAACTGACCTAGAATTAACAGGATGAAACACTTTCAAACGCTTCTGGAGTAAAAGGTAGGATGCTGTTTCCTCGTGGCTAGCAATGAACTGCTTTTTCAAAGCATCCAGTGCCATGCTCCCCAGTTCGGAGGGTGGTAGCACACCCACCCTGCTACTGGGAAGGCTTGGCTTAAACTGCTGACACGAGTCACAAGAGCAGAAGGCACCAGCAGTGTGAAGGTGCTCCGTGGGGAGCTGAACGTGGTGGTGTTGCTGGCCAAGGAAGGTGGATGCAGAGACCACCATCAATCCTTCAGGGACAGCGGGCAGCCCTCACTGTGGTGTGGGGCTGTTGGAGCTGACAGAGCCATGTGCCCTGCCAGGGCCCCCGTTTCATGTGGGTTGGTAACTTAGCATGTCAGTTGATATTTCATGCTGTGGTACTTTGTTTCCCCTCTGGGTTTCAGGAGGCAGCAGGCAGGTGCTGGTGCACTGCCACGTAGGTGCAGGCATACCAGGAATGTGGTGGTTAGTGTGATTTACTGCCTTGATGGGACTGATAGCCTGTGCCAGCAAGTTCACTCTGTTGCACAGAAGGCCTGGACTGCCTTTGTGCCAATGCATCCATGTTAAGAAAATTGTGTCATAAGCTAAAATTAAGAGGGAAATTGTGTTTTCCAGATTCACATGGAGATCGTTCACTGTCACTTTGATAGAGAGGTTCCTTCTGTGTTTTGCTGTAGCACTTGGTCACCAGCACCTTCCTTCTCTGCTCCACTTAGGCTTTGGGTGGACATGCTGAAGATCTAATTGTTGCTGCACTTAGGTAGATGCAGTCTTCCACTGGTGGGAGACGGTTTTCTGTTAAAGGTTCCTGCTTATGCTTCAAAATCTGGAGGGTAGGGTTGATTTACTGAGGAAAAACTGAATCAAATTATAGAATGCAGCTTTGCAAACATGTTCTGGTTACTCGGAGCTACAGAGCACGTTTTGGATAGTGTGCTAGTGTATAAAGGGAAGGTATTTCTCAAATGTGCTTTTGTAAGTATGTTTCCTAGTGCTGACTAGTTAAGTTGGAAGTCAGTACACTGAATTATCGTGGGGAGATTTTGGCCATTAGTTGTAGTGGAATGCAGAGTAAACGAAGGCTTGTGTTTACAGCCTGCCCAGAACTAGAGGGTGTATCATTGAATTCTGGAATATCTCTGGTCTCTCACTGGCTGACAGTGTCTTGTTTTCCGCTTCTAGATTACGGCTCTGTTCCATAAGGCCTGAAGTGCACATGTGTTGATCAGCCACAAGTTAATAATTTTGAATTAAACTGAAGGATAAGTATATGTCAGCTAGAAAGTGTTTTTATTTCAAGAAAGTTTTATTTTAGTAGGGCAAGTTCTGAGGAGGTAGAAGAACTTGTTTGTGTTGTCCACAGGGCTGAAGACCTGTGGGAGTTGGAAGTTTAAATAAAAAAAAAAAAAAAAGAAAAGAAAAGCCTTGGATTGTCTTAAGTGGAAGGTACAACAGCTGCTTGGAAACTGCATTTTAAGGAGGAGGAAAAGCTTGCCAAGTGGGGCTGTGGACCTTGCTGCGAGAATAAGATACTATAAGTTACCAGAAAACCTAAAAGGAATGAAGTGAAGGAAGGGATTGATTGTTGGAGAGCAAAAACTGCAGGGATAGCACATGCATTGCCAAAAGCTAGAGGACAAAGAAATTTAAGATGAAGAGGGAAAAAAAATTAAAAAGACCAGAAAAGAACTTGGCTATGGTGTTATGAGGAACAGGCTATATGAAAAATGTTTGATGCCTCTAAAATTAGCAGTTGTAACCAGTTTTAGATATGGATGAGGATTTGAACGTGGGAGAAAGATGGGGTGCCAGATGGAAATGACCAGAAAAAGTGTCTGAAGTCTGTTCTCAGTCAAAGTGAGTCTAAGGGTCTCTGCTTTTGGGGTCTGGAAGAGTTGGTGCAGGACCTGGAGCCAGGTGAAAAAAGTAGGATTGGATGTTACCTATTAGGTTGAATGTAGCAGCTGTGATACCAGTATAGAAAAAGATGTATACTTCCATTTATTTTAAAAGGAGAAGAGAATGAAATTTTCACACCTTCTACTCTGGTTACAATAGTATTCAAGGATTTAGAACAAATTTGGAATGGAAAAAGTAATTAAGTATAGAAAGCTAAGTGGAAAACAGGATAAAATGCATCATGGATTTGCCACAATTAGGTCATGGAAGACTAAAGTCATATTATTACTGGTTAAATACTGAATGTCCTAGACAAAAGGAGCAGAAGGCTTCAGTTTGATATGTATAAACCATGCTGGATGCAACACTGAAAATAACTAAATTAGAAGAGTGGGGCTTAGCTGAAGAATGGTGAGGGGTCTCCTGAAGGAGAAAGTGTAAGTTTGTCTGCATGAATAAAGGAATTCTGCTGGATCAGTATTAGTGGGGAGCTGGTCTCTTTACTTGACCATACTGGTGGAAATAACTACATGAAATGGACAATTGCTGATGAGGCAAAGCTAGGAAACATAGTCAGCACCGAGGCAGCTTGAATTATTGCACAGGAAGAACTGAATGTCTGTGGTGACTGAAACAATAGGAATGACAGGAAGTTGAATAGCTCTAAAAGTGAAGTTATCTACTAAGTAATTATTAACAGCACATCTGCTATCAGCTGGCAAGTCATCCCTTAAAACAGACTTGGAGTAAAAGGTCTGACTGCCATAGTCAAACACACATAACTCTTATTTGATACTGACCATGAAATGGGAGCAAATGTGATCCTCAGCAAGAGCTCTTAAGTGAAGATAGATGAGTTATTAGGCAAGGCATTAAGGGAGACTTCATGTCAAATACTGTACATAGTTCTAGGCACTTATGTGCAGAAAATATTAAATCCTAGTGGGACATGTACAGGAACATCCAGGTTACAAAGATCATCAGTCTGGAGTTAGATGGGAGACCAAAACTTAAGCTACTCTAGCTTTTGTGGCTTAGTAATGGCAGAGATGGGAGATAGCAGCTGCTTAGAAATTCCCTGGGGCAAATTCTTGGAGAAGAGGAAGGGTCATAAACTGAAGATTCATCTGTGATTTTTGGATTAAAAACTTGATGTACAGAAGGATGATTTGATGAATGAGTATAAGAATAAAGTACATGGGGAATTCAAAAGGAGTTTCATAACTGTCAGATTTTGGATGCCCTCCTAGCTGTATGTCTCCTAAGTCCCAGCTAAGTGTTAAAGTTTGCATGAGAATATTAAGAAATGGAGCAGTTCAGGTAACTGAAGCTGCCATATTTTATGCTTTTGTGTCCAGAGTTTATCAATAGAAACCACTTCAGTGAAGGAGGCGTGATGAGCAGAAACACTTTGGGGGAGTGTGTGTTGTCCAGTCACTTGATGGTGAATGGAATTTATAACAAGTAAAAAACACTCACATATGACATTAGGAGCTGTTTTGTTCTCCTTTTAGTGCATAATGGAGTGGAATCAAGCTTGACTCATGAAATATTAAAGATAACCATAAATTAATATGTGTAGGACAGAAACTACATAAATGGACGTGCAGGCTGGAGGTCAGGTTGGCTGACTTGAACCCATAAATAAGTAAAAGGATTATGTTCTTTTGTTGAGTGAGTGCCCATATTTATCCTCTGCCTGATTATATGCTCTATGGTCTTAGGAGTCTTTAATGGCACTGGCTGCATCCCCTTGTTGAAGACTGTGCTCCTGGGAGTAGGAGGCACTGCCTGGGGAGGGACTTGGGCAGAGCCTAGGGCAGGAGATGAGGTGCAGGGCTGTTGCAGACCTGTGCTGGGGGCTCCCAGCTGGCAGGATATGTGCTCCTCTGTGGCTTCATTGGGTGGTACCTGATGCAGGCGCTGGTGCTGAGCTGTGCAAAGGCCAATGCAACCTAACCACTGGGAAGAAATTGAGGAATGAGCTGTGCCAGTTAAGACACTTTCTCTAGTGACACTCTTGAAGACTTGACTGGTACACAGCGAAGAGTCGCATGCCCCATAGAAGGTGGAAAGGTGGCATGTGTAGAGTGAAGGCTATGCCACTTGATCTAGTTTGATCTTTGCTATAGCATCAAAGTCAGTCCATTCATAAACTCTTCTATAGCTGGGCTTTGTGTGCCCAGTGAGACTTCTGGAAGTTTTGAGATGATTTCAAAAGGAAAGAGGAATATACATCATCTGTGTGAACGTATTTTGAGAAAAACGATTGAAAAAATCGCTTTGAGTGTGTTTGTTCATCAAAGCAAGATCAGTGTCTTGATATTGCTTTATGTCTATTTGTTTTGAATTTGTAAGGCAGGTATCTTACTTAGAAGTAATCCAGTTGCAAATTCCTTTCCAGCATAGTTTATTAAAAATCTGAACTACTGATTTTTAGGTGTTTGCTTTAAATGCCTGGGTGGTTTTTTTCCTTTAAAAAGGAAATAATGAGCTCAATGTGTCAGCATCCCCCATAGGAAGTAATTGTGAAAAAATTGTGTTGAGCCATCAGAAGAATGATTTAACAATCCCGGGGAAAATTGAATTTATTGTCCTGGTAGCTTTTAGCGTGCATTATTAGGCTATTTGCTTACTGTGATTATTCATTTATTCCTATTGCTCTTTTACACAAGTGTTGGGTGTATCATTGAAAAAGATGAGACTAGGGCTATACTGGGCATTATGACATCTTTCAATTGACAGCCTTTGAGTCCCAAATATTAATGGATGAGATGGAAACAAAATCACTCAAATAATTTCCTGTTACAATTTGAGGTCTTGGAAAAGTCTGCACCAAGAAAAGGGAGGAAATACTAAAGGCTTTATTGAACAAGGAAGATAACAGTAGAATCCAGTATTGTCTGAGTTGTCTTCTTCATCCAGTGCCTCTATGCAGCATTAGACAGGTCTGTTTTAATTTTTACCCAAATTCATGAGTGGACCTTTGGATTTGTAATGACCTTTGTATGTTGTCCCTCTCTATTTGACAAGTTAATCTGTGCATTCTGCTACTTGGGAGGTCAGGCGGCCAGAAGAAGGGAAACTGTTTCTCATGTATGTATATATGTGTTTATATAGATATATGCAGTTTAAATTAAGATGGAGGAGAATCATCTAAGTAATGGTTGAGTAGAACACTTTTGAGATGATGATGATAATGTGCATTTTATTTGTACTTTATTTCATATATGTAAAATTAACGTTGCTGTGATATGTTTGTCAGACTGTTATTTTTCTTCTTGTCTAACTCTTAATGGGTTTAGGCCATCTTTTTAATCTTACTTGAAAACATCTTGTCACTTCTCATGCCACCATGTACTTCAAGATTACATTTTGAAAAATTCGAATTTATTACTAACAGTTGTAAATTGCTTTTGTAAGTACAAGTAGTAGCTTGATATATTTAATGTGTGTGTTGTATTTAATTGCAAGATTCCTATTTCTGTGTTGTTTTGCCTTTCTAAGCTGCAATATTACTGAATTGTATTACTGTTGAGTTGTCCCAGTGTGTTAGTTCTGGATGTTAAGTGATAATTGCGGTGAGTGTCAATCCTAAATGAACTTAAATGGTAGGCAGTGTGAATGGGGCTTCATGGGTTGCTTTTGCTGTATTTGGATACATGTGTTTCATCACTGAAGATCACTTGTGGCTGTTAGTCTTCTTTCTACATAATAAAACTTGATACAATATGTAGGAACTTACTCATAGTTGATTCTATTAATTCTGCTAATAGGAAACTAGAATCCCAGTTCCACCGTATGTGATTTCTGCAATGTGTTTGTACAAATGCCTGGGGAATACTTGTAAATGTGAAGGTCTGCTTACTCAGATTTCCTACAGAGCCTCCATACTGAGGATTTCAGATGTTCTAGTTAATATTGTCTGTATTTATTGTTACTATGCTGCCTCCATTTTTCACTTTTTGCTGTTCAAATTTGGGGTTTACTCCTGTTGTAGTATTGGGTCCTATTTCATGCAGATGAAATGATGGTTATTAGTTTGAGCTTCAGAACTTCTAGCTGAAGTGAATCCCTCAAATTTTTGTGTATTAAAGCTACGCATTTCATGTCTTTCCCACTCGCTCCTTTTTCTGTTTGATAGATCAGGAAGAGGAGGAAAGGATTCTAATGAAGCACAGCATATAGGAGTGCACAATGCTGTCTCTTTAATTTGGAGAGAAATGATGTTTTCCTCTGATCTTTGGTGTAGTCATTTGAGGTGTTCACTTGTGACTAAAATAAACAAAATTGTTTATCTAGAAAAAAAATCTTGATTTGTTTTCTGTTGATTTGTAGATAGTTTGTGCTATCACAAAATTTCTTTTAGGATTGAGAACTTTTTTTTTCTCCTCTTTAATTGAAAGATGATCAGTGTCGTTCCTCTCTTCCTTCCCTCTCAATTCCCCTTAAACCAAAACAAAACCTTCAGTCCTTAAACAAAAGTGTCTTTGTTTTTACATTTGTTTTATGAAATTGCTTGATTCCTCTGGGAAAAGCTTTCCTCTCACAGGAAGAGAGGAAAGAAACCCCCAACCCTTCTAAAGCCAAAACCAGCAAGCCTGTTACCAGACATTACTTTGTTTTGCTATCTGAATAGTAGCAGATTGCATTAAAAAAGCAATTTATCATCTTAATGAATGAAAAGTGCGATTGCAGAAATGCAGAAAAATAGACAGGATTTTCACTCAGCAAATATAAAATTGGTAGTATTTACAGAAATAATTTTGCTGCACACCTTTCTTAGAGCTTCTTTGCACTGTTGCTGTTGGGAGTGTAATTTTAAATGGGATGTTTCACAGTTCCGAGAGGTAGGAGAATCAACTGCTCTTTGGCCTTTCTGATTTTATTTTTTGATTGCATTTATTCTCAAAAGTCTCTTGGTTCTACATCTTTGTGATGTTCTGGTGCTGTGGCCCCAGTTGTGAAGCCATCCATGCTGGTGTGCTAGACAGATGTGTGAATCACCCTCTCCTGACCTAGGAACCTGGAAACTGAAAGCCAACAGCAGTTAAGTGAGAGGCTGCAACAGAGAGACAAAGAATTATGTGGAATATCACCCTGCTAGTTTGTCTACATGGGCTTTATCTAGAAACTATACTAAAGAACAGAAGTGCTGATGAGCTAGAACAAGGCTTTCTTCGAAATGTAACAAAAATGCAAAATCGAGTCAGTGGACTACTATTCTTGATCACCTGTATTATTATGCAGGCTGGAGGGATCAAGGATGAAGGAAAATTTTCTGAGTAAATGCTGAATGTGAATGAAAAAATAAGGAGGCTTCCCTTGACAGCAGGAGGTAAGGGCTTATTTTCTGAAGAGTGAGAACTCAGATGCTGGACTAAAAGAATTGATACGGGACTGTCCTAGAGGACCCGTTTGTAAGCATTATATGGAGAATTTGGAGTATGGTGGCCTCCCTGGGTTCCAGTGGCACCTCACATTCTTGGGCAGCTCTTGAACATTGACATTTGCTGTGTTGGTGCCCTGCATTTCCACTGTCCCCCTTCTGTTCCCAGAGCCCGTGTTGTGTGAACATTTATAGCTCGTGCTGGGTTTTGATGCGTGTGCAACCTGTGCAGTCGTCGTGATTTTGGTAGTGTGCAGCCACCAAACAGCTGTGTCCTCATGACTGACTTGTCCATAGTGTGGTGGTGAAAACCTGCATGTTGTTTCCTGGGCTTGCTTTTTATGTCCTAACTTTGCAGGTACACCTGCTAGTGCTTTCAGTGCCTGGGAAGAGAACTGTGCACTCTGCAGTGCCTTCTGGAGTAGCATCCATACTGCTCATAAACAGGCATGTGCAGAGATGATTATATGGATGTTCACCTTATATTTGAAACATTTTTAAGTGCTCTTCATGAAGACTAGACCAGAGAATTATAGGCTTTGGGGAGATAGAAGCTGAATTAACTTGTGCTTTGCTGGCTAAGCTGCATTAATGTTTTCATTACTTGGCCTAAAATGGAGTAGGCAAAAGCTGTAGGGAGAGGCCCTATCCCCCAGCTATGCTGAGTTTAATAAAAGATAGGATTTCTCCTTCTAAAACTATCCAAGAACCTCTATGAAGGTATCAAATGATGCTGTTTAGGTTGTTGCAATCAACTAATTTGATTGCTGTAGTACTTCTGGATGACTTACTGGAAGGATTTTTTTATAAGGTGCCTTGCCCCAATAGGAAATCAGATCCTCACACTCTACCTCCTACATATATTTTACTGGATTGTGTGGGTTGCACTGCTCAGCCAGAGAGTAGAGAGGAATATTTGCCTCCTGTGCTGTCTTTGTGGTCAATGCTAATCAAATGCTACTAGTGACGGCAGCTTGCTTTACTGCTGAATAGCAGGATGGTATTATATATTTTGTTCAGAGGGGATCAGCAGAGATGCTGAGTGGAAGAGCTGCCTACCCTATAGAGCCATGGTCATGCTCACAGTACCCTTTGTTCCCATTTTGCTATGGGCCCGGAATATTTTCCCTGAAAATACTGTTCCCTGTAGGTGTTGCAGCTGAAGTGGGACTAGGTAGAGACTGGGAGGACATAGACTGGTATCTGAAAAGCCCTTGCAGTGGATGTGGTTGGTAGTGCAGCAGTGCAGGACAGTGATTGTCACCTGCTGCTGCAGTTTCGAGCCTGAAGGAGTTACAGTATGAGTAGGACATGAAGGCAAGGAGGCAGCTTGTATTATGGTAGTTGTGATACAGATACTGTCTAATGCAAAGTTGCCTGCTGTGAGGTTCCAGTCTTTCTCCTACGTCTTTCCCATGCCTAGAACTTCCACTAATTTAAAGCTGAATTTCTAATGAGAAGCAAAACCTGTTTCTTACTCAGTGTGATTTACTTTCATGGAATACTTCATTCAATTTAGTGCAAATTGTGAAAGCCATGTAATATTTGAAAATGGCATCAGCAGTTCTTGACATTGAACCGGATTGAAGAGTGCTGACAATCCCCCTGAAGTCCTGCTTCAATGAAGTGTAATTTGGTGCCATAATATATTGAGCTGAAAGAAGCAATAAAGTAGTTCTGCACTTAGCCCTTTTTGCATTGCAATTCTGGAGTTGCAACTGTGGATTTACCACTGTTTCCTTAATACCTTTCTCTTCTTACTAGGCACTATATAGAACACCAAACTTCAAAAATTCACTTTAAGTGTTATTACAATACATTGGAGTGGAGAAAATAGCCCCTTGTTCTTCTGTAGAACAGTCACATGGGCACAACTATTTTTTTCTTGCTTTGAAGTTGTTTTGCAGGATTACACAGAGATGCACAGATTTTCCTAGGCTGGGATTTTTCTCAAGTCAATGTCAGAACTCACTTTTTCATAATTGCAAAGACTGCGGTCCCTGACAACAAGATATACCTCACTTCAGTTCTGTTTATCTTGTTCAGCAAATCAGGCAGCTCTTACAATTTTTATCCAGGATCAACTAGCTCATCGGCATGACAATTAATAAAAGTGAAAATGAGATGTCAGAAACTCTGTGGTTACCACCCTATAAACTTCACTGGCACCTCTAGTGAGTGTTCTCCAAGGATAAGGAAGAGACAGAGGTTGGATATGAAAAAGGGAATTACAGCGCTAGAGTATGGCTGGGTTATTTGTGACTGCTGTGCTTTGTACCTCTGAAGGCTCCTGAGGAAGAAGGGAATGTGCCATTGGGTTATTGTCCAGTGTCTGTTTTTTTTAATATTATGATGTCTCTGATGACAGCTTCACAGCCTTTGGCAGCTTAAAGTATAGGAGAATACCTGCTTAATTGTTCCCAATTCCATGATGGTTTTTATTTTAACCAATTCTTTTCTAGCTTGGGAAGAAAAGGGATGTATTCTTCATGAAAAGAGATGTACTCTATGTGGAAAGTATGTACAAATTTTTCAGATGATTTAAAAACACATTTCAAAACAGATCTGAATTATTTTGATTTATATATTTCGTCTTCAGCCTGAATACATATGAAATATAAAGTGGCATAAAATTAAGATGTCTGGTTTATTATGTTGTCTGTTCATAAAATACATCTAACTATTCACAAGGGAAAATCTTCTTGAGAAAAAGATTCAAATTAAGTACCGCCTTACTGTCTCTGTTTTTACTTTTCTGTTGTCTTATTTTTTTTTCAGTTAGACATTTCTTTCCTTCTAACAATCCCTAGGATGTGTATTTGAGCTAACCATTAATGCTTCATTTTTGATGTCTGTAGTACTTCTCCCTGTATGCTAATGTATGTAGGTGGACAGGTCAGGACTTGACCTATATAATACAAGTGCCTTAATTTACTCCTGTGTACATTGCAGGGTGTGGGTATTTAAATAAAAAGGGAAAAGATGAGCTGGTGCCTGGTACAGTAATTCTAGCTGGAGATACTTGTGATAGGAGGGCAGTTATCAAAATAGCCACCATCTGATGCCGTTTTTTCCCATCCCTGCTGTAAAGGCAGCTCATGGAGACACATCTGCAGTGAGGCAGAGGCCAGGTGCGTGCTTGGGCAGAGTCTTTCCTCAGTGTCCGTTCCATCTTGGTGTCAGGATGCATGTATTGAGCTTGTCCTGGCAGCAGGGTGCCCCTTGCAGCCATGCTCCCCCATGCTCTTGGGAGGAGGCAGCCCCTGGAAAGCGCAGAGCCTCCCTCCTGTGCCCCAAGTTCAGGCTTCCTGCAGTAGCAAATAGTACATGGCCTGGCCTGCCTCTCCCCTGGATTAGGGCATGGCTGGCCTCTGGGTTGGACCACAGAAGCTACCTAGCCATTTCTTGTGAATCCTTTGGGGTCCCTTACCTCTGGTTCTGTGAGGGGTGCTTCACAGGAGAACCACAGGTGACTACATGGGCTGATGTTCCAGGAGCTCAACCGTGCAGAGCACTTTTAGGTCATAGTCAAGGTTTTGCATCTTAAGCAGAGAGAAATAGCAATTCCTTCATATGAAACAGCATGAGATTATGCTGAACATTTCCAGGAAAACATGCATGCCTGAGATGGGGAAAAGGAGTTGATCTGGTTTCTGATTTGTGCCGCTGACTGTGGGATCTGCAGCATTCCTCAACAGCTGAGAAACATGTGGATGACTGCAGGTAATCTTGAGTCATCTTATAGACAAAAGACTGAATCCTCCTCTCTATCCCTCGGTATTCCTTCTGTAACACAATGGTGTCCGCATGTGTACACACACAAATACTATTCTTTGTTTAAAAGTCCTAAATGTTTCTGTAGGGACCTGATCTAATCTTCTAGATGAGCTTTCACTTTCTGCAGCTGGTTTGGACTGAATCTGGGGAAACAGTTATGGTACATGTTCTGCATCCAAAGGATAAGCATTGCTCCTCTGAGGACTGTTAGCTATGGAAGGAACGTAGTCCTTAGTGGGAGGGCTGGGCTCAAACTCATGCCCTGCCCTGTCCTTTTAGAGGTTGTCTGTGAATCCTGAGTTACAGCATTCCTCCCCCACATCTTCTGAAGGGCACTGAACAGACTGATGACAAGGCAGCGTGAGGTAGACACCCAGTGAGAGGTATTCCCCAGGCTCCTCTCCCAGGTTCTCTCCTAAAATGGCTCAAATGTTCTTTTAACTTAGTCCTCTGAGCTGGGTTGTCTGGAAATAGTTACTTTCTTGTAGAAGTTCTTGCTGGTGGTATAGGATAGCTTGGCAACATCTATGAGAAAATAGTTATATGGGGAAGAGGTTATTTTGAGATTTTTTTTTCTTAACTGGAAAAGTACCAAAAGCTGGGAAGTGCAAAATACATGGTTTTTTTTTTTTCCCCTGAAATTTCACACCACTTTTCAAAATAAATTCTTCTGCCTTTAAGTGGGTGAGTCCTTGCTCAAAAGTAGTGATTCCCAAATGTTCGTGTTTGAGCCAAGAATAAAATCTCTTTTTATGCAATCTCTTCAGAGTCTGCCTTTGAGAAAGAAAGAATTTAGTCTTCTTTTAGAGACTTTATTCTCTTTATAGAACATAAATGAGTTTGCTTTTCAAAGGAAAAACAGAATTGCAGTGAAGAGGCTCTGTTGCATTTTGGCTTGATTTTATGCAGGATAAAGCTGTTTAGTATTTAATACAGTAAACTGTTTAAAGGGATAAGTTATATAATTACCATGAACTTTTAAATAACCATTAGTATCAGTACTTGATTGTCAGTCAAGGCTGTGGCTTTGTAAGTAGGAAAATGGTTGCAGATATAGTCGGAGCTTTAAAGGATCTTTTTCCCTTTCTTTTTGTTTATCCTTATTTTCATATCTTAATTATGTAAATATCTTCAGTTTGAAATGCTATTTTATTTCTCCAAGTATCTTTTAGTATCAGCTCAGTGAGTGCCAGTTTTTAGGAGCTTGTTAACTTTCCTGTGATAGTTTCTTCATAGTCAGATATGGCAGCTGATGTCTGACTGCTTTAAAATAATAATGAATGCTATAAAATGCTTAGTTTACTTAGTGATGTGATTCTGTAGCTTAATTTTAAAGGAACAAGCATCTGTATGGTGTATGGGAATAAATAAGTTCTCCCTTGCTCTGTGATACCTGTTGCTTACTCTTCTGGCAATGGAAGAACCTAATGGTAGCAAATGAAGTGGTATTAAACCATTCCTGATGGCAATCAGCTTGTCATACATGCCTGAGGGGAAGGGTCAGAAAATAGCCTGCAAACATTTACACTTCACAGTGTGAAATTGTGGTTTTACTATTGTCGCTATTTGGCTACTAATGGCATAGGAGTTGAAGCCAGTTTATGGGTATAGCTCACCAAATTCAATTCCACCCCACTTCAAGAGAAGCAGCACCAAATATAACCAAAATGTCCCTTGCTCCTTAGGTACTTAGACGTTTATGACAAAATAACTTAGGACTGAATGCAGTAGTTTAAATCTCTGAGGAAAACAGACTTCTCAAAGCTGCTGCACTGGAAAGTGTATTGGTCTCTGTGGCTCTTTTTAGTGCCCTCCATGCTAAACTTATAATCACAGGATTTAGAAACCTCTCCCCATGCACTTTTTAGTAGTGACCCAATCTTTCCATGATACAAAATGAGTTTGTGGACTCATTCAGCTCCCAGGTGCGCAAGAAGAGCTCCCAGATAGAGACAGCAGGAATTCCTGAGGTCTCAAGCCCAGCAGGAAGTTTCCTGCTGTAGCACATAATGCCATGTTTAGTACCAAGATATCAGAAAAGATTGTGTGAGGCCAAAGGAGAAGATATTTGAAGATGAGCCTTGCTCTTTTACTAGGCATTTTGCAACAGCAGATGAATGATACTGTTATTTAATTGTTAGGGGAATTACATTGTGTTTGAAGGATTCCTCCTCCCCTTCTCAGCTTCTGAAGACCTTTACCAAGCAGGTAGACTTCATCAATTAACCCAGGAATTTACATAAGGGTAATGCAAAGTTCACAGAGCAATGGTGTGCTATGACTGTCAGCTTGAACTCTTTAATGTGTTCACAACGAGAGGGGGATTTTTTTTGATCTTTCCTTGAGCTTTTTCCTCACTGTGAAGTCAATCCCCAGGAATCATGGGTTGTGCATCTGTCACATCCAGGTATCATTCTGGCAAAATCATTGACAAGCTGATGTGTGTAGTTATTGTTTGTTTTTAGGAGAAGGCAGATACTTCACTTCCTAAGCCAGAAAGAAACTTTTCTCAGACAAAGCTTGATCTCTTTGTAAGTACTTTTAAATCCTGCCTGTGTATTGCAGGTGCATGCCCAGACCACATGCTGCCTGATGACCACTACTTCTGTGAACAGAAGGATTAGAATAAAGTTTCAGCCTTAATCCTGGGTTTCCTGTGCAGATTCACTTTACAGTCTTATTCCTGTTTAGTTGTCTGCGTGTTAAAGAGCATATTTTTATTTATACTTGCTCTCTTGCAAAAAAAGGCACTAACGGGTATTTTGATTTTCATTGTTGATGGACTGTGTCAAGATTTATGCCTTTTTTCCCCCAGACTCTTCACGAGGTAGTAATTAGCCATGTGCTATGCAAATTCATGAAGAAAAATGAATTGGTTATCTGTTAATTAGAACTAAATGGCAGCAATTTTATATTTGGGTTATTTTAGAGTAGGATTTGAAGTATTAATTTTTCAATGAATACCTTAGTGTCCTCTTTGTAACTTCTAAAGTCTATAGTAAACGTAGACGTGGTTTCTTACGTACAGAATTGTATGCTATAGTTAAAAAACTCAGGTTTTGTCTTCTTCAGGGCTTTAACTTATCTGTAGAATTTTGGGAAATTTGAAAAATCATTTGTTCACTTTTTGTAGTGGCCATGCTTTTTGCACTTTTATGATCCCTGCAGTTTTAAATGTGGTTTGCACAAACTGAACTGCATCTAAAATTAATATTGGCCAGGACAAGATCTTGCTACTATATTTGCTCAGCAATATATTTAATTGACAAGAAGTAGGTAAAAGACTGTTTTCATTTTAGGCAGTTTCTTTTGTTTTTCCTTGAAATTTTGTATTTAGGGAGCTATTTAAATCATCTGTCATTATCGGTTAAATCGATAGCAAGCATACAAGCTATTTTAAGCAACAGGAAAATTAGTTTCTTGGTGTTTTAGCAGATTTAAAGGAAATATTTTTGAATTGTGGAGTAATGGCATAAGATGTGTTTTTGATTAAAGAAAAAGTACTAGAAGCATATGTTTGTGGTGTGTTAATTTTTTTTCCCAAGTTTTCATGTTTTGATTTCAGTTTCTTTACCAGTCAATTGAAAGACTGGGCTTGGTGCCCTGGTGAGTCCTCTGAGGGTTGTGTGAAAATCTAAAGTCAAAACTTCAGGGGTTTCAAAACCTTTAAGTCAATAAGATGTTTGACATGGAGTTGGAGTTAATTTATGTTTGGATGCTACAAAAGTATAAATCCCTGGTAAGAGATACAGGAAAATGTATGGAGGTAAATGAAGTTACAGGGCTGCTGTAATGAGCATTACCTCATTCTCACGATTCAAAAAGATGCTTAAGTGAAAATTAAGCCTGTTTGGAGGAAGTGCTGATTTGGTCTTGTGTCCCATAGGACAGAGTCATGAGCTTGCCCCTCTGCACAGGGAAGCAAGGGAGGAAAGGGAATTCTTCCATCTCTGATGCATATATTTGTAATCTCTGACTGTTATTATTCAGCGGCCTAAACATATATTGGATTCACCTTCCAAAAGAAGATTTGAATGTATGTTATTGTAGGAACAGTGTTTTAGGTAGTTTAAGCAAGAAAGCAGCTGCTGTATAAAAATGTCTATGTAAGTGTAGAGTTTTCCTTTTGAATGCCTGTGAGACAAATAAATTTCTTGTCTATACAATTGAGTGCTGTTGAGTTGTTTTTTTTTTTTTCAGTTCTTAATAGAAGCTCAGCAGTAAGCCTTGAGCACAGAATAAATTCTTTATCCTGTGTGATTTGTGTGCATTTGTCTTTTAAATCTGTTTAACAAAGTAGTGCAACAAATTTGGGATTAGCAACATGCTAGTTAGCTTTGCTGAAGGAGGCTGGGACAGAAAAAT
Source organism: Climacteris rufus (assembly GCA_013398175.1). NCBI lineage: Eukaryota > Metazoa > Chordata > Aves > Passeriformes > Climacteridae > Climacteris > Climacteris rufus. Next base: position 86,150 of record VZRZ01001380.1, read on the forward strand.
GGGGAAAATCACATTTTTTTGCATTAGGTATGATGAGCTGACACAAAGATTAGCTGTATTGTGCATTTCTTTTCAAATAGTTCCTGACCTCATGGGTGCAAGGAAGTTGTGATTCAGCTGTAGCAGTATAAATTTGGCAAAGAAAATAAGCACAGGTTTTGTGCTGATTTGTATGTTGGCAGAAAAATATTCTCAGCTCATAGATTTTCCTCTTACCTCTTACAAATTTAAAAATAATGTTGATTTAGTGCCAGATGTCTTTTTACACATACCCCCTTGTATTGTGTTTTAGTGCTCTTTACTCTTTGTAGTGCCTTTATTTTTTTTTCTGGAGCTGCTCTGACACATATGATGTGGAAGGCTGTTAATACAAGTAAATCAGATACTACTCACAAAAGTTTCTGATACTGTATGAAATACACATTTTAAATTTCAGTAACATGAAGTCTGGACTGTAAAATCCTACTTTTTATCCAGGTTTATTTGGTTAGGCTATTTTAAATCCTCTCCTAAAAATACTCAAGCTTTTTAATATTATTATTATTATTTTCATTTGAGATCAAATCTCTTTGATCTATGTAGACACGCACCTGTGCTCATTTTAATTCCTGTGTAGTTTTCATCAATTATCACAGCAGGCAACAAGAAAATCAAATTGTAAAATGCTTTTGAAAAGTGAATACATTCAACTTGGAGTTCAGGTTTCTGTTTTAATCAAACATCAGCTGTATTCATGTTCTTAGACAAAGCTGGGTAAGGGAGGAGCACAAAAAGCCTTTTTTTTGTTTTCATTTTGAAATATCTGTTTTGAAGTGCTCTGCTGTATGATGAGTATACTATGTTTGTGTTTGTAGAGGAAGGCTGTGTTGTGTGTGTATATGCTTTTTTTTTAAGCTGGAGAAAATCTAGGTCAAGAGATTTCGTTCTTATTAATAACTTAAGGCTTTATTCCTCAAAAATTAACCTCCATGGCTAGAGAGCTTCCTCACTGGGGAAGCACTGGTAGGGAAAGAGCCTGCTGCTCTCAGACATGGATGGGAGCATTTCCCCTTCCATCAGGGTGTTAAGATACTCATCTTAACAGAATCATAGAGTCATTTAGGTTTGAAAAGACCTCCAAGATCACTGGGTCCAGCCATTAACTAACACTGCCAACCAAGTCTGTTGCTAAACTGTGTCCCCGAGTGTCACATCTGCACGGAGGTGTGGTGACTCCATTACTTCACTGAACAGCCCATTCCAATGCTTTACAGTTCTTTTGGTGAAGAATTTTTTTCTACTATCCAATCTAAACCTTCCTTCACACAACTTGAGGCCATTCCTCTTATCCTATCACTTCTTACTTGGTAGAAGAGACTGACCCCCACCTCCCTACAAACTCCTTTTGGGTGGAAAGGAGAGAGCAATAAGGTCTAAGCCTTCTTTTCTCCAGGCTAAACAACGCCAGTTCTCTCAGCTGCTCCTCATATGACCTGTGCTCTAGATCCTTCACCAGCTTTGTTGCCCTTCTCGGGACAAGTTCCAGCACCCCCATGTCTTTCTTCCCCTGTCTATTTTTGAGCACCATCACAAAATCTCTCAGGATCATGTTGTTTGTGTGTTTCTCAAGGGCCGTGCTTAGGGCTGGGGACCCTTGGCATTTCCCCTTGCCATGTGTGCCTGCTGTTCAGCCCCATGCCATGGCCCCAGCCATCTGGCACTGCCTCAGCCTCCTGACCCATGTGTGACCACACTCTACCCAAAAGAGGTCTTGTGGTATTGATTTAACAAAATTTGGCCTCAGGATTGAATTTCTTGTTTTCCTGAAAACATACATCCTTGTCAGCAAAATAAACAAGTATGGAAGCATGCCAATTCTTGTTTTCATTCATTGGGAGATATTAAAGCGTTAAATCTCTCACTTGGTTTTGTCTAGCTCTCCTGTTACTCTTCCTCAGCAGCTACTGCCCTGTGTGTTTAGCTGCATAGCACTAGTGACTTGGCCTTGGTATTATATATCTAAGCTGGAAACACTGGGAGGAGTGCTGTCAAATATGTAAACTGAAAGAATACGGAAATTGTTGGCTCTTGCAGCTCCAGTAATCTACTGTATTAGAGGTTTAAAAAAACTTGGGGAAAATAGTTGTTTGAGGCCTTTAATTTTACCTTAATCTTTTATGTCACTACAACTGAAAGCAAAGGTAATTAAATTAGGGTAATTAATCATGGAACAACTTACAGAGGGGGATGTAATGAAATTTCCATCAATTTGCAAGTTATGTAAATCAAGATAAGGGTCTTCTTTTAAACATTCTGTTTGTAAGCTGTGGATGCTGTACTTGACAAAAAAAGAAATTAGGTTAATCTAGATGCCCTCTGTGTTGGCATTTTGAAATTGTTTCTGGTGTAGTTCCTCCAAATGTGTGAGGGTTTAGAACTTTAGTCTGTATTTTGATGTCTGGAACTGTATAAAGGAGTGCAAACTTGAAGGAGAAAAGGTAATTTTAAATTAAAATGTTTGTGTTTAGGACCCCTGTACTGGCATTTTCCTTTTCTCCTGTTCCTGCCCAAGACCTTGTGGATGTGAGAAAGTTTGGAAAGCCTCTTTATCTGCTGCTATAGGACCTGTCAAATGATGCCTATCTGCCTAGAAAAACTGGGTTTGTGCAAAAAAAGTCAAGAAATATATTTACTGCTTTCAGGGGAAGTCTTTCAATATGTTGCAGGTCCTAACTTCCCAAAGGGAGATGTGCAGAAGCCTTAGACATTGTAGTCAGCCCATGTGATTAATATAATGCATCTTCTTCGTGAATAACTTCTGTAGATGTGAAGCAGACTTTGAAGCAAGTCAGTGGATGCCCACACAGAACAAAATTATGCTGATTACATTGCTATGCAGTGTAAATGCTAAAGTATTGTCAATACAAAGAAAGTTTGTTCCCAGCAACTCTTCAAATGTTGAAATTCAATTGAAATTTGCTGGATTAAAAAGTTAACTTGCATAATTACGTTATTTGCATGTAAAATGAGTAAAGGTTATCAAGATCATTAAAAACATAAACCACATGAGAGAATAATGTCAAATGTATTCCAGGAATATCTCTCAAATTCTGTTCACATCCCATGTGTTTTATTTTAGCTTTTTTAGTTAGTGATCAAATGGTGACTTTTGGTATACTACTTGTTCTTTAAACTGCAATACGGTATTCCTATCTGGTTTGTGTCAAGCAAAGTGAAGCATATTCTGCTCGAATTGCATCATATGAAACACTTTCTCAGCAGGGTCTGAGAAGGCATGCTTCTGAAAGTGTATCCCCTTTTTTATTGTCAGAGAGCAGTGGTAGATGCCACATCTCTGGAAGCATTCAAGATCAGGTTGAGTGGAGCTCTGAGCAACCTGATCTACTTGAATATGGCCTTGCTCATTGCAGAGGGGTTGAACTAGATGACCTTTGAAAGTCCCTTCCAGTGCAAACTCTTCTATGATTCTGTGATGATAACTGGAAATTTAAATGCATTATTTTACAATATGCAAATGTAGCAGTAGAAATTATAGCACTGCAATGAAATTTAAGATAGATACCACTTTAGATGTTGGACTTAATTTTAAAGTTTGTTCCTTCTGTCTGTAGTGCTTTTGATTCTTAAGTTTGTGTGTTGCACAGGCATCTCCTGAGATGCCTCATATTGGCCTTCAGAATGTTCAAATTCAATGTTTGGTGTTTAGTACTTGTTTGGGTGCCTATTATTGTAGATAACTTGCACAGAATTTTCTGCAGGAACATCATGTTGTTGACTTTTACAAGGAAGAATGCCTTATCAACATTTTATTAACCTGGTGAAATCATCAAAATGCACATCTTTAGGCATATGTGGGTGCCTCTGGTGAAAAATACATATTTTGATTTACAAAAATGTTGCTTGTGTTTTTGGAGGTATTTTTGTAACCCAAATGACCAACATAACTTTTTAGCTGTGGGTTCTTTTGAAATTCCAAACGTTAACTGGTGTGTTAGCAGTCCATCTCATGATTTAAAAAGAATTGCTGGGTAGTTTCAGAATAAGTGACAGGATAGGATGATCTCTCTATGGCCTATTGGCTTCAGGGTAGAAGAGATTCCTTGCTTTATGGACAGATGGCACATGACTGACTGGCTTCAAGCTCACGTGCATATTTTCTTTTCCTTTATTACCAGTGCTTTGAAGTAACTATCTACTTTGTGAATTCCGTTTCCATTTTGTAAAGGTTTCTTAAAGTACTGTCTGCTCGTTCCTTCTTTCCTGGACTCAGTGCTGGTAAATGAGGGTAAGAGTTATCAAAGGAAGGCTATGCACATAGATGTCTGTGGCTTTTTGTCCTGCATCTAGTGACATGATGTCGCTGCTTGATATTTTTATTTATAAGGTATAAGAAAAATATCAGACTTTAATGTTGTGTTATGCTGAGTTATGTTTATGCCAGAACGGTATGAGAATGTAGTCTCTTAAGTTTTACTCCTGTTTTGACATTGAACAGCCAAGTGGCCAGATCAAGGTCGAAGCCATGGAGGTACTCTGTAACTGTTGCCCCTTTCATGCCTTGCTGTAGTGACCTGATACAAGGTTGATAAATGTTTCTAAAAGAAGCAATAGGTGGCCAGGTCCTCAGAAAGGACATGTAAAGCCTTCTCATTCGAACTGTTGATTTATGCTGCTCTTAGCAGTAGTGGTTGGTTTGGCTGCTTGCCCCTTGCTTGTTTGCCAGCTTCCTGCTGCTTGGAGATGAAGGGTCCTGAATTCACTTCCTCTGGGGTATGGAAGTGCTGTACCATTGCACTGAAATTCTCGGTAATAATAATTTGCATTAATAATAAACAAATTTTTTTATGACAAGCTTTAAACAAAGAAAAGTAAGCAATCATGGCATCTTATGTATTTTTTACTTCTGTACAGAGTTGCCTCAAATGGCCTGTCTCTAAGCTGGAGTTGCATCTGTAACTACATTGCTGTTTGCTTCTCTGTTTCTCAAAATTGTGATGTGCAGCACAGAAGTGTTGTTATTAAATGCCTCTGATGAAGGTAGACTTTTGCAGAGCTGGCATGTTACGCTTAATTCCTGCTTTTATAACCGTCTGCTGAGTTGTCCTAAGCACTGAGCCCATGGCCTGGAGATGAGCTTCATTTCTTGTGGTCCAGGGAGGAAGGCTTTTGGGAAGACATTCCTTTTCCATGGTGTTTTGGGCATGATGCAAAGTCTCTTTCCACAGCCTCATCAAAGTTAAATCATTGATATTCTACACTGAGCACTCTTTTTCCCTGGAAGTGTGATACTATTTTACTGTTCCTATCACAAGTATTGAAACTGGTCACAAAGGGAAGCATTAAGCTCTTTGTAGTTTGTTGTACTGCAATTTTAGATATATTTAATAAACAACAGTCGTGGTTTAATGTAGCTTCTAGGAAAAGTTTTCAGTGTGTGCACTGTGAGGTATCTTGACTTGAGCCTTGCTGAATCCCCACTTGCTGGTCAGTAGTGTGGGTCCTGGTGTACTCCCCAGCTGTGTACTGTCCTGGGGAGATCCCCTGCTTTAAAACCTGGAGCCAGGTCCCCAGGCCTGGCTGGGGACAGGGATTAGGTCTGACTGCTAAAGCAGGCAGCACATCTGTGACTGGCTGACATCTGTATGACCTTGTAGTTGCCTTTTTTTTCAGTGTTGATACTCATAAATACTTTGGTACTGTCTTGTGCTTTGTAAAGTAAGTTTTAGAAATAATCTCTGATTTATATCCTCTTTGTATGTTTGACCCTGTGACCTGACCCCAAGTCAAAGCTTTGTATATCTTCTTATTCCCAACAAAGGGGACTGTAGGGTTTTGTTTTGAAGCCCAGCTGTACATTTAGTATTTCCTATCATTGGTAATGTGTCTGTTTCATGTCTCTTATTACTAACATTTCATTTGTTGACTGATTTAAAGTCAAAACTGAGGTCACCTGTTTGTATCATTTCCTCTTCCAGCTGTAAAACATCCAAAGAGAAACAATTACAGTTGAATAATCAGGAACCAAGTTAGTCTTCCTGGTTATACTGAATTGTGAAGAGAGAACTGACCATCTGGGTGTGAAGCAGGGTAAGCGTGATCCTCAAGTGAATAGAGATTAAAGTGAATTCTTGCTACTTTGGGGGTTTAGTAACTTGCTGATGAAAAGTCTTTACTCGGAAACTTGAATGTAGAAATGTGGGCTGGAGAGTCTTTCAGGCCAGAGGAAAATTCCTTTTTATAGGCTATAATGTCCATCTGTGTTTCAGTCATGCATAATGAATTGATAGATCAATGATTGTTTACCTCAGCTGATTCTTCCTGCTAATTGTCTCTTACTTCTTATGATGTGCCTAACTAGATTTTTTGTTTTGTTTAGGGTTTTTTTAGGTGGAAGTTTTTGGGGGGGGAGGTATGGGGGGTTTTTTGTCCTCTGCATTTGCAGCTAACTCATTATTAATAATTTGTGCTTGTTCTAGTTCTCAAGCTTATGTTGTAAATTCAGTTCTTGTTGTGTTGGCCAGTGAGCAAACAAAGGTGACCTAAAACTCCTCCAAAATGTGTGCATGGCTTGGTATTCAGTAACCATTTTCTTGCTTTCTGATTTCTTACTTCCTGATTTCCAGTAGATCTGATGAAAGTGTTGTACTGCCGCAAGTCATTCAGGTACTTTGGAGAACTGCTCTTGCAGTTCCCTGGCATCATTCCCTGGCAAAATTGCTTGGGCAGGTTTTGCTTCAGCATCTAACTGTGTCCTGAAAACCTGAGAGCTATCTTGATCTGATTGTTTAATGGAATTGGGTGTCACTTTTATTGCTTTTTATGTGGGTCATTGTCCCTTGGTCACACCCAAGGGAGAAATAATATATCTCATGTGGGGGTTCACTACCAGGATGGAAGTGTTACGACTCTCATGTCTCTTGCACAGCTTGTGTTACACAGATCTGCCAAGATGATAGAAAGATTTAGAGGCTACAGCAAATTTGTTTTATAATTCGTGTAAAAATCGTAGTTCTCCTACTGTGGCTGGATTTGCAACAAAAATAGTCATGAGTCTGAATTTGATGAAGTCATTAGGGAACATTTGTGGAACTTTGATGTTGCAAAGACTTTAGAAAATGTCTGTGTATTCCAGAGTATCATTCTTAAGATGATAATGGTGTCACCATTAAAAGTCAGAGAGAGGTGTCACCCTTGTCAGACCTAAAATCTGGCTCATGTATAGTTTGGCTTAAATTTCCATGGTTTTCTTATGCTTAGTAGAGTTTCAAATCTGCCCATTAAGTGCTACTGATTTTGGAAAGTTTGTTGTGAGAATGCAGGCAGGCAGTGTAATGCACGTGATTCCCCTTTGAGCTGCATATAGTTAATTATTCTTATGTATAGTTGCATCAATGTCTTGTCTTAAGATTTCTCCCAAATAGCAGGCAAAGATGGTGATAGCATATGGTTGCTTCTATTGTCTGTTCTACAGTCAAACCAATTACTTAACTTGCATCTTATGAACAACTAAGTGGTTATGCTTTCGTGGGGACTATGAAATATGAATAAATTGTAAACTCAAAAGGAGGACAGTTCAGAATTTGGTTTACTTCTGGGGTTTGTACCCAGGCTGTCATTTAGAAACCATTATATTTGGGAAATAACACTTTGAGACAGTATATGCCAACGTCTTCTCTGGATTATCAATAAAGACTCAGAGTACACCGTTTTTTGAAAATTTGAAAATTAACTACTTAAATGATGTCCTTTTAGGAGCTTTTTTTTAACTGATACAGAACTCACCAAAAACTCTTAAAAAGGATCTCTTATTTTGCCTTAATTTCAACTTCCCTATTTTATGGTTCTCTGTAAAATGTTTGTAGTAATAAGATAGTGTGGTATTTTTCTATTCCCTTTCACTGGGAAAGCTTAAGAAGCTTGATTGTTCTCAATAAATTTCCTAGTCTTATTTACTTAAAATTAATCATGATTCCAGGTGCCTTCTTAAGCCTATCTTCTTCTGTCACTTTGTACTGATTTTGACTGGGGTAGAGAAAATTTTCTTCATAGTAGCTGGTATGGAGACTGTTTTGTATTTATGCTGAAATAGGTGTTGATAATAGAGATGTTTTTCTTATTGCTGAGCAGCACTTGCGCAGCATCAAGGCCTTTTCTGGTTCTTGCACCACCCCACAGTTGATTCATTATACTTGCTTTTAATCATGTACCTTGTTTTCCTTACTGTTTTGCTGTCTTTCTTTGAACTCTTAGCTTGGCTGTTGTCACCAAACCCAGCAACATTCAGAGGTGTACAGGCTTATTTCAAGTACCTGGGCAAGAGGTGTATATTCACAGAGACTGAAGAGGGCAGGACGTGGTCCATTAGCATATAAACTCAGTTCATATGTGCAGGTTTTAGTTGGTACCCCCTTTAATTGTTTGTACTTTCAGCTGGGGAGTACTTCTTATCATCTGCTGCTTTTCTGTGGAGTTTCTTGAAGGAATGGTTTTCTATAAGAGTTGTGTTTATTCTCTTTAATAGCCACCTGCCTTAGCAGACCTAATTCTGATTGCTTTTTTTGTTGTCATTAATTTGTTTGGCATCTGACTGTTGTTCCTCAGGTGCATAAAGGGAGTGACAGAATGGAAACTCATCAGGTCCATCCATGCTGCTGCTTTGTTCAAGTACTGTAATTTCCCTGCCCTTCATTTTCCTCTGACAATTTCTTCCTCAAGAAGCACACCATCTCTTTGTACTCATCTTTGGAGTCCTGTTTTGCTGGGCTGCCCACTGATGCCTAAACACTCTAATGATTCTGTCATGATGTCTATACATATTTTAATTTATTTTTTAACTTTAGAGAAACAAAACCCATCCTTCAGAACCAGGTGTGCTGGCCAGAAAACCTGTTTTTCTGTTACTTTTGTTTTTTCCATTATGTTTTTGTAACTGATACAAACTTTAAATGTAACCCTTGATGCTGGAGACTAGAAAAGAGAACGTCTGAATGAGAATGTGGGCAGAAAACCAGTGAAGGTAAAATGAAGATCTGCTTTTTGTCTCTTCTTGTAAATATGTTTCTCAGACATGCATGCATACACACCAGCAAACAAAAATATTAGTGTGTTGGACTTGGTAATCTTCTAATTGAAGCTTTGTTTCAGTATAATTAACATTTAGGAGATTAGTGCACTTTGTGCTTCTGTCAATGTACTGTAGCTTTCCCTGACGTTATATAGTGGCTGGATAGCTGTACTGATCCAGAGTCTCTGAGAGAGATACTCACAGCTGCAAAAATAGTGGTAGTAAAACCTTGAAACTTTTAAAGATGTTGCTGCCTTTCAATTGTTCAGTTGATGTAACTTTTGCTTGGGAAAATTAGTGGTATTTTCATCAAATTTTGTGGTAAGGCTCCTCTTAGTTTCTTAAAGGTGTCTTACATTACAATGAAATTTATTATACTTGATCTGAGTTGGGATGAATATTTTTAACAACTGTGTATAAAGTCAGAAAGCACTAGTGTTATTTCAATATTGAAGATACTTTTTATTAGCCAGCAAAAGTAATAGAGTAATAATTAGAGTAATACTGTGTGAAGTATGAATGTATTACTGTTAATTGTGGGAAGCGCCTGACTAAAGATTTTTCTGTATATCTTCAGTTTGATTTCTCCATCTTTTCAGTGGCTTAATGCTGAATATGGGAACAGATTACAGCTTAGTTTTATTGTTGTTAATGTAAACAAGTCTGTCTGCAGGAGTAGAAACTGCTGGAATTATTATATATGGCCCCTTTGTAACACTCCATTAATGTTTCTGAAAATTGTGTTCTCTAACTTCACTATACCTTTTACTTTATGCTTTCTGTGAGTTTTTACCTGAAAGTTATAGAGATGTGAGAGTGAGCCTGTGCCTCCTCCCTGTGAAAACATAGGGTCTGCATTAAACAGGTTGTGTCACAATATACATTGATAAATATTCCCATGTTTCTAGTTATGTGTACAACTGAGATCTTCTGTACCTCTTCTGCTTTCTTAAATAACTATTTTCTCACAGAGGTTTGGCTACATAAACAATTCATATCTTTTTTGGCACAGAAAGTATCTTACTTATTTGAGTAGCTAGATTCTTCTAGCTGCCTGGTTTCGGTTTCCTGACTTCAGTCTCCTCAATGCCAGTGATTAAGGTAATGCCTTATCAAAGCATCAAGTTATCAAATATCTAATCATCTGCTGCTGAGCTTCCATATCAGCTTATTTCTTTGTAAAGAATTCCTACAGTTTTTAAAGACTTTAGTTTGGATTATGGAAACTTCATGGTAGACTTCAGTGAGTTTTGAAAGTTTAGATTGAGGCCTTTGGGATTATTAGAATAAGAAGGCCATTCATTCATGAATACTTCTAAATTAGATTTGGCTTCTCTTCCATGAGATGTGTATTTTTGTAAGTATTAAAACTTTGATTTCATACTTAGCAAGAGAATGAAAGAGAGGAAGAACATAGCAATTGAGGATGAAAAGTCTTTTTAGAAAAATGCCCAAAAACTTGTTGATACTGGACAGCGAAGAAGGAAACTACATATGTCATAAAAGGCTCCATCTTGTTGGATAAAGGCTGAAACTTAGGATGTAGTCTATAAACACAAAACAGGTTCATAAAAAATATTTTGAAAATGCAGTTCTGAGTACTTTAGAGAAGAGAAGCTGACCGATTACTGTGCAGGTACTATATATACTTGTGCGGATGCATGCACACACATAGACTCATCATACTTTCATCTTTAAACATGAATATATTCAACTCAGTGATATTTGTTTCCCATATAAGACTGGTAACATTACTACCACCAGATATGAATTTGGGATGATATTTTTTGCAGATTCTAAACCAGCAACTTAGTGGAGAAGCAAAAAGAAAAGTTCTCTTAATTTCAACAGGAAGAAGGGAAGGAGTCTATGAAGCTGAATATTTACCTGCACAAAAAATAGCAAACTTTTTTCCCCACAGTATTTTGTCACAAGTTTCTTTTCAAGCAGTGCATCCAGCAGTCCTCTGGGGATTTTGAGGATGTCTTCTGTCCTGACCAATTGCCAACTGGTAGCTGTTAAAATTGTCACTCAGCTTGGAAATAAAAGTGTTTGTATTTGAACTTGCTCAAGCTGTTGGCCAAGGAACGTAGCTGGAACAGATATACTAGCTGCAGTTAATGACCATGTTCACTTTTTCCCCGACTAGTCACATATGAACTTACAGGAGTCTTAAACTATGAGTTGCTGAAATCCTTTTGCATGCAAAGTTGCTTTGGTTTTTAGACTGAAATGAGCATCCTTCAGAGTTGCTGTTTAAATTCAGTAATTTGGATATCAGAATAATTTTTAGTCATGCAAGAGTGTTCTTTCTGGCAGGTAGTCTGTTGTTGTGCTTTGTGGTACTAAACAAGGCAAAGTTGAAAAAAATCTCTTTTTTAATCATACTGTGTTTTTTTTTCTTTTACCAAATACCAAAATGACAATACTACAGCAGGCTCATAATAGCTGAGTAGCTGTAAAGCTATGTAACTCTGAATATGCTTAGGCCTTCATCTTTCTCTTGTACTTTTTTTCTGATGTATAAGCATTACATGCAGATACCAATCTGTCTGAAATCCCTCTGTTATTGCTTGTTTCTGGTACATGACTGTTTCAAAGGCAGCCAGTCTTCCAAGATAAGGCTTCATCCACCCACCCAACACAAACTTTATCTTCTGTACTGTCAAGACCCAAATTCAGTCAGGCTCCCGAAAGACTGGGAGTGAGGAAGCCCAAAGTAATTGATATCTGATGAATACTGCTGCCTGTTTGGTTTGTTAACAGTATGAGACAATTGTTTTCTACGATTTGTGCTTAAACAGTTTCTGCACATATTTTTGAGATTTTTGTTTAAGGAACCCTGTATTTGATTGCATGGTCTATAACCTGACTGCAGTCCTGTTTCCAGAGTGAATAGCTGATTGAAAAAATTCAATGATTTGAAACTGCTCAGAATTGTTTGCTTAAAAGAACTGCTGTGCCATCTGCTTGTGCCATTAAGGGTGCTTGACCACATACTGTCAAATAAAACCAAACCACAGAAATCTCATGTACCCAAGTACTTTTCTGTATGATTAGAGCTGATCTTACCTCAGGTGGCATTTTGAGAGAAAGAGCATAAAGTTAAACAGGGATTTAGGTCACATCTCGTAAACCGCTGAATTCTGCATGGTTGTTTTGCTTGTAAAAGCAGTGGTGAAATGCATTCATTTCAGGAAGGCAATCCCTTTGTTATCCTTCCCTTCTGATCATGGAATTTAAGGATTTTTGTTTTTCATTTTCCTGAGCATAAGACTGTTCTGGAGTGGACATTTAACAAGGACTTCTGTGTCAGCTGGGTGGAGGTTATGTGCAGGGAGGTTAGGTGGTTTGTAGGCTACGTTTCTTGCTTGCAGTGGCACAGCACTATGTGACTCCCCTGAGAGGATGATGTCTCACACTTGTGCTCTTTGCCCTAAAGCATTTCCAGTGCATGTCTCTGAGTAGTTTCAATGTTGGGGAAAAATATTACACAAGAGATATTCAGAATTGATACCTGTAGGTCACCTGTTAAATTTTAGAGCTTGGAGATTATGCTGTTAGGACTGGCAGTATAAATGCCAGACCATCTACAGCTGAATAGATGCTTGTCCAGTACTGCTAAGCACCTCTTTGCAGCCTTTCAGTCTCTAAAAGAAGATGTGGCGTTCTGATTTCAGAAATTTGCATTGTTTAAACCAAGATTCAGCCTTTAGGGACACCTGTTGTCTGTTCTAAAATGGTGGCATTGATGATGCATGATGATGAAGCTAAATGCCTTCCCTGTTCCTGTGTCTCCAGGCATTGCTGCAGGGAGCCTCTGGGAGTTCCAGGGTGAAGAAATCTGCCTTCATCTGGAAACCTCTGCTAAAGGTGAAGACCTCCTAACAGGCTGGACACCCTTAGCAGGAGTTCAGAAGCCTTACACCAAGGTAAAGGGATTCATTTTTCAAACAAATTGAATTATCTGATACAATTTTCAAAATAAGGATTTTTTTTCTTGCGAAGTAAACACACAAATGCCTCTCTGCATCTTTTGTGTGTATTGCTCCTTGCTACCTGATACAAACATTGTAATAGCAAATGCTGGGGGAGGGAGAGGAAAACAACATAACATGCATTGCAGTTTAGAGCCAGAAGTAATTCCTTATATTATTAGCAGGAAGATGTATCTGCAGTTCTTTGTTGACAAGGGAACAGGCTGTTTCTGAGCTCTACAGCATGCTCTGTTTTTAGAAACATATCGCACTTTAATTGCTGCATTCAGAGCTTGCTTTGAGCAGCCACAAAAATATAGAAACACTCTGATATCTTCAGCAATGGGAGAAGAATGAGGTTTGCATATGATGATTTTCTATTTACCAGCACTATATTAATTTCTTAGTGTGGTCGTCCAGAACCCATTCTTGCTTGTAAAGGATAAATGCTGATGGAAGAAAAGAAACGTGACCCCAAGAACTTTGTTGAATTTATCGATATTAGTCTCACACACTTTAGGAGATTTGACTATGCTGTGGTTTTGTTAGTTTGCCAGGCTTTTGAATGTAGTGATGATATATGCAGAATCTTTCCTTCATGCTGACAAGATTAATTGAACTTAGTGTAAAGAGTTGGCTGAAAATGAGTAGTAGTGGAAATGTTTACTACAGATTTCTTTAAGAATTAAACGTAAGTGCTTCTAAAGGTCTGCCAACTTCTCCATTTTTAAAAAATACCTGTTACAAGGTATTGACTTCATTGTTGGAATGCTTCTTAAATTAATATTTCTTGTTTGATCTAAGAATTGCAGACTTTCTATTTAATCCTTTATTGATCTTATTAATTTAAACTGAAATTAGAGCTCTGAACTAGACCTAAGTTCATTGTCCTACCAGCCGTAGAGTAAAATCAAAATTGGTGCAAGTTTTCCCATTAGCACAGTCAGTACTTCAACTCATAACCTTCCTTCAGGATTTGCTGTACATGCCTGAGAGTCAGACCACCAAACACAGTTAGGCCCCCTCATCCCTTTGCTGCATCACGCCCTTTCTCTTTGCTTCTCACTTCTTTGGTTTCAGTTGCATCCATGTTTCTCCAGTCCACAACTGAGGCTACTGTATTCAAACCTTCGCAGAGCAGAAAAACTGATTATGATTATACAGTGATTTCAAACTGAAGGAAAAAACCCAGTCCAGAAATACTTACCTCCATAATGTTTCCTTTTGTTCTGTTTTCCTTAGGAGTACAAGGAACAATACAAGTTGAGATAACCACTCACTACAAAGGCACAGCATTTCTTCTGAAAGTTATTTAAACATTTGTTTTAGAAGTGCAGTTTTATGCATTAAGAGTAAAAACTTCATAGAATGTATCCTCATAATCCCATGGGGTGCATGGATGTATCTAAGTGGGATGTTAGGGTGGTGGTTAGATTTCAAACACAGCAGTGTTAGGTTTTGGTGATGCACAGCATTCTCGAGTGAAATGCAGCCTGGAACACCCACTGCTTCCACCAAGGCAGTTTATTCTATGCCTCTGTCTCTTGTTTCCCTTTGTTGGAGGGGTTTGTTGCTAACTAGAAACACATGATATGAGACAGCCAAATGTTCTGGTGAAAATCAAGGACACTTCATAGCTGTGAAGATTTTATATTTGTCCTAGATTATTCTTTTTTTCATTGATGCAGCTGTAACTGTTGTTGTAAATTATATGAATAATTGATCAAGGAGTTCTTGTTACCTCAAATCATGTTATGCTTATTGCTTCTTAGAACTGTGCTGCTCTTTGTTGTACTACAGCGTTGCTCATATGCTGTTCTGTGTGTGGTTTTTATTCCCTTCAAGTTTTCTTCTGCTCCCGACCCTTTGCTCTCCCCCTCTTCCCCCCTTTACTGCAAGAACTTGCCATTTCTGCTTCAGTATATTCCATGATTTAACTGAAAAGCAGGGTCTTTTTTAATCGGCAGCACATTTTAAAAAACCCTCCATAGCCCTGGGAACTGTGCAGTGCACACATCTGGTTTCACATAAGCATGAATTGCTGGCTTTACAAACACGGAGCATGTAGTCCTTGCCACAGTTAGCTAAAGTGTTCTGTAACTCGAGACTCTATTCGGAATAAAAACAAAGTTGTATAGCTTCTTTACCATGCTAATGGAAAACATTTAATTTACTTTTTCAAGCCAACCAAAAGTATGACGCAATGCTGCTCAGGCAGATTTACAGTGCCTTTTCTTCCCTGGAAATCAATACAGCTTGGAGGAGCTGCTGTGGGAGCTGGCTAGTTGACTGGGATCCAGCTGCATTCAAATGTAAACTTCTGTACCGCAAACCAAAACTGGTGATTTTGATTTATTCAGGCATCACTGTATCGCTGAGATATTGTGATGTTGGATTTTATTCTTGGCTTTATTGCCGTTAATACTAGATTGGATTTCAAAATAGCAAGTTCAGTGGGCTTACGATTCTTTCTTCATGAAATCATTCAGTGATTTTCTACATTTCCTGAATTAAAGTACTTAGGTCTGTGGTAGTGGTATCAGCCAAAGCAGATCTGTGTACATGGTTGTGTATGCCTTTCAGTGGAATCTTTTTTCCCCCTTAAAAACAAACAAAAAAAGGCAACACCAAAAAGCAGGCCCTCATTCAGTGTTAGCATTAAGAGCTAGCACAATCTTTTTCTGCTTTGTACAGAATAAGCTCTGAATATTAAATGTTCTTTGATTTCTCTCCTCCCTGAAGAAGTAAAATGCAACAGTGTTCTTTGTGTGAGTCCAAAAAACGTTTTTAAAATAGAACCATGGGGTTTTTTCATAAGTGAAGCCAACAGTGCAGATTTTCATAGTACACCAACTTCTATGCCTTTGTTTCCTTTCCGATTCCTCACTGCTTCCTCTAATAGCTTTGCCTTTATTTAAACTCTCCACTATAAGAGGCTGTTGGTGTTTCTCTCCTTATTTTTTTCTTAATGGGATTTCAGTCTTGCTTAAGCACTTAACTGCTGGCAGAAAGTCTGTTCTAGAATGGTCCTTGGAATGGGATCCCTGATGCTGCCTTTCTCCCCAAATGTTTTATTTCTTTGGGAAGCCTGTCACTGGTGGTCTCTGTGCTGGTCATACATGGTTCTGCCGGAAGGAAAATAACAACATGATATTTGCCTGTTAGCTTGCCAGAAGGACATTTCATCTTCTTTTTAAAAAGAGAAGTTCTACTTCCATTTCTCATGTAACTTTGATCCAGGTTTTTTTATCCTCTGACCATCTTTCTCTCATATACTTAACAATCTCATGGTGAATAAACAGCTTGAGAAGATGATGTAGAGGAGAACTGATGTCCTTTTTGCAGGGATAGCTCGGGATTTTGTGGGTTTGTGAAGAGAAAGATGGGGATTTTAGTTGTGAGAGGCTGGATTGGCAGTTTTTTGGACTTTTTTTCCCTTGAGATTAGGGAGAAGTTAATAATACACTTAAGATGAGACACAATGTTGCTGATAGCTGCATTATTTTCCTTGAAAAGTCTACCATGTGAGACTTGGAGAAGTATGTAGAATTCATACAGCAAACATTAGTGATTTGGCTTATATGGAGGAAAACAATGAAAACAGAGTTTTGTGCTGAATTTCAGTGCAGTTTCAAACATTCCTTAATACAATTTTGTAAATTTTTTATAGTTTTACTCATAGAATAAATACTGACTTTTAAAGATGCACTGACAGCATAGTCTGCTACAGAAAATCTTCATTGATATTGTGGGGGAACATACAGTGACAGTGTAGTGATAATGTTTTCTGTAAACGTAAGGACAGCATATACTCAGTCACTGCTAACTTAGACATAATAGAGATTTCAGCTATTAGATATTGCCCAATAATTTTGAACAGCTTAAGTTTGTTTGCTAAGCTTCTTCCTGAAGATGGACAAAATGCTTCAGTTAATCAGGGTGGCTTATCTGGGTCTTTAGTGTTTGTACAGTTGTAAATATCTCCCTGTCTGCTAATTTGGAAATTAAGTCTTGTGTTGCAGAATATCAAATTTCCAGAGGTGCTGCCTTGGAATAGTCTTTCAAAGGAATTGTGTTGTAAGGAACAACACACGAATCTTTAGGAGAAGAAGGAGACATATTTCCCCCCCTCCTTTATTTTTTGGTAAGATTTTTCATCATAAGATTCAAACATTTCTACTCAGACTATCTGTGTGAAGTGGAAATACAGCTGAATTCAATAAACAGTCTGACGCATTTTGGCAATATGTTTGGCCCATAGGTTTTCTGTTTGACCATTCTGAAATTCTAGTGTAGAAGGTCTGTCGTTTTAGTTTTCCTTTTGCCATTTTCCCTAAACTAGCACTGGCAGTCCAGGCCTTAGAGTATGCCGTAAAGACTTTTAAAGCTACACTTTGAATAAAGCTTACATTTACTACAAAGTATTTGCTTTGCATGGTTGCAGTACAAGCACTGTATTCCTGCATAAACACTGTAATGAAGTTGTTAAGAAGAAAAGAAACGCTTACAGCATTTGCACTAAAGTTCATGGAGCATGAGATAGCTGTGCTTAGGATGCTGGTACTTTGAAGGGATTAAAAAAAGCTTCTCAGAAATAAACACAAATAACATTCTCAGACTAGCAAAACAGTATGCAAGTGATGAGAAGAAAGCACTAATTATTAAGTAGAGAATAATCTGATTTCAAATACCACAGTGGAATCCACGTTATGATCTGACCTTCCTGCATGTCAATTGAAAAGCAGGAAGAAGTACAGGGCATGACCTAAAACTGGTAGTCTGGAAGCTTCTTTAGGTATGTTGGGTCTTATTTTTGTCTAGTCTGAAATACAGTTTTTCCTCTTGAGTCAAACCTGAATAAACTGGTTTGAGTGTTCATGTTGTCCTCATGGTTCCAGCTCTGCCAGACATAGCTATTACTACTTTATTTTAAGAATTGCTCTTACTTGGAATTTCAGTCCTGCTGAAAACACAATGCTGTCAGGAGGATGCAGTCCTGCTGTTAAGAAACTTAAATAAGTTAAGGCTAATCCTATTGTATGCTTCTACTTTTGGAGGTAGTGTAGAAACTTTCCTTTCGTAGTTATGGCACCATACCATTCACTACCTGCTTTATGGGATTTCTCTCCTTTTTTTTTTTTTTTTTTTTTTTTCCTGGGTTGCTGGCTTGGTTAGACATTAACATTCAATATGTTTCACACAGTTGTGGGTGGCATTATACTGTGCCAGTTTCCAGACTTCCAGAAAAATAAACCAACTCTCATTTTCTATGAGTCAAAGAAGGTGAGAGAAAATAAATATAATATAAACTCTTTGATTATTGCAAATTTGGGGTTCTTTTATGCAGGATATTTTTTTTCAGTGTATCAGTAGAGTAAGTATTAGGATATTGAATAGCTAGTATTGGCTATTAAAAAAACCCCAACCAACAACAACCAAATTTAAGAAGTGTCCTACAGGTGTAGGAGGCTAATCTACTTCCAATATTTGTTTTTACCTTGATCTTTTGCATTAAGAGATTAAACTGCAAAATGACTTCCAAACTAGGTTATCTTTTGAATTGTCTAAACCAAAATTAGATTTCTTAAAACTTGCGGTGTAATAGAAGATTTGTAGAGAATTAGGGTATTAGAGTGTATGTTCTTTAAGTAAGTTGGTTTTGAAAAGGCACACTTTGCAGACTCGCCTAAAAATCAGTAACTTTGTAAATAATTTAATCCTAAAAACTGATTACATGTCTGTAAGTAAGTAATTAGCAATTGTCTCTTTTCCTTTCTTCTAAAGAACCTGAAACTTCTATAAGAACAGATAGTTATCAGTAGGTTTTGACTCACTGGGAAGACCTAGATTAAGAGCAGAAACTTTGTTCTTAGATCAACAGCTGACTTGCTGTGTGGCCTTGGGCATGTCCTCTTGACTTCCTTACACCAGTTTGTCATTGTATCCACTGCTGTTGCCACCACCATAAAGTTCTTTGTAAGCCTGTAATCAAAGTACAATTGAAGCTGTTTATTATTCTGACTGTACTCAGCTTCATTTGCTATGCAGTTCCTCATATGGCAATGTAAACTGCAGTGAAATTACGCAGTTTAGTCCATAAAGAACTTATACAAAATAAAACCAACTTGTGCAACGTGTTGCAGTAAAGTGGATTTGAAAAAAAAAGCACACACGGTTTTATTTTGGGGTTACCAGTCTGTACAAAGACTACTAGAGGGGAATAAAGCCATTTGATTAAAAATGGGAATGCTATGACTAAAAAGTTAAGAGGGGAATAAAAGATCTGTCCTAGAAAGACTACGTGGCAGCCTTAATTTGCCTGAGTCTTTAGCAGAAGTTTTCCACTTCTGTTTCTGCCAAGGAAATTAAATTTATGAAGAGAAGCTAAAATCCAAGGGTTGGACTGCTAGTATGTTTTAACAAGGTTAATGTGGTGAAGCAGAATATTGATAATAATGAGCTGACATTTAACAGTGGACCAGCTGAGGGATCCTTGTTTTCCTATGTAATGTGAAGATTGAGTGTCCCCTAAGCTTATTGTTTTATGTTTTGTACTTACTTTTGCATGCATGCCAGGACATGCTCTGGGAAGAGGCATAAACTTTTTTCCCTTTTTTCTTTCACAAATGCGTTTCTTTCCTGTCTAGAGCTGGAAAAGAGGAGCACAAGAGGGGTTTTGTTAAATACAGCAAAATCTAATTACAGCTTGATTTAAAGCCACATTTACACAATGGCTGAGGGGTGAGTTCACTTCCACAAAAACAAACTTGTTGGCTTCCTACTGTGCATAAGGGAATGTGAAGATGCATGTCCTGGAGAGCAACTGCCTCCCTCTGCTGGCACCAGCTTTTCTTATGCTGTGCTCCAGCTCTACTACATGATACAAAAATACAACCATACTCCTATGCAAAAGCATAGTGATGCATGAATTAACTGCTGTGCACTCATCTCACTGATTATGCCCCAGGTAATACATGCTACATCATGTGCTACATGTGATAGGCCTGATGTCTGTTTTCTACGAGGTGTGGGAATCTTGTTCCTCTAAATGAGTGGTTGTTTCCTCCAGTCTGTATTTTGAACAGTTATGTCCCTGATGATTCAAAGGGAAAATGTTGGAGAACAAACTGCATTTTCTTGCCAGTGTGGTTTTCACTCAGTGTACACCTCTGAAAAGTGCAAGATCTCATTTTGATTGCCTGCTGAAGTAGTTGAAAATGTGGTTTGCTTTCTTCAGCTGATTTAAATGTTCTGCTGTTCTTTTAACTACATTTCTGAGGTGGCAGTGTTGCATATCTCCAACTTACTGAATGTTCATAATTTGTAGTATGTTCTTCCCTTTCAGGGATACCTTTTGCTCAAGAACCCCATCACAGGTGGTTTCATAACTGCAGCTCATAGTTGAGACTATGGTCTTTATTCTTTCCATGTTTCCAGCTGATGATTGCCATTTTTAGCAGTTTATTAATGAAGTTGCTCCTTATGCTGCTGCTACTCCTTCTATTTCTACTACTCTAGTTCATAAGAATTAGAGAAGCAGAGTTTAAAGATTAAGTATATGTGCTGTCACTATCTAGAAAAATCAGACTCAGTGAAGGTAGAAGGTGGCTGGTGGTGAGACTGAAGTTGCTGTGCTGCTCAGCAACACTGCTGAACCATGTTTGGAAGGTTCTTCATGAAGAGATTCATGTTAGTGAGGGTTTGGGTCAAGTGGGTTGGTGAACATGGCAAGCCTTGAGGAAGGAGGAACAGGCATGAGGTAGAAGGGGTGGAAACAGGTCACCATAACATTCACAGAAATGAGGGACAACAAAGTTTGCCCAGGTAAAGCATTGCAGACACAGTGGTGGAGAGGTAAAAGTAGAGACAGAGGGCCTGGAATGGAGAGCATGTGGACAGAAAGCAGCGGAGAAAGATATGGCCCTATGAACTGTGTCTTTGAAGTGTTGCAAAAAGTCCAGAAAAGAAAAGGGATACAGATCTGCAGAGTGCTTGGGAGAGAAGCAGTGAAATGAGAAAGTCTGGTAGGGTATTTCTGACAGTTAAAGAATGAGACAAAGTTGGCAGTACCCCCTGACAGTGGGTGGGCCAGCATGTGAAGAAATGTAAAGTTGCAAGAGGCAAAGAGAGGACAAGATCTTGTAAGATGAATCATTCTTTCACCACTGGAGTGATCTCCTTTTTTTGTTTGGTGTCAGCTCATTTCACACTTCTCGGAGAATTTCAGACCCAGCCATATTATTGTGACACTGGTGAACTATATCTGAAGTTGATGATGGGGAAAAAAGAGGGCACTGAGAGAGGTCAGTGAATGAAAATCGCATCTCTATGTATAGCTGTGTACAATTGCCCTTCAAAGACTACAAGAAAGTCTCTTTGCCATGAAGTCATACTCAGGGAACTCTGTCTGTAAGTCTTAGACTTTTATTCAGTTTACACAAACTTTTTTAAACATCAAGTCACCATTTCTTGCTGCTTCTTGAGGTATTTCTGGGCTTTAATTAGGTCTTTGCTGGGGTTCTGTTATTCAGTGCTTTGTATTTTCTCAGAGATTAGTCATGTGAAAGTCACCAGCTGCAGAAAGAGAAGTGAGTTGTCTTTTTCAGCACTGTTTTGTCTGCACTGTATGTGACCTTCAAACGTTAAGGTGCCCCAAACTGCTAGGAGGATCCCCTTATGGTCTTAGACTTTTCAATCATGTAAAGCTGAAGTTCTGACCTAGTAAAAAGAAGGTGAGCATTCATTGAGATAAAAAAGCTATTGGGTCTTTTCCAAGACAATACGGTGAAGAAAATGCTGGTGGAAAGGAGAATCTTTGAGCACATTTATGAGTGTCCAGGGATCAGAGTCAATGTTTTGTTTGGCTGCTCACAGGAAAGTAGAGGGGTGTTAACACTGGAGTACAGTGTCTAGTGAAGTACTCATTGTCACAACCCTTGTGGTCCCTGCCTGGAACTGTTCTTTGTCTCCCAAGTGGCTCTGGGCATCAACTTCTGGAAACCACACAGAAACATAAAGGACTTTGTGGCTTTTGCATCATCTCCTGTCAAATGGAAATTCTACAGTTGATTTCTCAAGAGAAGATGACTTGAGGAGCAGAGGTGTATGGATTGCCTCTACTTTTCTTCTGATTAATTTTTATTGTTAAACTCTTAAAAAAAGCCCCAAAAATCAAAACAACAACCAGGAGCTTGAGAAGCTTCCAGCTGCTTGTCTGTGTTGATATGCAGAAGTGACTCAGTATGAGTTGGAAGCTTTTCTTTCAGATGTGACAATTTTAAATCTGATTCTCCTAGGAGATGCACAGATCTTCCACCCCTAATAACTAAACAGACTAGGTGTTCCTGCTGTTGCTTTTGTGGATACATGTTCATAAACGATGGCATTTTCAGCTGCATTAATTACCAGAGGTACACTGTCAAAATACTAGGTATGTGATTTTATTACTTCCCTGAAAAAGCCGTAAAACCTAACAACAACCAAATTCTGGACTTTATAAAATTTTTTAAAGGAAGATTAACTTAAATTTATGAAGAAGGATATTCCAAAAACATAGGAGAGAGGTTGTTTTCTCTGTTCTAATTACAGTGGATCTTCTCTCTATTGTAAAGAAATTTAACTCCTGTGATGAATCTAGTTTTTAGTTAACCAAAGGGATTTTGGGGGCCTGTCTGAGTGAGAAAGTTTACAGAATTAAGGCATTGGGTGGGATAACCCTCCTGTTGCATCTACTAGGTATGGTTGCATAAGGCACTTGATGTACCAAAAGGGGCCAGTAGGTCACATTAATCAATTGGCTGCTAATCTCAAGTGTTAAATGCCTGCTGTGGATTTTTCACTTTACCCTGGTTAGCGCTGACCAGTAATGATACGGGGCATTGAGCTGTTCAGAGGGCAGTGGCTGAGTGTTTTCTGCTTCAAGAACTCGTGCACCTCTCCTTCATGGAGGAAGCAGCTCCCATCATCTGCAAGGTGGTGAGCCTTAAGTGAACTTCCAGTGGAGGACCTCAGTCCTGAAATTTTGCCACTGCTAGTTCTGGAATTGTCTCTCAGCTTGCCAGAAACTGCACAATGCCACCAAATGTAACTTTTCAAGATAGCCCTTATCCTTCCATAAGGGCAGCTAATCTCATGGTGGCTATCATAGTGGGTGATCCAGAATTACCTGCTCTGCAATAGAATTAAATGTTTCCACCTAGGTCCATTTCTTAGAAGGTGTGTTGAATGTAAAGAATTCCTATTTAATTTTCTCCTAGGAAATTGTACCTAGGAACTGGTACCTAGGGTCTGTGATTCCTTGAAGTCTGAAGAGTACAAAAAATAGAAAATAAATTCTCTGTGAGCCTTTTGTGGCTGATCCTATTCTTCCACCATTGTCCCAGAGTCCTCCTGCAGTGGTACAATGGCTTGTTACTCCCAACAATTAGAAAGCTGCTTATTAGCAGAGTTCTTAATAGACTTAAGTATAAATACTTGTGCTAGATAAATGCACAGTCTGGAACCTAATTCAGCCTTCCCTGATTTGTATGTGTCGACAACTTCAAAATAGTTTTCTGATCTGTAAAATATTTCCCAGAAAGAAACATGTTTCTACATAGATCTGTTTTAATATTAACAAAAAAAAAGTTTAACAAGGATATCACTTGGTCTCTTTTATTGCTGCTGCCTATCACAGACATAATTTGTAATTTTAGCTAGATTAGGTGCTCTAAGCTTTCAAAGGAGTGAAGTATTTTCTCATGTGTCATATAAACAATATTTGATCAGAAAGCACTCTGCAGTGAACTGCTCAAGTAAGGAAAGACTAAGATACACAACCTCAGCCAAAAATCAGTAATTTCAATGTGATTTAAGTTGTCTTTATCTGGAACTGTTTGGCATTAAAATGTAATCAATCTGATTTCCAAGCTTGGTATATTCGCATCAGTTCTAAATGAAGTTTTCTGTTAGCTATGGATTATTCCAGTAGGGTTTTGTCTTCAGTAGAGCTTTCTGTTTGTCATCTCTCTTCTCTTTCTGTGTTCTACTAACAGGAACAGGTTCAAAGAAATGAGTAAATCTATATACACAGTGCTTACTTTGTGACTGTTTTGAGTTGCATCTTACTAACTTATTTCTACAGGAACATCTTTTGCAGTGCTCATTCACTTGAGTTTTCATTGTGAGAGGCAGCCTGTAATGAAAATATGACTCACCTGAATGATATCTTTGTTTTTTTTTATTCTCTAAGTCAGATTGCAAGATAATTTTAAATTACGAGTATTAGATCACATTTTCTTGGATGACTCTTTTTGATTATACTAAGTTGCTGCACTCAACCTGTTTAAGTGACAGTCAACGTTTTAAATACCAGCATTAAGGGAAGCCGGAGAAGGTGTCCTGAATGATGTTTGGTCCATATCTTGTTAGCTTAATATTTTGAGTCTCTTCAAATTAATGGTACTCTATGTATTTAAGAACTTTGTATAAGGGAGAAAATGGATTTATCTTGTAACAAAAAATACAGTTAATCTTGGGAAGGAGGAGGGAGGGGAAAAGGGATATGTGAGATGTAGCCTGGATATGCACATTGTGTAGCCTTTCATTCTTTTGTAGATTGCACACCAGCAGCCTTTAATTTTTCAATGCTTTAATTCTAGTGCAAGTACTCAAATGACTCACCAGTTATCTAAAGCATCAGGTAACTATACCTGTCTTTAGCTTTGTTCTATCTTCTTATCCTTGCCTTTATCTTCATTTTCTCAGTGGTAGGCTACAGTGAGTTTAATTAATGTTTAGAAAAACAAAAACCTAAAACAACGTGGGAAGTGTTCCCAAGTGTTCTCATGAATGCAACCTCTGCAGGTTGTTTTCTTGGGATGGTCAAGGCACATGGAGGATGAGTTCTCCATCTTCTTTCACAGTACTGTCAGACAGCATAACTCAACCCCACCTGCCAGCAGGCTGCACTTTTTGGTTGGAGGTGATAGTATTTTTAAGAAGATATGTTGTTTCACTGCTACCTCCAGTGGTGCCTTTGTTTTGGTGGTTGGTCTTTGCCAAGGTGTGACCCCGGCCTTAACTGCATTCCTCCTCCACCGAGGGACTGCTGTGTGCCGCAGACTGCGCTGTTTAACCACATTTGGGGGTGTCGGCCTTTTTAACTAATTCTATCAAAATGCTGAATTGCAGGGGTTCAGACAAGAAATCAATACTCTCTTTCCGTCTGACTGCCTTGAAGACTATGTGAATTAAATCTGTCTATCTGTAAAAAAAGTTATGTCTACACTAAGAAATACAGTTGGCAAGTATGAGCTGCTGCTTCTGTTGCTGCTGGGGAGGATCTTGCCTGGATAATTTTGTTTTCAAAGTAGTTATGGGAAAGTTCCCCTGAGATTTGTAGTAGTGAGATGCAAATAATGTATACAACAATGAAAATTCTACTGTTTTCCTCACAAGTTCTGTAGATCTGCCTCCAGCAGGCTTTGAAAGCTGATGAGGTGAGTGAAGATGTATTGCCACCTGGGAGGCATCCTTTGTTTTCTGGAGTCCTCTGTCTATTAATACCTGTTAGATGTATATTTTTTGTCTCTTTCTTTTAGACATGCTTTTTAAACTTCCTTTTGTTTTTGTTCTGTTTAGGCTTTTTCTGACATTGTGTACTTCTCAAGTGCAGACATGCATCTCCCTCACCAGCCGCAGCTTCTACAGGTTTTAGACTTTATTTTTTTAATCTCCAGGCCATCTCACTTATCCCCAGTTACTTTGTTTTGGTATTTTTTCCTCTTCTATTTTTATTTACTTGAGGAAGTTACCTGTAAGTTCTGCCAAACATTAGCTCAGACTCAGCTGCAGTAAGGCTGGAGGGATGCCATGAGTTGGGAAACATGAGATGTTCTAATATAGGATATAATTGGGAAAACTTTAAGGAGTCTGGTTTTACTCTGAATTTCTTCTTTCACTAGTTTTGGGAATTGAAATAATAAGTCAACAGAGACCCAAAAAAATGACGTGAATACTGCAAAACATGAAAGATAATTTTCAAACTTTTCCTTTATGCATTCTTAGATCTGTGAAAGTCACTTTAAATCCCAAGTTCTGAATTAATACAGACTTCTGAAATACTTCTTTGCTCTGACATAAAAAGTAGACTTTTAAAAAAGAAATCATGCATATAATTTGGTTGGGTTTTGGTCTCTATTTATTGATGTGATGCAAAACAGTAGTAGAAGCTACTTTTACCTGATGTAGTGTGCTAGTTTACCAGAAGAGTTTATTATATTCCAAGTAATCAAAGAGAAAATGAGCCTTCTGAATTCTTCCAACATCAATATTTCAAACTGTTTCAGTTTGTTTTAAATGAAACAGATATGGAATTATATAAATGGAGAAGTTGTGTGTACTCAGAACAGCTTGGATACTTTGAAAGATAAATAGTTGGGTTTTTTTCCAAGTTAGCCATGCATATGCTGCAGCCTATGTGCTGAACTGATCAACCTGAAAGCTCAGTATTGTGTGCAGGGTTATTCACATTGCTTCCCCTCAGTCCTTCCAAATAGGAATATTCATGGAAGTGAGTGGGATATGGTGGGATTGTCTGCAACTGTCCAACTGAGTATAGAAATTATGACATTATTCAAGTTGTGCAGTTTTTCATAGTTAGGCGATTTCTGTTACAGAATACAAATAAATTGTACAGTGAAGTCAGTGTTAAACACTTCAAGTCTGAAACTTGCTGATTTTTCCCTTTTCTAGCAGCCCTTTTACTGTGGTTATGTTGCTTATGTTTTGACTACAGACTACTGGAGTTTGCTTTGAAAATATCAGTGTCTGTTTAATTTGTGGATTAGTTTCAGAGCAGCTTCTTCTTTAAATCCTGATTAAGGCATATGTCAAGAAGAGACTTTCCTGGTTCGGATCAGTAAAGACTTCATTGTTGTAGAACATGCAGGAGATACATGCTTGAGACTGACTGAAAGGCCCAGTTCTGACTTCACTTAGTTTTGAGTGCTCACCTTTTGGACCTTATTTTCCCCTATTTGTACCTAGTTTCTGTAAGGACAAAAAGAATTACTATTATGCTATTAAGGTTATGCTGCATGGAATTACTGATTTCCCTTTCTGCCTCTGATATGTTTAGGACTTTAAGATTCGATGCTGAGATGTCACCCACTTGATGAAGCAGGAAACCAATGATCTCAAAAATGTACTGAGCATCTCTGGGTACATTATTAGAAAAGCTGAGTTATACTTGCTGCATATTAGTGCTCAAAACTGTATATGAGCTTACAATGGAGACTAGGTTCAGGCCTGTAACCATTACCCTGATTTTTCCTAAACCTATGTTGATATAAATTCTTGACAAAATAAATGCCCACTAAAATGATGTGTGTGACAGCAGTGTTAAATTACAGTGCCTGTGAGGCCAATGTTGATATGTACTTGCATTTTGTTTAATTTAAAACTGAAAATTCTAATGCTTGTGCTTTTAGAAACTTGTTCTGGAAGTGCTGTGGGGTTGCAGGTGGGACAAAAGTCTGGATGGTTCCATCTGGTTTGGGCACTTCATGAGAATGGCCACCTGAAGAAATTCTGGTTATTGACAGCAGTAGTATTATAAGTGGTGATGCATGTGAAGCTACTATGCTATGCAGATGTGCTGCTGAGAAATTGGGCAACTCTTTTTTTGCCCCTAGTACTAGGAAAGGAAGCTGTAGAAAATGCCTACTGCTTTGTTTCAAAAGGCAGAACAGTAAGTAACTAGTCCCCAGAATGTGGCCAAGTTCCCTGGTGCACATTTCCCATTTTCTTCAGAGCACTTCTCTCATGCTAGTTTTGGTAGGATCATCACTCTCCCCCCCACCTTAGTTGGAGCAGTATGCAAGAGGGGGAGTGTTTGAAAGATTGAAAAACAAGGGGTGGGAGCCTCTGGACTTCAGGAGTGGGCACTCATCTGTCTCCATTTATGCTAAGTTTTTAGCTCTTCTTATGTGACTTGTGTGGTCATTTTGCACTAGAGGATTGGACAAAAGTAAGAAGCAGTTCTTGGAAAAAGAGTATGGTGACCTTATCAGCTCAGCAGAATTTAACTTGCTAGGTCTACAAGCTGTCTGAGATGCAAGTATGCTCTTCTTTGGGAACATTATATGGAATAAGAGTCCTGATGACTCTTTCATAAAAGGGCTTTTGGCTTGCTCTATTAAATAATTAAACCTTTCTTCCTGGAGAGGCTTTTCATCTGTGCCAGCAAAATGCTTCTGGTTTCTTGTAAGAAGAGCGTGAGACTGGGTTCCGGTATGGCAAGTCATGGTTGCTCGTTTTATATCGACACAATTTCTAGTAATTTAATTACCATCTTTCTAAGATTAAAATCTGAATTTATTTTACTTTTGGCTAAAAGGGCTTGACATTCAGTAGGCTGTCTTCAAACTTGTTAGCCTTAATTTCTGTGGTAACCAAAGCCATTGCATAGTTTTCTTCTGGGATTCATTGTGCTAAATATCTTCAGTTCTGGTGTAAAGTAATAAGATCTTAGAGTTTCTCTGAAACCCTGAATTATGGGTGTGGACTGGAGACTTGAAGTCTCAAAGGTTTGCAGTGTCTGAGCTCCCAGAGAGCTGCCTGGCAGCAAGGAGGATTTTGTGTGAGTGCCTGTATGCATTAGTGTCTGCGAAGAACCACTTTGTGTTCCAACAGTCGCACCTTGACTTGCTTTCTATTTGCATCTTGCAGCTCAACATAAACACCTTCTCACACAGAGAGATGTAAAAGAGTGAAAAACAGTCGGAAGAATTAAAAAAAAATGGGGTTTAAAGAGCTTGATGGGTCTTCATTGTCATCACAGAGGATCAAAGAAAACCTCAGACCTGCACTTTCTACTCAGAATTGGAAATAACATTCTTAATTACAGAAGTGAGCAAGTCTGACAGAGTTTTTCCTTCAAAGGGAGGAATGCTATACTTCATCTTCAGCCTTTGTGCTTTTTACAGCACAGCATTTTTGAAAAATTACACCTGTCCTCTAATGGTAGACTTGTATTTAAAGTTTTCCCAGGCCGATCTTATCTCAGTTGGATATACTCAGCATCAGATTGTGTCACCCATTTCGGTAAGGTGGTCATAGTGAATGTGGTACTAAATAGAGAAGAAGAAAATGCCAGTAGGGGTGAGGAAGATTAATAATGTGGAGGTGCTGGAAGTGTACTTACTATATTGCAAGCTCTTTTTTCTGCTCTTCCACTGAGGGAAATCAGTACTTGTCTGTCAGCTTTCTGGCTTAAGCATTGCTCTCAGGGTCCCTATTTTCCAGCAACTACAAAAAATGTGTCTCCACTTATGAAGCCCTTCTGTGGCCTGTTCCAATGTAGTTTTAACCTCCCACATCCTTGTGAGCAGTTAACTTTTGCTACCATTATACCTTGTGTTAGGACTTCAGCATATTACATCAGTCATGTTTTGGGATTTTTTCATTGTACTCTTCTTTTTAGGCCTGTTTGTTGTGGTCTGCGAATGTGTCTTTCTCACTTAACTCTTTGGAAGTAGAGGTAGTTTTTTCTATAATAAATTTTGTAATCTTTGACTCACTAGGGTCATGGATTTGATTTTATGGGGTCATATGATCATTGATTTTATGTGAGTCAGTCATGCATTATATGGGGTCCACGTTCTGGATGTGCTACATGAGGCTATTTCTGTGCTTACTGTAACCAGTGTGGTCCCCTTCTGTGGTTCAGCAACTTTGTGGCTATCTAGCTGGTCAATCAGAGGCCATGAAGTGGTGGCTAGGAGGCACATGTTTTGGTCTTGACAAAGTCTTGGATGACAGGTGTTATGTCTTCTGAAATAGACAGTTCATACTGCATCTGTGCTCGTAGCTGTGAGGAAAGGAAGTGGAGGGGTGAAAAGACTAGAAGACACAAAGCATATTTGTATAGTTTGAGTTGATTGCTAAAATATGATATAGAGGTGGAAGAAAACATTGCACTGAAGATAAACTGGATGGAACCTGAGAAGAAATGTAAAGTCGACATTGATATGGAGATGTGTTGGAGTGGTATGTGAAGGGAAGGATGTTTCACGGTAATGTGAAGTCTTTAAGATGACCTTTCTTTTGGGATTTGTGTGTTCTTAGGGAGACCAACAGAATAACACTGTGTCCTTCCACATTTGGTTTTGTGGCCGAAGTGTGAGTGCTCAGCATAGTTTAAACCTCTTGCAGGCTTCACTTCAGATCTTTCTTTGCCACGTCCATTAGTGGCAGGATGAAACGCACCTCACTGACACTTTAACTGCTCCTCCCTGGTTCTCTGAGGTGGCAGTGCTGGACTGGTGTCATCATTTCAGTCAGTGAGGCCTGCAGTGAAGATACTGCCATGCGTAGGTCTGTGGAGGTGAGGGATGGTAATGTGCTTTGGAATGTGGGCGTGAGAGATTTTTTTTGTTTGCTTTTTTTATGATTCTGAGATAAAAATGAATAAGAATGCTATAAAAATTGTCTGTAGGAATCAATCTTAGTGTCATCCTGCAGCAAATCTCTGGCATTAATATAGAGACATCACTGCCTGTTATCAAGCATATAAAGGAGTTCTGTCTGGGGCTTTTATGGATATAATGAGCATATTTGAAAAAAAAAGCTTGAAGTTCCACGTTAGCTGTGCAGCTTCAAAACATGATCGATAGCATTGACATATACACACATGTGGACAGGTAACTGCTTGCTTACGAATCAAAATTGGGATCAATCCAAGAAATGGCCCTGTGCTACACAAAATGAAAATAAGTTCATGCTGAGTGCTGACCTTGAGTCATTTGTGACTTCCAGAGAAAAGTTTATATAGCAAACACTAGGCCTGTGTTTTATTTTCCTCCATGAATGATGATGGGGCTAGTGAAGAGTTTGCCACCAGCTGACAGACTTCCCAAACACCACCAAATACTTGCTAGGAAAGGAAAGAGCTCAGAAAATAGCTATTGTGAAATCAAAAGTAGTTAAAAAAAATAATGCTAGATAAATTTATTTGGGAAGGAAAACTGAAATGTAGGAAAACTTGTGAGAGAGAAAATTGTCCCCTCATCTTTGAAATTGTGTAAATATCAGAAGTACCATCCAAAAATCTGAAGATTTTGTTGTTATTGTTACATAAGCATAATCATGGGACGGTTTAGCTTACTTCTAAAAGTCTAATGAATGCACCAAGCCAAGTAAAATATTCATTAGAGTAATTGGTTCATTTCAACCTCTCAAGGCTACAGCTTGGAAATATACGCACTATTGCCTTTAGAAATGCAGCATGTTGATTCACCAACCATTTTGCTCAACTCATTTTCATTCCATATGCTTACTATACTTTGCAAAATCTAATTAAGTAACTGAGGTAGCAGTTTGCAAGCAATATTTGATATATTTTTAAGTCAAAAGTTAAGTGGTATCTAGAATGAAATGTGTTTAGTTGCAAGACACATCAGAAAATTTTAAAATATTCTTATATTGAAATAATTAGATATGGAAGTACTTACACAAATGATCATAACATAGTAAAAAACTTACTTGTTCCTAAAATAGTAATCTGTCTGTTAATTCACTTAGATATGCCTAAATGAAGTGTTGTATTCATTAATGTGCTAGCTAGGCAGTTTTCACTGTAAGAAGCTGGTTTTGGTGTCATATGATGAATTCATCATACCCTAATAGGTTTTCCTCTCCTCCCCTCTGTGATGGGCATCTGTCTCAGACCATATGGTTTTGGAAAATTTTAATTGAAATTCTTCTGTCAAGGAACTGAGCTAGAGAAAGCCTAAGTTACTTATAATTTCTAAAAATGTTTTAGAGACCTTCTGTTTCCATGCGGAGGAGCAGGAACTTGAAGCTTGGCACAGGCGGGTAACTTGTGCCAGGGACAGGCTTTTGCTTTCGATGAAAGTCTGCCGAATATTGGCCAACTTGTGTACCTTTCACAATTTGTTCATTTCCAACAGAGACTTGCTGGAGTCTCTTGTGACTGTGTCCTCATGAAACCTGTGTTCTCTGGTATTTGATGAGCCTCTTGTGACTGTGTCCTTATGGAACCTCTCTTGGCTTCTCTTGCTGGCACATCTATAGATGGCTGCATCCTGTCACAGGTCCCGTCCATGGTCCAGGTGCTTGTGTGCCATCACCACGGGTGGCAGGGCAGGCTGGTGGAGCTCTGCATTGTCCTTGGAGTTTTAGCCATCTGCCATTGCCAAATGTGGGCTCTTGTGAATGACCACTGTCTCCAAACAATAGTCCCGCTGTGCAATTCCCCACATCTTCCTTACCCAGCATATCATCACGATGGTTAAAAAGCAAGTGTGAAAATTTAAACAGGCCTTGGCACTCTACTGACTCTGCTAAGCTAATCACAGAGGTTTAGTGAAAATTGATTGTGTTGCAGAGACAAGTAGGTGTTTCTTGAAACTCACCTTTGCAGCTGTTGATGGGTCCTTCAACTACAGTTGCTACCATGAGGTTTTTAGAAAGAAAGCGACTCCTGGAACGAACACCCTGCTGCAATGATATGTTGAGAATCTGCTGCCAGGGCAGCCCTTGCTGGGGATGTGGGCTGAATGTGCCCTTGGAGCCAGCAGCTCTGTGGAAGGAGGAGGGAGGCTGGCTGCTGGGGAGTGCTGCTGGGACTGAACAGGGTGGAGTGGCCAGGGCTGGGGAGCTGCTGGGAAGAGGTGGGGACAGGTAGGCTTAGTAGCTTGCAGGGGAGGGAGCCAAAACTGAGAGTCCCGTAGCAGCTGAAGCCTGTTCAATTCCTGTTTCAGTTTTTGGTCACTTTTTCACATCATACATACCTAGGTTGCTTGTGATTGGGAATTAGATTGAAAGAATGATTTAAGTCTCTTTGATTTTATATTTTGTTTGTATGTGTGTGTCTTTTCTTTTGCTTAGCGAACATGAGCATTCCCAATAGCTGGATCAGAGAGCTAGGGTAAAGACTATTATTGGTCTTATTCCCCTGTTGCTACCTTTGGCAAAGTGTTGTTAGAAAAACAACCTTGTGGATCTGATCATCAAATCATTGTGCATCTTCTTCATATGCCTCTTGAACTCCTCCAATTCAGTTTTTAAGCCCAGTATAACTGCCTCTCCTGCTTTTCTTCATTAAATACATAGTTTCCTGTTTTCAAGCAGTATGGCTGAGAAACTTGGAATATTTCACGGTATTTTAAAGAAGCACAGTTTATAAAAATTGATGAGCTCCTTAGATGATGTAATCTAAAAAGGAAGACTTAATAAAACAGTCTCCTTTTATTGCAACACAAAACTTAATGTTGACTGAACATTGAATCAAGGAGCAAAATGTCACTATTCCTGCATTTCTTTTTTATTTCTAGTCATATGTAGCTTTGAGAATATTTTTCTTACAGAGGTAAAGTCTACTTCTATCACAGAGTGACTCTTTATGAGCAATTTTCACTGGTAGATTAAGAAAGCTGTGACATAGCTATTTACATATTGCCAGTAAATATAGTTTTGCACTGTTACAACATTGAGGTCTTCCATTAGTAAAATTTTCTACAGTATAAAATATAATTTTTGTACTGAAGTAAGTACAATAGATAAAAATGTTTATGGGCAACCTTTAATGTCATACTCTTGGGACTGTGCCTGATACTGTATGGTGCTGGTGATAAGAATAGAGTTAGGAAAAATGCCAGTGTGGGCACAGCAGAACTCATTATTGAAGTGGAGTTCAGGATCTTGCTAATATAATGCTTATGGATATGATTTGTGTGTAACTTAGTGAAACATCTTAAAAATTGTAGTTTGTATGTGCATAATGCTGTAGCATTATGATATTTTTGTAATATCAATCATAAAAAAATATACTGTATCTCACAAGGGACACCAGGCACCGGTACTTCTGATAGTTAGGCTGTGTGCTTCCATCTTGTCACTGATGTTTGAAAACCTTTTGGTCAATGTAGAGTTTAGGTGATTATATGAACTGTGTGGGAACAGGAAGCATCCAAAGAATGTTTTTCTGTTTGTGCTAGCGAGAGTGAGAATTAACTGAGAAGTACTACAAAGGAAGACTAAACAACGGGTGTCTGTGTCTTTTTTTCACAATTATTTACTTGATATTGTAGAAGTTCCCAGCATATTTCAAATGCACAATGTTCTCTTGGATCATAAAATTCCTTAGTTTTGTGGGCTTATATATTTGTAAGTTAAGAATAAGAAAGCACGTAGGACTTAGTTGTGTTAGTTCCCCATACATCTAAGTAGTCTTTGGTCACAGTAAGTATTTTCCAAACAACTTAAGTTTTGCATAATGGCAAAAATTTCCTTGGCATTTGTACCATAGCCTCATAAAAGCTTAGTTAGGACTTTATGTGCCAATGCACACAGAAGCTGTCTGATCATCTGGGTGTCTGCCCACAGGTAACCGTAAAGGACAGCCCTAGGGGGTCCCGTTGCCTTCTGTAGGGCTGCTGTGCACTGAAAGCACGCGTGTGGTGCCTCGCTGGCCTGGGGTCCACACTGGGCACCGTGCAGTAGTGTACGAGACCCCATCTGAGATCTGCCGTGTGTGGTGCCAGTGATGTGTGCCTTCAAAACAAGAATTCCTACTGTCAGAATAAACCGCTGCGTTTTATTGTCTCCTTGAAACAGACCTAGCAAACTACAAGTGGTCAGCTTCTCAAAGGGCACACCTAAATAATCCTCCTTTTCAGAGACAGAGGCAAACCCCCCTCATAGGCGAATCACTCGGAAAACAACAACAACAAACCCAAACAGGAATTTATCCTGATGCACCCAGACAAACAACAGCCCCAAATGACAGCTGATGCTTTGGGCTGGGAGGTGCGATGGGTCGGGCTGCGTTTCCGTGCTCGGCGGCTCGGCAGCCCTGTGCTCGGCGGAGGGCTATAATTAGATTATCAGCCTGCTCAGCAGCGGTGCCAGCCTGCGAGCCTCAGCGAGCATGTGCTGCATTCTGCATGTGCCTCCCGCCTATTGGCGGCCCGGGTAGCTGCCTGCCGGTTTGATAGGTTTCCCCAGTAATCTTTATGCTGCATTACAGACATAGATACAGAGGTACTGCGTGCATGCAACGGGAGAGGTGCTCAGCTTGTAGCGTAAAAGAAAGCCCACAGATGAAAGGCACTGCTCTTTGTTGCAAAGCATCAGTACTTAAGGACTGCTAGCTGGGAGCGAAGAGGTCAGTGAAGGAGTTTGACTTGGTGGTAATTACTTTCAGGTCTTTATCTCTCCGTTAAAACAGTCATGCATGAAATGAATACTGTTAATCATGTCATCTGTTTAATTTGATCTTGCTTTCATTAATATCGTGTATACTCCGGTGGGAAAGCCATCAGATTACAAAACATGTCGTTAGAGTGGATTCAGTTCAAAAATAGAGTGTATTTATACATGAATATTGCTTTCATTTGAAATCTTGAGCCTGTGCATGGGAGTGATTTTACTGGTTGCCTTTTGTTATGCTGATGGAAATATCTCTTTTATTGGAATGTTTTCTGCCGAGCAATTGAATTAGAGCATTTATACATATGAGCATATGAAGATAAATTTATAAATAGTGATTATTTTAAAGAATAATTTTGTGAAGTGGTCTTTAATATGATCACATCAATAACTGTCTTGATGGTTCTCTTGCAACAAGGTAGAGGGATGAGGAGTAATATGCTATTGTTCTTTCAACAAAGATGCTGGAGCCTTCATGTGTGGGTGGATTCTTTGTTTCATCTACTGGGTTTTATTTTAAGTGGCTTTCAAAATGAAACTAAAGCCATTCAGCGTGGTAGATTTCAGAATATCCTTTGCTTGCACATACATGTATTTTATATGTGTTTATTGTTCTCAAAGGCTGAATTTTGGCCCAAACCCTTGTTTATTGTGAGAATTGCCTTCAGCAGTAGAAAGAAGATATATATATGTATATGCCAATCTTTTAATCTGTGATTCTGAGACTATTACAGTATTTATCATAGCATCATTGCTCATTTAAGTTCTTTTCATACCTGACCTACGCATCGATTGATCACAACTTTTCCTATAAAAAGCATGCATATTTAATGAGCACATTCTACAGTGAAAGCTGCTCAGAACAAAAGGAAGCAAACATGAAGTATTAAAAAAAAGTCTCATAATGTAGTCATGACTCATTTGATGAGTTTTGAATATTAAGGCTGACTGGTGAGACTTCAGAGTTAATGCCCTTGTCTGTGTCAGACTTCAGAGCCCACATGAACTTGTATATTAAGTCACCAGTCATCTGGCTGGCTGGCTGCCACCATGCGTCCGAGGTACGAGTAGATTGTCTCAGCCAGGATCAGAAAGGTGTTAGGAACAGGAGCTATTTTGGTATTAGTCTTCATTCTTCCCTCTGCATTTATCCTTGAAGAGCTTTTTTCTACAGTATAAACCAAAGCAAAATTTAGGTTGTTCCCTTTTAAAGCATGTGGTGTGAAACTGTGTTACCTCCTGAGCACATACCCTGAAATGTAAGCATTTATTCAGTTACCAACTTTATACGGCTGTGGGTACAACAAAGACACATGCTTTATTATTTGTGATAGTCTATTCAAACAAAAGAATATTTGGGAGGTTTAATCACAGCTGGTACATAACGGTTTGAAGTTTTGCTGTTGACCAAAACAATTACCTTGGCATCTATTTTAGTCAACAACAGTTTTTTCCATATTCCAAGAGTTGTTTTTCAAAGTTGTTTTCTTTTAGGTAGACTTGGAAAATGGTGTTTTTGCATTGTAACTGTTAAGCCTGGACGGGGAGGACGCAGGATGTGAAGGCATGATGTTCTCGGGCTGTTTCATATTCCCTCATTGCTCCAAGTTACCAATCAAAAATGTTTTAAAGATGTTCTAAGATGATTTATGCCTTCTGCCTTTTTTAACAGAGTCTAACCTTACGTCATTTATCTATATTTTTATAACCTTTGCAACAGCATCCCATGAAGGAGTAATTAAAATCAATGGTAGTAATGATGACATGTAGAAGGCAATATCCTCAGCTGAATTACGTGTTTACCATATCCAGAGACAGTGAGTTTTCAAGAGATGAGAGGCTGATATTTTCTACTCCATGTATTAGGCTATTCTTAATTTTTAAGTAGCATAAAGCATGTCTGGAAAAAGGCTGTAAAAGTTACCATACTTTCGGTGGTGGACACAGGTAATGCCACCACCGCCTGTAACTGAAATGCTGCACCAGCAGCTATTCAGGTGTGGATGTCTCTGCCTCCTGAAAGAGCTGTGATGATCTGTGCAAGGGTCACCAGAAAAGGTGATAGTTGTGAAAATAGAAATGGTGACAGTGTAATTTAAATTTGCAATATCTTAACAGCAAGGAACAAGATACTTTGTTATTGCTTAATTTTGTCACAACCTCATTTTTCTTCTGGGTAAACTAAGAAAACAAATTGAAGCAACAGTTTGTGTAGATTACTCTCTAAAAAGTTGTCATCCTTATTGCTATAAGCATATTTTAAGTATAACCAGTATATTGCTCCAGGAAATGTAACACACTTCAGACTATTATCAATGAGATTTTATATTCAAGCTTTGTCAGTGAGTCTCATGATGTAAAAGTTTTTAATTACTCTTTTGTCAGGAGATATAGGCATAGCATGTTTGTTATGTGCTTCTGTGAACTGTTCTCATTTGTTATATGTTGCCCTGTGGTTAAATGTCCAAGTCCTTTGTTATGTAAAAAGGAAATTTTTCTTTCCCAACAGGAATACAGTATGTACGGTAAGGGCACAAAAGTATGTTGTGAAGATCAAGATCTCAAGTGTTTAATTTATAGATGTATGTAAATATGTATAACTATATATATATTCTAACATGTAATGCTAATATATGTTTGTGTAGAAAATACTTTCAATATCATATCAGTATTCTCATTATAATCCAGTAGAAATACTCCTGGAAGAGTAATGTTAGAAACACTAGATTGGCTTTTGGCTGGAGATGGATATATGCAGTAAACTGAGTGCCTGTAATAAACAGTGCTCCACTGGCTTTTCCCTATTAAGATATTACGGGTTTTTTTACTGCTATGCATATAAGTGAATTTTGCATTACTTAAACCTATACCAAGTCTAAAGGGAAGAGATGATACTTAAGGTTAATGTAATTTTTTTGGTAGCCTGTTAGCAGTGAAAGAGCTACTCTAGAAAAAGTCGTAGGGATTTAAAGTATTACCACAGTGTTTATTTTGCAGGATTTGTACTTACATGCCTTAGAGTTTTTGAGCGGCAGCAAATGATATATGTGTAAAGGTTTATATTTGAATGGGAAAAGTGACATTGTGCCCTAAAGCTCCTCTTTGTTTTTCCTCTGTTTTTGGAACCAACTCCAGTTATTACTTTGCTGATGAAATGACTGCTTAAATGGTCGAGACATTCAGTAGCCCATTTATAAATGCTTATTATAACACTTTGAGAGTTCACAGGAAATCAATAGCCTGTTTTCTGTATTTTGTTGAGTGAAGGTCATTTCATTCTTTAAATCTGAAGACTTTTGGGCTGGGTGCTGTGGAGGTGCAGGATGAGCTCTCCCAGTGAGATTCCCTCTGTGGGCTCAGCAAGGTGTGCATCAACTTGGGAAGGCTTTAGTGTTGTGACACTCTTACCACACTGATGCAGCAGCACTGTTTAAAGGGGTCAAAAATGTGACCATGTCCTCTGTATGCAGATGGCTGTTGGTCCATTCAGGGACATGTGTGCTCCCAGGGTCTGGGCACAGGAGGGCCAGTGGTGGGGAACATCTGCCCTGCCCTGACTTCTGACACAGGCCTCTGCTTGCCTGGCATGAGTTATTCTGGGGACTAACCATGTGATTTAGAAACTGGATGGATTAAATATGTCTAGCTATGGGCATCTCAGTGTCAAGCATTTGCAATGTTAGAGTAAGTTTGTGTTTTATAGAGCAAGGACTGGAAGTGGCAATGTCTCTGTCTTGCAGTTGTCACTGTGGTATGGTGAATTAAAAGCAAAATGGATATTAATTTTTTTATACTTAATCTGCTGTTATGATTAATTTAATTGTTCTTAAATGTATTACCTGCAGTATTAAGTGTGACTTGATAGATTAAGTGTAGAATACAACCAGCAAATAGTAATCCTGAATGCTATTGTCTGCATAATCCTGGTAATTAGATTCCTGTCTTAATTTCACGTCCTTTCGTGGATGTGCTTCAGCCGCCTGTAGACACAAATACTTGCTGCATCTTTCCATGAAGCACCTGGAGCTTCCAACCCAGATCCTCACTTTTGTAAATATGTCATTTTTAAACATGGATTGTCCATTCCATTACAGATGTTGTTTGGTTATGTGCCCTGTCACACAGCTGTCTCATACTTCTGTAGTATGTTGTTTATTAATTGAAACAATATTTTATGTATGTTCGTGATGATCCATTGGCCATCTACTTATTTGGCTGTGTATCTGTTGGGTATTGTAGAATAATTTCACTGTGTCATTCATACCTTCCTGAATATGTATAATACAAAAATCCCAATTAATGGCGAAGAAGGATGTTAAATACTTGCCTTTCTTTTAAGAGAGTTTAGCATTGTTAAAGTTGGTAGACTAAGCCAAAGGTTGTGCTGCTCCCTGATTAGGACATCTGTAGAAACAATTCTGTAGCAAAGTAATGCCATGTGTAATAAGTGTTGTGTGTGTTATTAGTGGTGTTTAACTGGAGAGAAATGTGAATATCGGGATTTGCAGTGTTATGCATATTTTCACAAGTTTGTGAATGTTTTTCTCTTTTATCTATTCAGTGTCCTTTAGAGTCCATGGTTATCATTAGTTTTTTTAAGGTCTAGGTACTGGTTTTGTATATAATGTTACTGATAATACAATGTGGTGTGTTGGCCTATAATACAAAGGCATCATATGATACAGTGCCTGTGCCAAAATGTTTCCTGCTTGTATAATCTAGGCAGGAAAAGGCTAGAGTGGAATGGAGAAACAGAGACAATAAAGATGAATTATCTTTTATGTGACAACAAACTGTGGACTTGCAAGGTAGGCTGAACAGTCTGTGCTTTAGGATTATAAACCGTCACTGCAAATGTCTTTAAAAAGAGTGAAAAATATGAGTGTAACTATTCATGTCTATCTAAGCTCTTATAGGACAAACTTCCCAGGGTAAGGATGATTTCCTTCTGTCTCAATGTCATAATTGTCATTGGGTATTTTGGTCATTGCAGTCATCTGGAAATGAGTATGCAGCTTTGTATTTCTACTGTGACATTACAACAGCAGTCTAGTCAGAAGATGTGTGAGGGACGTGATAAATTATATCCCTTCCTCTTCCATTATTGTTACATCAGCCCTACCATAATCCATTATTCTGTCCCATGTGCTGTCCCCTATTTTCCTTTAGCATATAGTGGAGTGCAGAGGGTTACTATTTTGGCCCCTACCTCTCCAGGGACTGGGGTAAAGCCTGGCAGAGGCAGTGCAATTGCTGTAAATATTCTCTGAAAGACAAGGTACCGTGGAGGGTACAGCAGAAGAGGACCTCAAAATATGATGGTGCCATTGACCTCCAGTGTTTTGGTACCTCTTATTTCTCTTCCCTACAGTCCTCCTCTTCTTGCTGCCACCACCTTTTTTAATTTGTCTGCTCCATTTTCCCATTTAAATCTACTCTTCTTTTTTTCCCCACCTTTTACAATCCATCTCTTTGCCCTTCAGTTTCTACCCATCATTCAACCTTGTGCTC
Source organism: Climacteris rufus (assembly GCA_013398175.1). NCBI lineage: Eukaryota > Metazoa > Chordata > Aves > Passeriformes > Climacteridae > Climacteris > Climacteris rufus. Next base: position 126,917 of record VZRZ01001380.1, read on the forward strand.
TTTGACAACTTTGCAGCCACCTCTCCCTTTTTGGGAGGTGCTGGTTTCAGCTGGGGTGGTTCATTTTCTTCACAGTGGCTGGTACGGGGCTCAGGTTTGGATTTGTGCTGAACACTGGGTTGATATTACAGAAATGTTTGTGTTGTTGCTGAGCAGGGCTGACACAGAGACAAGGCCTTTTCTGCTTTTCGTACTGCCAGGCTGGTGAGGAGTCTGGGGGTGTATGGAAGGTTTAGAGGAGACATAGCCAGGACAGGTGACCCCAGCTGACCAAAGGGATGTTCCAAAGCCATGTGACATCATGCTTAGTATATAAAATGGGGGGAAGAAGGAGGAAGGGGGATATTTGGAGTGGTGGTGTTTGTCTTCCCAAGTCACTCTTAAATATGATGGTACCCTGCTCTCCTGGACGTGGCTGAGCACCTGCCTGCCCCTGGGAAGCAGTGAATTAATTCCTTGTTTTGCTTTCCCTGTTATGCTGTCTTTATCTCAACCCATGAGTTTTCTGCTTTATACCCTTCCAATTCTCTCCCTGGTCCTGCTGCTGGTGGGGGAGTGAGGGAGCAGGTATGTGGGGCTTGGCTCTGACTGGGGTTAAACCATAACAATATCCAAATACATAACAATATCCAAAAATATCATTTATGCAGAGGTTCCCAAGGACGTCACACAGGGGAAGAATGTAAGTTCTCTTACCGAAGATGCTTGATTTTTTTTAGTTATTACGTATTTATTTGTTGGAGCAAGATGTCCTTGCCTCCTGCTTGGAAAGCTCATTCTGACAAATACAAATCGTACCCCTGACCTTTTCAAATCTGACATATCTGCTTTTTTCTCTCAGCCTGTTACCTCTTTACTGAAAGCAAGCATCTCCGTTCATCTTCCTGTCATCTCTAGATCAGGCCTTTCTCAAGTGATTTATGAGCTTTGCTGACCACTTTCTGCAAGCAGGGCTCCTTTCCCTCACACCTTCATGCAGGTACCTCACACCAGCCATGCTGGTGTAAGAGCTTGACCCGAGGAGCTGCTTCTGCTCCCTCCTGCTCTTTGAAGGTGTCTCAGACAGTTGTGGCATGTTACTGACCTGAATTTTGACAGCTTCACCAGTGCCTGCAGGGCTCCAAGACTTACTGCCTTAAAGTCACATTTATTTTGCTCCTATTTTTTGCTGGCATTTGGCATATTTGCTGCACTGGGTGCCTAAAGGATCCTGCCACAGGCTGTCCTCTGGTAGGAGGTTTTGAAGACTGCCTTCATTAAATCCTCGCAGAATAACAGCCAAGCAGATCATGCTCCCATCCAGTGCTAAAATACACAGGAGTTGCATTCTTTATCTGTAGTGTGACTTGATGAGGACTGTTTTTCTATGGAATGTGTAGAAAAACTGGGATGCTTCTTTTCTATCAACTCTGGTTTTTAGCTCTCTAAAGAGACAGAGTTTTTGCTAGTATTTTCTCTTTCCTTATGCTACAAAGCAACTTATACTTTCATATTTTACTTCAGCACAATTCTGCAAGCCTAAATTTGCAACAAAAGCATTTCTGCAACTAGCTCTTAACACACATCCATTCTTGGAAGACATTACAGATACTAAATTTATATGGTGTTGAATTGCCATTGATTTTTTTATAACTACTCTTACTTCTGGCTCTGTGGAACATAGTCCTGGAAACATTAGGATCCTTACGATCCTACACAGAGCTTTTTTTCCCCCCCACTTTTCACTAAAATTAAGTATGGAACGATCAGCATATACAAATACCTGATCAGGGGAAAGTAAAGAACATGGAGCCAGGCTCTTCTCAGTGGTTTCCCATGACAGGACAGGAGGCAACAGTAAAAAACTGAAATACAGGCAATTCCATTTAAATGTAAGCAAACACTTTTACTCTGAGGATGGTCAAACACTGGCACAAGTTGGCTCAAGAGGTTGTGAAGTCTTCATCCTTGGAGATTTTCAAAACCCAGCTGAGATGTGGTCCTGTGCAACCCTGTTCTAGGTGGCCCTGCTTGACGTCAGCAAGGGCTAGTGACTAGACAGTCTCCAGAGGTGCCTTCCAGCCTCAGCTATTCTGTGATTCTCTTACTAGAAGTCTCCCAACAGCAGGCCTTGCAACTCTAGGAGAGTAATTTTTTTAAAAATATATGTTAGTTCTGCCAGCCAAATAGTTAACATTTTATACCTAGGTATACCCTAGGTATGAATGTATGCATGTGTAGGTATGTATATACCTACCTATTTCTGTCTCCAGTGTAAACATTCTTGAAAGCTAGGACAAGCTGGAGAATATCAGAGATGGAAAAGGGAGGAGTACAATGTTTACATATATTTTTTTAAATATCCTAATGCCATTTCATACAGGCCACACATGCTTTATACAGCCATTGAGATTTTTTCCCCTTCCCCATAAATATGCTACAATAGGTACAGAAAAAAAATGCCAGATAAAATTGCTTTAAAGGAAGCTCTATTTTTATGAGATGATTTCTCTTGGGCACTACTTATACATAATTGCATCTTTGTTCCGGTGCACGTTGTGTTTAAGTGGGCACAAATCGTCCAGGAGGAGATCTGGAGGAGAGAAAGCAGAGAGCAAAAGGCTCTGGGTCAGAAAAGGGAGGTTCACCCTCATCTAGACTTCTCTTTCTCAAAAAGGCAGCTCCAAATCAAGCAGTAAACATGTAAAAACTGGCCTGAGTTTATATATCTATATAGAGTATTCAATACTTTGGATTTATGCAAATACTGTTTGGAGTCCTATATGTGCATAATTATGGCTTTGTTTCTGCAGCCCACATCTGTGTCTGTCTGTCTGATGGTGTTCTTGAACACTAGAAAGCTGGACAAGGCTGACTGGTAAAATTACGTGTAGTCTCTTGGCATAAAGAAATGAAGCACCAGGTGATTCTCGGGATATTGTTGGAGGAAACTGTCTGTGAGCATCCTTTGTAGCATGAATTGGATACTTTGCAGGGAAAAAGGGACATTTGCACAGTTCTTCATCATGTCAGTTCAAAGCCATGACTCTTGCCTTATAGCATTAACACCTTTTCTTTCTACTTTTCACCCCGTGTTAAAGTCAATTTTCCCCTTGTTTAAATGATGACCATCGTTAGTATTATATTGTTTGGTATTGAAGAGGTTTATATTGTTTATGGCCAAAATTAGTGACAGAGCATTCAGACCTGAGGTTTTAGATATGAAGTTGAAAAAAAAAAAGCATTGTCTTTGTTCTCATAAGCATTTGGATTTTTATTGATTAAGTAAATAGCAATGCCATGTTCTCTCTTCTGATGCTTCATGGTCAAATATGGTGTGGGGTTTAGTTTTTCCTGCTTGTTCACAGGTCTTGAAATAACTGCTTAGAAATGCACTTGCAAAAATAACAATAGTAATAATAAAATCTGTTTTGAAGATGAAAGAAACCAATCACTAGTTCTGAGAGCTTGCTTAGTACCATGTTTAACACACCAGCTTCAATCACAGCCACTAGGAAGTTTGGAACTTTTCTTTTGCTGTTGAATTTTCAAAAATTAATCTGATAAACCCTTTAATCCTTATGAGTGGTACCGTTCACTTTAGTTAGTGGTTATGCCTTTTATGCTTGAACAGATTACCTTCTTGGGTCAGTGCAATTTTCTTTTGAAATCATTGAGGTATCCAAGTTGTCTTGTCAGGTCTCACAAACATGCATGGCGAATGAATGGGTTTGTACTGACAGCTTCAGTTTCCCTTCCCTGCTCTTCTTTGCCTCCTTGCCTCTGTGTTTTTAATCATCCCCTCCTCTATCTGTCCCCTTGCCCCTTTTCTTCCCAAGTCTGTAATGCTCATGTTTGCTGTAATTTTCAATTTCAAGGACTGTTTGGCCATCTGAAGCCAGAAGATAAAGTCCTGTTCATATTTTACAGCATGAAACTTGCTTTTAATTTCCTCAAGGGAGAGCTTACTAGGAATTTACTAGGTTTTCTTCAGGATCTTGATGTCAGACCTTCCAAATGGGTATAGCAGTAGCATCTTCAACATGTACCAGAGTGTGTGTTTCCTGCTTTTCCTCACAGCTGAAAAGGAGTTTTCATTAAGTGTGAAGATGTTGGATGAGGTCCTCTATTAGGATGTTTCTTCCTGAAGCCTGCCAATTGGAGGGTCCTGTCATCACACCAAGCCCAGTGGTGATGAAACAATTGAAAGTTCCACAAAGGTAGACTTGCGCCAGGTGCTTTTGTGCAGAGCACTGTGACAAAGGTGTGACTTCTTGAGGGCATTGAAATAGTTTGAGGTCATTGCAATGTTTGGTTTCTTTCAGCCAGAGGTACCAATCAAAAAATGTCTCTTTACCTTGCACTGCTGCATCAGTGCCCTTGCTCTGCTATGGAAAAATTTGGAAGCTCGGTGTGTTTTTGTGAAGAGGACAGAAACCCGTTGTGATGCCTTTGGGGACTCCGTTTGAGTTTTGTCTTCAAAATGAAATTGTTTATTGCATTTAGAAGATAAGTTGCTAAGACTAAGAAGGAAGCGAGTGAGGTTAATTTTTACTACTGGTTCATTTCAATTTTTTACACTTGTGGGACAACTCAGGAAGCCCAGTTACGAATGCAGAACTGATACAGCCTCAAAAAAAGTAATTGCATTTTTCCATCTCAAAGAGCAAAACCATACCAGGTGTAATTCTGTTACAGTCCCTATTGTATCTAGCATGATTTTAGCATAGTTTTGGAATCCAGGGGGATTTTTCTATTTCACATGAGCTGTCAGCTGAGGTGATTTGTACTTCTTTAAATGTGCTCTCCCTTGGAACTTAAGTCCTTAAATAGTCTGCATATGTTTTGAATGCTTGTGTTGCCTTTGGTTTAGTTAGATTAAAACTTTTATTTCTATATAGATATGGGGTTTGTCTGTATAATTTTTAAGTACATGAAAAAAGGGTTAACATTAATCTCTCTTCTAAGTTGTCCTCTGCTCAGCTGAAATCTTTAATTTGCTCTCAGGGCCTTTTAAACCCCTCAAATGTCCCAATATTTCTTATTGATAAAGGTTACTTAGCTTGTGTAGCAAGTGCAATTTCTATCAAGTTAGTCTACTGAGAGCCGTGTGTCTTAAGGAGCCTTTATGATGATCTTTCCAGGCAAAGTCACACTTACACTACTTTCATAATTTTCTGTAAGGTAAAAATTCTGGAATTCAATTGAATTAGAAGATATCTTTTTCTTCCCACCTTAAACCTGTTAACCTTTTGTTATAAAATAATGAAAGAGAGTAATGGAGATAGAAACAAAAGGAGTCATCACATACCATACCAGCGGAATAAAAACTGACCAGTCATTCCTGCCCCTGCTTTATTTCTCCCAAAGTCCTTGCAAGCTGAGAAAGTCCATATCTTGAAGATTTTCTCAGTGTAGCATCTGAGATGCAGGCTTCTCTATCTGCCCATGCTGTGAAATCTGCCATCCATGTGTCTAATCCTACTACTGAAGTACTGTGTTGTCACTTTCCTGGTCTGGATGAAAGCAGCCTTGTCCCACTTCCATCAATTCTGAACATTGCTTGAAAGAGCATTTCCCAAGCCTGTGGCTTTGATCATATAACCTGTCTTTACATCTTTTGTTGGTTCCTTCTTCTCTGTTGTACCCAATATTGAATAAGATATCCTAACGTTATCTGTCATCTTCCATTTCTTACCAAAATTTCGGTTTCTTGTCTTCATAATGCCATCCTAAGTCACTTTGTCATTACACTTTCAGACACTAATATCTTTGCTTTATTTTATATCCTTTTCACCTGGGAAGAGCTAAGACTCTTTAAATCAATTCAGTGTCCTCCACTGTATTATGGTCTTCCTTTAATTTACCTTGTATCACCAGGCAATCTTGCAAAATGAGTATTCGTAACATTTCAATTAAGACCTTTTCAGAAGAACCTGTGTTTGTGCTTGTAACAGTGCATCTGCAGAATCATATCTGCTGAGAAGACTTTTCTGTGCAGATGATAGGCGTGTCATTTTGGAAGACTTGAGCATTGCATTGTGACCTGGCAGAGGGGATGCAACCTACCTTCAGGAGCCAGGAATTGCAATAATTATTGCATTTCTCTTCCACTGACTAAGTGCTTTTCTTCATGTACAAAACAGGAGTGACATGGTCCAACCCATGTCACCTATGTGGTTCCAAGCATTAATTAACTCACTCTGTTTAATACTGTTCTGGAAAGCCAGAGGGGTTTTTGTTGTTTTTTCCTTTCAGGTTTGGTGATGGGGTTTTTTAACAGATGCCTGAAAATCTTAAGGCCAATTTTGTTTGCCAGATTATTCAGAACGTGGCTTCAGTTTGTTGCTGTACTTGGAAAGCTGTTTCTGAACCTAACTCCTATAGTGGTTAGAAATTATTTCATTTCCAGCATAAATTTTCATTAGCACAATTTTCTATACTGATAACTTCAAACTTGTTGCACTGCAGTGTAGGGTGGGGTTTTTTTCCCTCCATATGTTCTCTTCTGTGACAACATCTGTAAAAAAGAAAAGATTTTTTTCGAGCATAGCTCCCTTGTTTTGGCTCTTCGAGTTTATATGAATTACATGCATCTAGTGGCAGTTTACAGAAGATCGATGGAAGAATCTGTTTTCCACCTGAAAAATCTATGTATACACATGCACATACACATATATATGCATGAAGTTTTAAAATCTGAAAACATTTGGTATGGCAATGGTGTGTGATCATGAAGGCCAAAAGTTTTGTGCAATTTGGCCAATGCTTCCCACAGAAACTGACAACAAGTGTGGGAATTCCCTGTAATGGTCACTAATGTAATACATTGCATGGCTTGGGAAGAAACCTGGTCTCTACCACATCAGGGCAAGTTCAGAGACAGCTTTTCAATCTCAATTGCTTTTTAAGGCAGTTATGGTTTGTATGTGTGTGGTAACCGAGGAAAAGGTGTAGCTGGCATGTTTACAATTAAAAAATAATCTCATCACCAGCACACAGGTGCTTTGCTGTGCCACTCTGTTTCTGGGGGTTTGGGACTGGCTAAGAAAGCAGCCTCTGGAAGCAGGTTTGGAAGGTGAGGTGGAACATGCTGCTGTTGGGGCTGGGGCCTCATGTAACTGTGGGCATGTTGAGAGGTGTGCATTGACTGAAATCTGTTGGGGTTTGGTAGTGGTTGCTAAGCAACTGCAAAATACTTCAAAACCGTATTTTTTTTTCCTTGCCCCTGGACTGTTCTTGCAGCAGGTAGAGGAGAGGGCGAGTGAGGAGTACGGTGGCCCCTCTCCTTCCTTCCACACGTCACTGCCAAGGTGATGGAGAGGGGCCCAGGCTTGTATTGTGCTCCTCTTGCAAATTCACAGCCCTTTCACACCGTCTCAGCAATTTTATTTTTTTGCATGTACATAAATATTGCCCTTGACAAAAGAAGATGCTGTATTTTAAACATTCCTTTGACAAGCAGCACAATTTTCCAGTAAAACTTCAGTGTTTTAAGGAAGACAATCAGTCATGCAGCAAAGGGACATAAAATGAGAGGTCTGCTGCTGATCCACAAGTGCTCTCCATCTTCAAAGGCCAGGTACATGCTCAGCATGGTCATCAATGAAAATAACTTTAATTTTTGCACCACCCCAGCAGTTCTCATAGTATAAAAACAACCAGGTGTGTGAACCATTTTAGCAGTCGACATTCCTTCTATTAAGTCATAAATTGTAGAGTTGGTATTTCAAATTATTTCCTATAAATTATGTCTTACACGTAAGGATTATATTGAGATTATTGCAGCTTGAAATTGGCTGATGTCTCTTGCATTTTTATCACTAAAATACAATGTCCTTGTTGGCAGTAGTTTAGTTTTGGTATGTGATTTGTTTTCAAGCACCTTACTTTTACAACTCATGTATTGTTTTTCAGCAGAAAGGCAGCTGCTTGGTATTCAGAGCCATTAGTTTGCAGTAACAGTTGTTGGTTCTGGTCCTTATTGGTTTTTCTTTCCAATTAAGATGCAGCTGTTGTGACTTCTGGAGTGAGGGAGGATTATTTTATCTAATGATGTAAATGGAATAATCCTAAAGTAAGGATCTATACTTCAAAACAGCTGGGCAAAGACCAGGTTGTGAGACCTCAATGTTTAGTGAGGGCTGTGATTTTTGTGACAAACTCTGTACTGTGTACTGTGTTTCTTTTCTCATGTAAATGGAAGAGAATTAATGATTTGGAGAAGATTATCCTAAAGGATTTTTCGCACTGCATCTTTTCTAACATAATAGGGAAATGTACAATTGCTAATACCTTTGAACTTAGTTTTCTTGTGACATTTGGAGCACTTGCAGATACAAGGCTTTTGTACTTTTTAGTGAATAAAATTATGCTTATGGTATTTTTAACTTTTTTGGTCATGTATGTGTTCAGTGCTGTATGAGAAAAATCCCTGAGCCACGTTTATTTTAATTATAGCCTAAAAACTGCAATCAGCAGAAGAAAAAGCCCCCCACACAGTCTGTATTGCAGGCTGTACAATTGTGCTAAACCAGCCATTTAGAGTTAGGAAGTCAAGCAGGCTGAAGGTGGACAATGATTTGAGCTTTATGTATAATTTCACTTTGGTAGCTCACTCGTGCAGAAAGTCACTCATACCTAAATATGTGCATCCACATTGGAAATCACACAACTGTTGCACCAGCTATGTAAGGAGATTGTGTGTGTGTGTACACACATATATATGCCACTATATATATATATATATATATATATAGTATATTTTGACTGATGTTCTCCTTTATATCTTATGGATGTGATTTTTTTGAAAGCTAGTGATGGAGTGGGACAGTAGTCCCAGGATTACTCTCTCATTTACTGTTGTTTTATGTGTCAAAGGGAGACAATGAGCAATTGTGGGCTCATATAAGACTTTTTGGAGGGATTTACATAGTGGTTTTGGACACTGGTTCTTCCTTTCCCTCCAGCTTTTTGAAAGGAATATAAATTATAGCAAGTTGTTTCAGTAGATTAATCAAGTATGCTTAGGCATTACCTCTTAACTATAAATGAGAGTATCATCTAGAAGAATAAAAACTACTCAGCCAGATCAAAAGTAGAGAAGTTGAATATTTGACTTCTTCTCCCACCAATAAAGGGAGTAAAAATTCCTATTAATTTTCGTCACAAAAATATATCTGACTTTGCAGATCATTGAACTCAGATATCAACTTGGAATGTCAGTGCTATTGGTAAACAATATTATAAACCAATACACCAAGCTCTTATTGACTCAGCTGTAAACCAATGACTTTTTTTCTCTTTTATTTCAACACAGCAAGAGTCAGAAATAAGTCCATGTAATGCAAATATTTTTCTAAATTTTTCTTTGTATAAACAGCAAGACGACAGGAATGACTCAAGGAGGTTGTTGCAGCAAGCTTATGATAAAAAATATCCAATTAGATACTATTTTTTACAGAAAATATCCAAATACAAGTCTTCAAGATTAGAATTCAAATACTTGATGCTGTTTGAATAAAGACCATTGTGTGAAAACTTGCTGGGATGAATGTGGCTCCTTGTCCACATGGTGTGTTGTAGTAGCCCTTGTACAAAGACACTGGTTGGCGAGGGTTGGCTGTACTGAGAGGATTTATTCTTGGGGTGATGGTTTTCTTTTTGAGATACAAAGAAACTCATGTTTTTAACAAAGTCGTGTGATTGTAGGACAGATACTCAGGTCTATGTGGATGTCATGACCATGAAGATGATGTCTTTTGAACACTGAACTTTATGTGAGAATGTTTTTAACTTGACTATTCTCAGTCTGAAGATTGTCTGATCAAGGATGGCAGGTTGACTTTTAGGGCATCCAGTGCCATTTAACATGCTCCAGGGTATCAGAGACAGCATGTTGGGCAGGATCCTGGTGTGTAAGAAGCCCTGAGAGTGAGGTGTCACTCAATAAATAGTATGGTGACAAGGAAAGAATGTCTTCTGTTTGCAAGCAGCCTGCAAGACAAAAAACCAGAGACTGGGTGTCAAAACTTTGCATGCCTGGGAAATGAAACTTCAGCTACCCTTAGCAAGTCCTAAGAACTGCTTTTTGATGCTGGTGGTGGTGATTCTATTTGTTTGTTTATTCCTGCATGATAAACAAAACAAACTCTTAATAATATTTTTAAAAGATGTAGGAATAGTAAAAATAATCATAAATAATTAAAAGAACCAAACGCAAACAAAGGAAAAAGCCCAATAAGACCCCAAACCCCCAAAACTGAAAAAGCAAGAGTTTTTATAACTTGCTTGGTACTAACTCGATTATAGTGGATGTATAAAAAGTGGTCCATTTTGGTAGTACATTATGTTACCATGGTAACATTGACATACTAATTTAGAAACCCTTCAGGCTAGTTTTGAGAACATGAACATTGCACTAGTATACCAAAACATGAAAAGACTTATTGTGAAAGTAACTGTTAAATGTTTAGGATGAGCCCTGTAGATACATGTGGACTTTTCTTCCTCTGAAATTTCTATTAGGATTCACATTTGCTTATATTATTAAAGCTATCTGAACCAGATTTTTCTTAATGATTGCACAGTGTTTCCTATTAAATCCTTTTGTTTTCTTCTTGGAGCTGGACCTTGGGGTCCCATTGTGAAGGCCATGTTAGATGCAACTGCTTAGTCCCCCAGCTACAGGTGGCTGTTATTAGGGTATGTGCTTCATTCTCCTGGTATGTGGCCTGTATATTGCACTTCAAATCCTGGATGTTAACAGGTCCTGCATCAACCTATTCGTGTGTAGTCACAGACTTTTTCCAGTGGTATTGAATTATGTCAGCTGGACCTGTATTGGTGAGTTTTACTGCCACTTGATTTCTGCATATTTGAAGAAAATTAGTTCTGTTGAAGTGCTAGGTAACTAGTACTGTGCTAGTCCATTCATAAACAACCAAAACAAATTGCCAGCAGTAGGGAGCATGCCTGTTACACTTCCTGTCATGGCTAACTTCCTATGTGGTAGAGAAATTTGTAGGCTCATTTCCTAGAACCTGGTGTCATAACACCCTCAAAGGCTGCCACAAACCCTTGTTTCTGAGTACGGTTGGCAAGAACTGGAGTTGTGTGGAATTAGCAAGGCGTGTCCATGCCTGGGGTGCTGCTAAATTATGACCTTTCTCATTACAGGGGATTTTTGGCAACAATTCTTCACTCACAGTAGAAAATACCACATTTTTCTGTTGCATATCAATATATATGTGAGTACAACTGGATTTGTCAGATCCTTACCAAAGTCATGTAAGCTAAGCAAAACCAATCTTAGCATGGGAAATAAACATGATTTATTAGATTGTGGTTGAACTGATTCTGCAGTCTAAATAAAGAAGACTTTTACCTGAAAATAAGTGACAGAAAGATTGGAATATCAAGAAATACAGTTAAAACAGAGTTGACTGAACAGTAACCTCCTTAGCAGAAGTACATTTAACCAAGTCTGCTTTGTAACAACTTGGTATATTTCTTGTTTCATGATAATTTCTTAAATTCTTTTTTGGAAGTGCGGGTAGGTTTTAATCTTAAAGTGCTCCTAAACTGACAGATTTGGAAATCAACAAGTAGGATTAGATCTCAACACGAGCTTGGTCAAGGTTGAGGCTGTTCTGGATTCTGAACTTTTATTACAAAAGCAAAAATAAAAAGTAGAGGTCATTTTGAGCTCTTCTGGTCAGAGGGTTACAGTTAACCTGTGAGCAGAATGCAGCTGAGGCACTCAGATTCTCGGGTGTCTCTGTACTACCCAGAGCTCAGAGATGCTTCATGTGCCATCCCAGCCTTGGAGAGTGTTGACTCCAAATCAGAACAACTTCAGTCTGTGTCTGAAGGCTGCTGTATCTTCTCATCTGAACATGCAGAGAGTGTTCCTGTGTGTAATGCTCCTCTGTAGCTCTGGGGGAAAACCACCCCAAACCAAAACAGTGTGATGCTGCATTCTTGTCAGGATTTCAGGCTTTCCCATCATGATTAATGCTGTGCAGGTATGAATTTATAAGCAGTAACCAGTGCTGTGAACAGGACATATCATATGCATTAACTAAAGTAGTTAAAATTAAGATTTCTAAAGAAAAACTGAACAAAGCTAAAGGAAATCATCCACGTATCTCACAATTAAATGCACTCACAACTGAGCTAGGCTACACATCGTGCTTTTCCTTTGTCTTTGCCACCTTCTTTTGGGGAGAAGACATTATTTTTATCCTGGATCAAGGATAAAAGTCAATTCTTTGTCTTGATTTTGCTGCACCCCTGCAAGCAGTTGCAGCAGCGTAACCCAAGAGCTTTCTCAGAGGAAAGAGAAAGGTCTTGCTGCGACATGAGAGGCAAGCAAAGCCATGTTCCCAATGGAGCATGGCTTCCAGAAGCCTTGTTCAAGTGCAGAGAGTGCCTGCAGGCACCCACCCTCATCACCATGCCTCTTCTCTTGGCAGCCTGACCCTGCCCACACACGCAATCTCCAGTGTCCTGGTGATGTACTGCTGTGCCAAAATGACCTCAGTGCAGTTCAGAGAGGCAACTTACCAGTGCTGGAACGGTACCTAAGGGAGGTGGTCTCAGACTGGGATGTGCTCCTGTACCATGCCTCGGTGGCCAGGTTTGCCGGCCGGAGCCGCTGGGCCGCGGCTGTGGTGTTCTGGCCTGGCTCTGCTCCCTGCCCCTGCAGCCCCCCGGCCCAGCCAGATGCCGCAGCATGGGGGAGCGCGTGGCAGCTCGTGCTGCTGAGCTATCCCAGCTGTGCTTCAGCTGCTCTCTTCCCCCTGCAAGAGTCAATAAATATTTAGAGTTTGAATTACATTACCTAGCAAGAACAATTTCCTTTTTTCATGAGCTTTGCTCCTTATAGCTCACGAGTAGCAGCAACAACATTTGGGAATTATCAAGAGATTAAAAAAAGTTGTAAGTCTGTCTGGATTTACCTACCTAAAATACATTTTGACAACAGTCATTTAGTTGAAGAATTTGTCCTGCCTGAGCACCGTGTTTAGTTTTCCCAGGTCCACATCCCTTTGCTACTAAATGTTTTTGTCTGGACATCTGAGAGGCTTTTCTCATCTCTGGTTGCTGGAGAATCAGTGTCCTATAGTTTTTCAAGCTTGAAATGGATTAGGGTGATTTTTTTTTAATAACCATAATCTAATTGATTTCAGAGGGTTTGGGGGGTGTGTGTCCTCCTTGTTTCATTTATTTCTGTGTTGAGTCATTTGGTTTGGGTTTTTTGTTTGGTTTGTGTTCTTGGCTGGGGAGCCTTTTGGTTTTTGGGGGTTGGTTATTTTGTTTGTCTTGTTTTCTTTTCTCTAAGTATACTATTTGCCTGACTGCCACATGAGGAGACTAATGCATGGAGAGAAAGCCAAGGTCTCCCTCCAACAGCAGCAGCCACCACTGCCATGCTGCGGTACAGAGTGTGAAAGCAGAGGCTGCTTTGTTCCTTTCCATGCCCCAAATCCAAATGCCCTCTTCCAGCATCCTGGTGCAGACTGTTTGTGGGCCACTTTGTGAACTGCCAGTACAGGACAGCCCTATCCTCTTCTCCTCATCCCTTCACCTGGAAGGAAGATGTGGTTGCATCACCACTGGGCTGTTGAATCTGTCCCTTCCCACGAAGGTCGGGTGCTCTAACGCACAGCCCCTATTCCAGTGTCCTGTTTGGCACTTAAGGTTTGCTTTTGTGTGCTGGTGCAATACAGACTGGTTGGATTTATAGGAGAGTGTCCCAGGCTTCTTTTCCAAGCATGTTGTTTGGATAATTTTCTTTTGTTGTATGCTCTTTTTCAAAAGCTGCATGTTTTCTCCTCGCTCAAGGGTTATTTCTGTTTTGTTTATCCTAGCTTCCCTGAACACCTAAGCAGTTGTTACTTCTTTGTGCACTCAGCAATGCTATTCATCAAGAAAGAGATGGTTTACAAGGCTGGTCATTCAATTTTTGGTCCCAGTGACCCAAGCTTTCATTTGCCTATGCATTAATATTTGCCATGCCTGGTGAAACTGGGTTTTGCTCTTGATGACAGTGACACAAGTTGCACATTTTCTTGCAGTCTAGCAAAGGAATAGACAGAGAACAGAGCTGTTGTCACAACTGGAATTAATGTGCCATATGGCCCCTACATCACCTTTCTCTTCTATATGTCTGCTGCAGAAAAATTATTGAAAACAGTCTTCCATATCCAAAATCAAGTCTTCAGTACCAACTGTTTCTTCTCTTCCCCTGACTTCCTATGTTTTGTTTGCAGAGGCACTGTTGTTCTTAGACTAGCAAATTGAAAAAAAAAACAAAAGCCTCCTCAGGTGCTAAAAATAACCTAGCTGTAACACTATAAAGAATTATTTTCTGCAATTTCTTACTTTTTAAGCATCAGTGTTATTTAGTATTCCCAGTAGGTGGGCATCTCTGTCGTGTCTCTTTTTCTCCAATACAGTAATATAATCTCTGATCCATGGGTCTGTTACTGATGTTTCCTCTTCAGTTTGCAGCTTCCCATTGCTTTATTAAAGTAGTCAGTCTAAGCTTATATAACCTTAATTCTGCGTTGTCGGGGTTTTTTCCCTTCAAAATAGTTTCTATTTCATTTCTGCCAGTATTTTAGGACTTTCAGTCAAAATTGCTTCAACAAAAGTAATCTGATGGGTAGTGTGATAAAACAGGATTTAACTGTGCATGTTTCTTCAAAAATTTTGTCTTGCTTTGTCTTTCCATGAGGTTTCATTTTGTCCTTTCTAAACTAAAATAATGATATGAAGGGGATTCAGATGCTGTATGAATGACATTAGATTTATGAAGAGCTGAAAATACGTCTGGACAAGTATTCAAAGTTCAAAAGAATCTAAAGAGGTCAGAAATATGAAACAAAATGCAAAACTGCAATTAACTTCACAGAAGTTAATCCCAAATAAAACTATTGCATGTTGTGGAGAGACTTCAAAAAGGGTAATGCCACAAAATACTTGGGAATAATACCAGCAAGGGTTTGAAATAAAATGGGGAAGGAGCCTCACAACGGCTGGCTATATAGAGATGCCCAACTGCAGGGGGGAGTAGTGGCTCTGAAGGTCTGATTCTGACTCCACTGAAGTTGGATCCCTCTTGATATCGGTTGGCATTGCAACAAACTATGTGTCTCTTGTGTGGACACCTCATCTAGGCAGTCAGTTGTAGATGCTTTATCCCTTGGTGGAGTTCAACAATATTTGAAGTATTTCAGGAAAGAAAAGCACAAATGTGAGAAATAAAATTGAAGGCAAAATAAAATTGAAGTACAAAAGAAATTTTCAGCATAGGTGGTGTAACAAGAATCAGGAATTAACAGAGAAAAATGTAAAAGTACTCATTTTGTGGATGCATAAATCCAGAGAATGGTCTGCTATAGAAATTAGGAAAAGGCTCTACCACTTGTGGTCTCTAGTACTAGATCTTAGAAGACACTTCCTAAGAGATGGTAGAGAATAATCTTCAACTGACAGGATTGGAGAGAGGATCAGCCCCTCTTCCTAGTGGCTGTCATTCCTATTGCTCATTAGCTTTTTATATGTGTGAACATTATAAGAATGCAGCCTGTCTCTGATTCTCCTGCAACTGTCAATAATGAAAAAAATTGTACCCTATGAATGAACTTTGTTGTTTCTCTAAAAACCTATTAACTAAACTAGACAGTATGAGCTCTGCTTACTATGACAGATGTGCTTTCTGTTGCCATGATATAGAGATAATACTGACTTTTCTTCCCATTAAAATTTCATTCTCAGCTCTTTCATGTAACTTATCGCCATCTACAAAAAGCGTAGTTTGTTTTTTTCCCCCAAGTTGGATCTATTCTGGCACATCTCCTTATTCTATTCTCTAACAGTGAGAATCAAATAATCATTTAGGTTGGAAAGGACACACAGTATCACCTTAACCTAGCAGTGCCAAGGCTAAATCGTGTCCCTGAGCACCACATCTCCACGTTTTATGTACCTCCAGGAATGGTGATTCAATCCTTTCCCTGGGAAGCCCGTTCTAGTGCTTTTCATGAAAAATTTTTTCCTAATACCCTATCTAGATGTTCCGTGGCACAACTTGAAACCATTTCCTCTTGCCCTATTGCTTGTTACCTGGGAGAACAGCCTGACCCCACCTCATTACAAGATCCTTTCAGGCAGTTGCGGAGAGTGATAAGGTCTCCCCTGAGCTTCCTTTTCTTCAGGGTGAACAACTCCAGCTCCCTTGGCCTCTCCTCATAATACTTGTGCTCCAGACCCTTCACCAGCTCCATTGCCCTTCTCTGGACATGCTCCAGCACTTCCGTGTCCTTGTAGTGAGTGGCCCAAAACTGGACACAGGATCCAAGATAGAGCCTCACTAGTGCCAAGTACAGGGGATCATTGCTCTTGTTGTGCTGGCTACACTATTTCATCCTCTGTGTAAAACATCACTATCTGTGCATTTATTCAAAACTCTCTAAAACAAAGTTCCTTCTTTCACTAGAGCCCATCCAGATTTGTTTTCCCCTTTGGGAATCTTGCAAAGCCCAACAACAAGCTTGGCTGCTTTATTTGCCAGTGAGTATTCGGTAGGTGTTGCTTGTTTGTCATCCCTCTGTTAATCTTTGGCTAAACCTATAGCCAGTGGGCAGAAGTCCTTCCAGGTTACCTTCCTTTGGACAGCCCATGCTGCCTGTGCTTGAGGATGCCCACAGGGGAGTGTTGCAGTTTTAAACCAGTAGGATAAGAATTAGGGGCAAGATAAAATACCTTGTATTCCTATCAGTTAGGTTTTTTCCCTCTGGATTCATGTGTAGTTGAGCACCACAGTTGTGCAGGAACCATTCTTCTGTATAAACAGAAGAATGGTTCTGCTTTGTTTTGCAAAGTGTATAATCCCTTTTTTTAAGAACTACAGGAGAGAAAACACAAATGTTGAGTCCAACAACTAGAAAGCAATTTGAGGTGTTGTTGGAGCTTGCCCTGCCTCCTGCTCCAACCCTCCAGGGACTAGCAGAGTCCCAAGGGAAGAGCGTTGTTGCTTTCTTCCTTTCACCTTCCACTGCCATGGGACCTGGCTACATACCTCACCTTCCGCAGTAAGCAGCGAGTTCCTCAAGGAGTTTTACTCTCTTGAATGTGATGGGGTTGGCTCATTTGCAGACAGGTGGGTCGTGTGCTGGTGTGACAGCCTCAGCGCCCGAGGTGCCGTATTTATCATCAGTGGGCTCTGGCCGCGGCACCGGCTCCCCCGCCGCGTTTGTCAGCGCTGAGTGGAGGTGCCGGCGCGGCAGGGAGCAGCCTCCAGCAGAGAGAATTCTTATCGTGTGTGCTGCTGCCTCAGCTCCGCTTTGCCTCATGTGGTGACAATTTCTGCCTGCCACCGGTCCCCCCTTTGTATCCCAGCCATGCAGGGAGCAAGCACAGCCAAAGGATGTGTGTTCGTGCACTTTTAGTGTTGGTCTTCAGTCTCCACCAGCAAACTTTGTCAAAGTGAGTTCTTTTTCCCAATCACTTTTCTGTCATCTTAGCATATTTAGCATTCAATATCTGCTGTGCTGTGCTCTTTAAATTGCATTGGGACTATTGTCTTGTTTGAGACTCAGGTCAGCCAAGAGAACAGTCAAGTGTGGAAAAACACGCCGTCGCTGTTCACTAGGGTCAGAGCAGCACAAGTGACCTAAATTCAAAATGCTCCGTACTCCGTGGCTGATCCAGCATCCTCAGGCTGCAGCCTGTCTGTCTGCTGCAGTTGCAGACCAAGAAGTGATTTTGTTGAGGAGCACTATTTCCGCCAGTTTAATCTACTAAAATTTGGAGTTTGGAAATCTGGGGCAAAATGGAGGGGAAAAGAGAAAGCAAGAGAAAGAAATGCAGAAAAAGACAAGTTGTCATTGAGAAGCTTAATTGAAGCACAAGATGTTGCATTTTGGGCATACACTGGGTGTGTTTTGGCGGTTCAGTTTGTTCTTTTTCTAGAACAGGCATGAAATCGCAATGTTTATGTATATAGGAATTAATAATAGCTTACAAAAGAAACACATTAGCTCTTTTTGGGTGGGAGGAGAAACCAAGAGCTGCCTGAAGGCAAAACACTTGTAATTTATTTTTTTTAATTTCTTTTTGTTTTAATTTTTTTAAGAGAGCTCCTTCCTCATTGTGTTGCTGTTGCCCACACTGATGCTGGAGGAGAGCATCTGTGCAGTGTGCATAAATTGAGTCAGAGGGTGGCCGACTGTGCTTGGTGCTTCCTTCAGGTCACGGCTGCCACAGTTTGCCACTGTCTTTTATGCGTGCATGAGCACGGGCACACACATCCAAGATGTGGGAGTGCGAGTTTTAGGAGCACTTGGCAACAGCCCCCGCACATGCCGCTTGTGATGCCTGCTCACAGAGAAACAGAACAGAAAAAGCCAGGGAGGTTTTCCTCAGTGAGGTGAAGCTTGTAGAAGCATGCCTTGCATTGCTTTTGCTGTTAAAAGCAAGCACATTTGGTTTTTTTTGTTTGCATCTAGGTCACATAATGCTCCTGACTTCTTTCCTGACCCCCAGTGATGGTACCAATGCCCCAGTAAGGGAATCTTGTCATTCCCTCTTGGACAAAGGACAAGCCCTGGGTCAGTGGTGATGACCCAGGAATACTTTTTACAAGGTCTGTCTAACTAATCTGAAAAATTTTGGGGTTTTTGGTAGGGGTTTGGACACAACAGGAGTGAGGGTTTGGGCTGGGTTCCTTCCACCCCCTTTTTTCTTGATTGTGACAAGTTTCTGAGTGGTTGTGCTGGTTGAACAATCCAGAGGAAAACAGCAGCATTCCTGCAGGGGCTTGCAAGAATTTACACTGGGTTTTTGCTGACACCTATTTTTATATCAGAGATGGCAAAAACATACTGACATATCTAGTGTATCTGCTTGTGAATATATTTTATTTCCATATGCATCCAGCCTTGCAGTGGGTTTGATAAGTTGGGTTACTTGTTTTAGCTCATCTGTGCTTCTCCCTTCCCCTGGAGCTGATCCAGAAAATGTCTTGAAAGAGAAGGTTTTGTGGGGGGAGAGAAGATTTAATTTGCATCATGAGGAAAATATGAAAAGTTTTCACAAGATGTGATAACTACATCCTGTAGTTTTAGTTAGTCTAGAAGTGATTATTTTTTCTCCTCTCTCTAAGTCTGAGTAAGCTGTATGGATGGTGATCACGTATTATTTTTCTTCTTTGGTATCTTAATCTAGGAACTAAATAACTTCTTTAATGCATAGGTTCACTCTATCTCTGACACTATTTCTGACTTTTTCCACTTGCTCTTACCTCCCCCTGCCATGAGGTAGATTCTGTTTATTCTTTATAAAATAATTTGCATCATAAACAATGATGTTTTGCTTAGCATCTTCATCCTTCTCTGCAGGAAATGGAGAAGTATGCTGGACAGGAATATGTATGCTGGATTTCTTTATCATTCAGAATAGGATATATTAATAAATACTGTAAACACACATATCCCTACACATATATAACTAAAGTAAAAGAAGTTAGCATGTCTAGAAGAAAGGTAACGAAGCTGGTGAAGGGTCTGGAGCACAAGTCTTATGAGGAGCAGCTGAGGGAGCTGTGGTGGTTTAGCCTGGAAAAAGAGGCTCAGGCAGATCTTATTGCTCTCTACAATTACCCAAAAAGAGCTGGTAGTGGGCTGGGGATCAGCTTCTTCTTCCGGGTAACAAGCAGTAGACAAGAAGAAACAGCCCCACGTTGCACCTGGGGAGGTTCATTTTGGAAATTAGGGAAGTTTCTTCACTGAAAGGGTGGTCAAGCACTGGAACCAGGCTGCTTAGGGCAGTGGTGGAATCACCGTTCCTGGAAGTGTGGCATGTGGATGTGGCACATGGGGATATGGCTTAGTGATGAACGTGGTGGAGCTGGGTTAAGGGTTGGACTCAATGATCTTAGAGGCCTTTTTTAACCTTAGTAATTCTGTAATTCTAATTATCTTTCTTTGGGTTTTAAGCTTTCTCCTGCAACACCGATATTTAATGACAGTTCAGTTACACATTTTCTACTGGTGGTGAATGAAAGAATATTACTGAATTCGGAGGTGGGGGGGAAAGCACTGTTTTATAAGGATTAGTAAGGTAATGTAAAAAAATTATGAACTTGTACAGAAGTTTTCACTAGCAGCATGGTATATATTTATCTTTCAGTGCATGCATGACATCATATGAAAAAGGTGCAGTCTGCAACATTGATGGAATGTGGTGCTTCACTGTGAAAATGTAGCACAGGTTTATTTAGCAATTTTTTTTGTGAGTTTTACCCCAAGTTATTGTGCTTCTATGTACTTCAAGAGAAATGCAGGTATGTATTTAGGTCTTGCACATTTACTGACATAAATTACTTCAGAAATAGCAGTCGCTGTTCACCTTTGTGAACTGTGGAAATTCGGTATACATTCACACTTGTTAAATTTTATTTTTAGCTACTGAGAACAAAACAAAAAGATATGCCCAAAGACTGTGCCAAATAATCAGAATACTTTATGCTGAAGTCCTGGAGCAATTTCAGACAATTAAGAGAATCTAGGAAAAATGAATAAACAAACCCATATGCAGTTGTTTATTTTAAATACTGCCCAAACTGGTGATTGTGGCACTTTTTTTTGGTTGACTGTTGCCTCCTATACATTTTACAAGACAAATATTAGAAACCTGATTTTTTCAATCTATCTACTCATACCTGTTTTATCTTATCCTTTTGCTTATATCCATGTATTTTAATCCAGAACTCATAAGACAACTCAAGCTTTCAAAAAAGTTCACAAAGTCAGCTATTTAGTGCATGGTTTATCACTTTTACTTTCATAACAGCTGTAAGATAAATAAAATAATAAGATATTTACAGCAAAAGGGCAGGCAGCTTTTGTGATAGCCGCTTTTCATATAAGATTACAGCTAAAAAAGAGGGGAAGTGCTGAGTTTCATATTTCACTGAAGTTTGACACTTAAAATTTGTGTTATAACAGCACTTCATAGGCTGTAGATGGGGCTGTTTCAAGTTCTGTTGTAAATCTGACTTTACAAGGCTTTAATGTTCTGTAGGCTAATAAAAATCACTCTAGGATTGAATGTGTGAAATAAAAACTTTGGTGTTTTTAATATATTTTAGTGCTCAGGGTTTGTCATCTTAAATTTTTTTCAGCAAAATTGCACAGCTGTTGAATTTTTGAATAAATCTTCAAGCTTACCTTCATGTCTGAGGGAAGAGGGGGAAGAAAAAAAAGGAAAAAATAAGCAAAAGGCCTCCCAGAAATAGAAGTCTTGCATTTGCACAGTAAAGTTTAAGGTATCAACATGAGCTTTTGGCACTGGAGAAAAGGGCATAAATATTGAGCATGAAATATAGTGTAATAATAAGTGATAACATTTTCACATGGTTAAAGTATAAGCCTTCCATGAGCTGCAGAGGATAAGCTGTAAGACCCAGAAAGTTAGCTTTTCTGGAAGACTGCTCCTGTGCACTGCACATCTCTCCTTGTTTGAAACATCTGGGGTTAAGCAGGAGGGGAGATTGTCTGACCTGAAATGTTGAGAGTTTTTATGTAGTTTTAGTATGGAGTTGTCTGAAGGATTCACTTGCTTGGCAACATACTATGAAAATGCAAGCAGTTATGAAGCATTATTAAAAATACACATCTTGATTCCAGATAAGCAGCAGTGGGATACAGAAGTTAGCCCTTGGCGGGTGGTGGTGTGCGCACTTTGCCTTTTAGGCAACCTTGGTGCAAGGCAGTGCAGGGCTGCCATAACAAACTGCTCAGAAACCTTTCTCCCTTCTCTTTGTGGTAGCGATATAGGAACAGTGAAAACTTTAGCTCAGGAATACTGTATTCACATTTCCCTCAATGCCCGTGCTACTTGGTAATGTATGCTTGTTATGTTCACTACTGGAATACTTGTTTCTGCCTCACTTGTGTCATCTGGAAGGAGTGGACTGTCACGTGCAAGGGTGACACCAGCCCACCCCTGACCTGCAAGGCTTTCAATGGCCTCATCTGGGTGAAGGGAATCTGCACAGGAGGAAGAAACATAAGGGCAGGAGGGACCTTGGAGCAAAGACCTAGAGATTTCTCTCAGCCCTGCTCCTTGCCCTGCATCTGTGGGCTTGAAGTCTTTAGTTTCGTTAGCGAGTGTGATAAGCTTTCATCAGTTCTTGGTGACAGGAGCGTGCTACCCTTCTTCACCGGGTTGTGGTGTCCCAAGCATCTATGGCATTGCTGTTCCAGGCTGGTTCCATGCACAGGACACCTTGGTTTTTGTTGCTGTTGGGTGAAGAGAGAATTGGGGATGCTGTTGACTCTGCCCACCACATGAACTGTTCTGTGGGGACCCAAGGGAGTGCCAGCAGTCACAAAACCTGTGGCACACAGTGTATGTTTAGGACAAGGGCACACTTGTTTTGACTGTAATTCAGCCACTGGGAGGAACCCCTTGGGCTGGGCTGGGTTGGGTTGTGCTCTTTTGGGCTGGCAGAGATAACGGGGCTTGCATTGTACAGGTGCACAAGGAACCTGCCAGGAGAAAAAGGGGAAATCAGCATAGGATAAAAGCAACTCCTAAAGACAGTGTGTCCTGTCACCTTGGTACCTGGTGAGGTGGCCAGCTGCCAGCTCCTCCCATCCAGCTCCAACAGGGCCTTAAGTGCAGTTTAAGACTGCTGGCTGTTGGTGTAACGTTGTTCATTGTTCCGTAAAGGACATTGCAGAAACTTGTGTAACGATTCAAATATGGAGGTAAAAAATACCTATTTTTTCATATTTTTAGATATTGCCTTCATTCTGGATATTTAAGAAGCTATGGTTCACAGCTTTCCTCACAGTTAGGCAAGAAAGTTGCTTTTCTTTCCATTAGACTGTTGTTTTCAGGTAGAGAGGGAGGGATTGAAAACCAAGGGGATTTGTGAAACTTAATTCCCCTTCAGATATCCTTTGTGGGGAAAAAAACAAAGGCTTTTTATTAGTATTATTTTTCCTGTAGCTAGATCTGGAACATTTTTGTATGCTGTATTGTTTACTCATGTTTTCTAACTTGAGCTTAAAACTGCCAGGCAGCTGGGGACTTCTTTTCCCTAGCTCTTGTCCATGTGGAATTACTGGACAGGAAGAGAAGTTCCCCCAATAAGTAAGGTAAGGACAGGAGCTTCAGGTGGGCACATCAGATCCCCTCCTAGAGAAGGGGAAGTAAGGTGGTATGAATGCTTTATTTGCCTCATTTTGCATCCTTTGAATTCATCTTGTACTGAAGTCATGCTGTGTCAGGCGGGGACAGTGGTTCAAGTTCCCTATATGGTGAGCGTGCACGACAGCAGAATCCTTTTATAATGATGACAACTGGTTGGAGAATGTCTGGTTGTGCATTAGAAGTGTTAGACGTAGGAGGTTTTGTTTTAGGAAGTGTAAAATGTGCCTGCAGGCAGCTGTGCAGCTTTGGTGTGAAGAGGACTGTGGAGGGTGGTTTCAGAGGTGTAATACAAGAAAAAAAGTGTGCTCGTTTTAACCCTCTGTGCCTTCTGTAGTTTCATTTCAAAGTGCAGAATCTCTTACTTTATGGAGTCTCTATTTGTAGTGACTGTTTAGTTGAGGGGCAGAAGCACAGACAAGTTTGAGCACAGATCAGTTGTTTGCTTTGGTTTTATGTGTGTTGGTATCAGCAGTGCGTGGTGAATTGGCAGCACAGCAAGTCCTGTGATAAGAGTGAATGTCTGGGCAGTAGACTCTCCCTGTGCTCCACCTTGAAAATTCTGAATATCTCCTGCTCTGAACGGAGTTGAATGTAACTTGGGGGGTATGTTAATACAGATGGTGAGAAAGCATCTGAGCAATTATTCTTCTTGAGAGGTGCTGTTGTGATTTGAAGGGACAGGAGGGAAATGACACTGCTCTGTGTCAGCGTCATTGTGTGCAGTGGCTGCTTGCAGGTCCCATCTCTGCTTGTGTTGTGAAGGTCACGGGATAGATATAGCTGGGTTTAGGCACATACATTTTTAATGACATAACCCTTTGGGAGTGGATTTGTGTACTCATCTACTACCAGATCAGAAAATAGGTGTAGTATTATTAAGTCTTATGCCACATGTTTGTTGAGGTTGTAGAAGCACACAGCGAGGGTTGCTTTTGCATTGTGTGGAAAGTGGGTTCTTCCTTGGAGATCTGCTTATTTCTACTTTTGAGTGTGTGTGAATTTAACTGAAGAACATGTGTTCACACAGTTGTGCTGTTTAAATTAATGTGGGGTGACTCAGTGTGTATTCACTGCTGAGAGCCCACAATGACTGCAACAGAACATTTTATTGTCTGAAGACAATGCTATTAATGGTAGCATTAAAACAGCATTGTAATTTCACTAGACTGTATTCTGTTCCCAGAACTGCCAAGTGATAAAGAGATTTGCCATTGTCAGACAGGGGAACAGGAGCTGACCTGCAGTGCAAACAGTGCCCTCTGCTTCCGCTGGGCTGGGCTGGGGTGCCCTGCCTCTCTCTGCTCCTGCTTTTCGGGACCTGCCTCCAGAGTTTGTCACAGCAGCGAGCACCTCTGCAAAGCAAGCACTCCAGCAGTCAGCTGTGCTGAGAGCTGTTGTAACACAGCCCTTCCCAGGGTGATCCTGCTCTAAGCTGCTTTCATCCACCAGGTGAGCCATCCACCAGCACCGTGGCCAGCAGAAATGGCTGGAAAGGGCACGCTCTGATTCTGGCTGCCCCTCACCTATCACTACTCTGGTGCTTGGCCCCACCAGGTATGCAGTTTGCTGAAGGAGAATTTGGGATAGGTGTAGTGTTTTGAGTTAATACATTGTGGATGCTATAGCATTCCCATAACTTGCAGAACAGCAATTCAGAAGTGAAGCGTTTTACATTGGTTGTGCTTTTCTTTACCATGGGCGTTGGTGGAGGGATTGTAGGATGAAAGCAATGTGGCTGTGGTGCTTGGTGGAGGGTGTCTGTGCTCTCTTTGTAGCTGAGTTATAAGTGCTGAGTTATAAGCTAGGTTATAAGTGCAAATAAGTTGGCATTATGAAATTAATGAACACTACATGTATGTTATTAATCTTTAGCACCACCTCTTATTGTGTGAAAACAATAATAATTTCTTTACGAAAAGAGCTGTTAATGCTTGGATCCTGAAAACAAAGATGCAGTGGTGAGAGCTGTATGCATTTATTCTTTCATATGAAATATTAAAAGTAAAACATTTCCATCCTTGTAAGTACTCCATTTCAGCAGGTTCCTGGTATGCTGGTGTAATAGTCATGGTGGACAATGACAGTGTAGACAATATGATGAGAAAATGAACTGAAGAAGTGATGGTTTGCAGTGCATAGACACTGATTGGAAACCTCGCCAACCTTAAACCACATTTGTAGTATCATGGGTTACATCCAGTGTGGACAAAGTTTGCAGCACAAAGCCATTTGAAGGTTGAATCGTGGTGAGTGCATTGATATTACCACTGCAGAGTTTGCTTCTGTGCTTTACTAATGAGCAGATAAGATGACTGTGAATCCAGACTCTGAGATCTTGCACTGAACATCTTTAAGATGCAAAGCCACTGGGTACCACTGAGTACTTGCTTCTTTAACAACTCCCAGCAGCATTCTCCAAGAACCATGTGACAAAGTACCAGAGGGCTGGGCTTTGATTTCTGTAGCTTTCTTACAGGGTTGTGCTCATGTCTTAAAATGGATGCTTTTAGAATATAGTTTGTGTTTGGTTGGGACAGTGAAGAAAAAGAGCTGATTTAAGGAAAACTGAATGGGGAGGAGTGTCACATGCTTTACAGTGTTGAGATTCCAGGCATCCTTGCTGTGAAAAATGGGAGTTTAATTACCCAGTTTCTGTGTGGGTTTGCTGAGTTGCTTTAGTTTGTTTGTTCTCTGTCAGTTTCTAATAATGCTATTATTTGCTTTCACTAAACAGAAAAAATTAATCGGTGAT
This sequence comes from Climacteris rufus, assembly GCA_013398175.1. Classification (NCBI taxonomy): domain Eukaryota; kingdom Metazoa; phylum Chordata; class Aves; order Passeriformes; family Climacteridae; genus Climacteris; species Climacteris rufus. The sequence goes on from VZRZ01001380.1 coordinate 152,880, forward strand.
TTCTGTTGCTCAGTGTCTGCTGGGAATACTGCTACTGAGTTTTATCACTGCAAATATTGGTATGTTCTTGCTTGTACTGTTGGCAGAAACGTTGGGGAGAGTCCCAGTTAACCTAACTTAAGATTGCTTGCATATCTTCTGTTTTCTTTTGACAAAACCATTGTACAGTTCTGTCTCAATGTGCTGCAAGGAGCAGATCACATCATTATTATTGAACTGACTAGTCCAGTCGTGATAAGTACCACAGAACTTTATGGAGTACACTTGGCAATTTCCCTGCCTAATGCATGTTCTGTGGCATCAGAACATTTCCTTTGGTCAGACTGTTTCTAAATAGCAGTGTTTATTATACTCATCACTTGCTTTTGTCCCGTATCATGTGTGTCTCTGTAGATACAATGATACCTGTCTCACCAGTACAGTGTATTTGGGGTGCATATTCAGTATTACAGCATTCGGGCCAGGCTTGCACAGAGTGGCACAGCCCATCAGCCCTCTGTTTAACCTCTACTGACAGTTAAGCACCGGCATTAGCAGCTTTTTATCCTCCTCGCCCCTTTCCTGAACTGATTCCTTAATGCTGTACACAAAGCAATCCTACTTAACTCACTGCCTTGCTGAATAAGTTACAGGTGCCTCCTGCTTAAAAAAAAAAGATACAATGCTTTTCTTTCTCTACATAGTTCTTGTTCTCCTCCTCATGTTTTCTTGATTTCCTCAAGTCATCCTTTTTGTGTGCTGTTGTCAAGTAAATCACTGAGAGATGCAAGAAGCAGAAGAGCAGAGGAAATGTCCGGTGCATACTGAGAAGCAAATATCACAGCTTTTCAAGAATGAAGAAAAGGAGAAATAGAAAGACGTGGATATAGATAGTAATAAATTTAAACGTACTTATTTATTACTCTGTCTTCCATGTCTGGATCATCTGCTGCTGAGGATAAGATGAGGCAAAGAAGGCTGAATTTTGGCACCACTGAAACAGAGGTAGAAAGATGAGATCAGAAAATCTTATAGGTTGGAGGGAAGTTGTGGAAGTTATATAGTCCATCCTGCTGACTAACCTGAGTTCCATTTGATCAGGTTGCTCAGGGCCATGCACAGGACAATTTTGAGTGTCTCCAGGGTGAAGGTCCAGCAGACCCTCTGGACTTCTGTTTCAGTGCTTTACCGCCCTGACAATAAAAAGACTTTTTCTTCCTGTATAAGGCCATAATATCCCATGTTGGGGGTCTGGCAGATGATCCCCTCCCTCTCTGTGCACCTTTGAGGACAGTCTGTGTCCCCTCCCATCAGGCAGTAGCAGACAGTGGGTAAGTCTCCCTGGAGTCCTCTCTTTTCAGGGCTGGGCAAACACAGAACACTGGCTCTCACCCTCTCCTGTACTCTAGCCCCACAACTGGCTCTGGAGGGTCAACGTGGGTCTGGCACTGGGCAGCCCGCACCAGTCCAGGCAGCTTGTCCACAGGGAAATCTCTTTCCTGTGCTGTATCCCACATGTACCCTGAGACTGATTCCTCTTTTCACATCAGCTGTCCATAAGCTCTTTCTTTTTTCAACCTTTTTTGCATAACATCTCCAAAAAAGTAGCATTTTCAACTGATTGCATGTAGTATGATGTCACACGAAAAACTATGTATGATAACAGAAAAGAGGAAAGGCAACTGTTAATTCTTAACTCCATTACTTTTATCTCTCACAATGTTCATTTTTACAACTGTCCCCATCCAGCAAGACTTAACCCTGACTTCTTTTCTTGAAGAAATTAAAATGTAAAATGTAAGTGTAAAACTAAATGTTCTGCAGTCAAATGCGAACATCCAACCCAAAAAGGTGGATGCTACTCCAGCTGTAGGATCTACATGTAAGTCATATTGTGTTAGCAACTGAAGTGGAAAAATGGTTCCTAAATAGTTTCTTCTTCTGCTATTCTATTTTTTATATTAGGTTGCCCCTGGTGTTTCACAAGCTTCTATGCAGATACTGTATTCTCTCACAGCAAATCCAAACACAGTTTAGCAGGGCAAAGAACATTTGGAGACTGGCTCAGTGCCCAGAGCCAGCATTTAACCTCTGCAAAGGCCCTTCTCTTTCTCAGCAGTGTTGAGTGTGGTGTAGATATCCAACATTTTCTAGCTAGGGGAGAAAAAAGAAAACTTCAAGATAGAATTTCTGGATCATAGTGAATCAGATGTAGTAAGTACTGGCCTGAAAGAAGGCATCAGATTGTAGAGATCCTAAGAAATAGGATCAGGCATACAGTAAATTTCCAAGTTAATGAGCAGAGAGCTATGGCACTTGGTGAATTCTCATGTAAGTTCAAGATGTCCATTATCTCCCAGCTGAAAATTCAAACACAGTTATTCTGTGTATATATTCTAGAAGCATTATGGGTTTCAGGGTAAGTGATATGAAAGAGTAAGTTTTAAACTTTTCTTTGTGCTGACCATTAAATATTATCTAATATATATATAAATTCTGCATGGCTAATTTAGACTTTGGACAATGAGTTTTCTTCTTACAAGTATATTTGAGAATTCCTCTAGAGTAATCCACCAACTCATCAAGGAACTATTAAGTAGAAGTTAAAGCAAGTAGTATGTCAAGCGATTGACAACTTGATTTTATGTTGTTATTTCAAACTGACTGAAGAAATTGGATCTGTCTCTCCATCCTTAAAATAAAGTAATCCCAACACAATATTGAAGCACTTGTGAAGAGCCGTTGCTTATAGCATGATGCTCCTCTTGGAACTTGACATAATGTGCATCCCTTTACAAAGTGCATGAATAAAATATTAGAAAGGTAGAGTTTGTGACCTAGTTAGAAGTTCTGTGCATGATTTCCTCTCCTTGGTTGAACAGAGGAAACAACTACAGTGGGGGATATCTTTACATACAGTAATCCTTATCTTAGGTTTTGGGTTGGTTTCATTTAGTGTAAGGGTCATTTATGAATGTGTTCTCTTTTCATTTGGGGCTGAACATAAAATAGCTAAACATCCGAAAACTTAATATGCACAGTGAAATTTAATTAGGTAGCTGCATAAAAATCAAAGGGATTCTGTTGTAGAGAGGAAGCAAGAATCCCCTTTTGGTACTGAAGCACATATGCAGCTAAGTCCTATTTTCATCTCCTGCTTTTTACCAAGAGCTGTTAGTAATAGATGTGTGTGATCTGCGGCCAAGGGTGATGGGCCAGGAGTATGAGGAGAAGTGGACTATATTCCTTCATCTTGCATGGTGCCTTCTTCATGTAGCAAAGGTGCATAAGTCTAATTTTTCAACAGGCAGACTTTAGCTTTGTACATTTCAGTTTGAATTGCTAAATTTGGTCTCTACAGACACCAGGCACCTACTTCATGGTCACAGTTTGACATTTGGATGCTAAATACCTCTTGAAAGTATGCACTGAATCTCTGAATTTAAGACTAATTAACCATTTCCATGAAAAACACAAGCCTAACTTTTCTCTGTACTTGAATTAATATTTCTTTTCTTGGTAAAAATTATGAAAAAGTGTATCTGTTTATAAAAATGTTTCTATAGATAACATATACAGTAACTGTTGGGAAAGGTAATAAGGTTTCGATGTGCTTCAATTACACTGCTTCAACTTGAGTTATTTATTTCAAAAATTGGTTTTCTTTTGTCCTAGATTAGGAATAGCTGAATCAAATTAGATGTGTTAAAAATCTGTTCGACATTGACTCTCAAAATGAGAGGTTACCTGCAGATTTCTGTGAACTGTAGTTATTATGAGACTCTTTTAAAAAACCAAATAAACAAAAATCCAAACAAACAAACACAAAAAATCCCCCACAAAACCCCACAGCTATGCAGGTAGAGAAATGGAGGATTCTGCTTCGGGAAATACCAAGTATACATTTTTTGAGCAAGATAAGACACTGGCACATCCAAATACAAATATTTCATATAAATGATCAAATCTTTTAAGTCACCTTTTGCTGGCAGTACCAAAGCCAGCAAAATTTCCCAATGTTTCATGCTGGCAAAGGTCAGGGAGGAACTGAGTTTCATTCTTTTCAGCATTTCCATTTCTCTTTTGTGGCTCTGTAGCTGTCTTGATTGTTTGGGTTTGCTTTGTTTTGTTTTTCCTCTCTAGTATGGTATTTTTTTAAAACCAAACCAGTGAGATTAATATTTTTGCAAAGCAAGGTGTTTGGGAGGTGTTATAAAATAATTTTTGTTTTCAGTCATGGGAAGCATGTTGTAAGTAAGCTCTTCTGTGTGGTGCAGCTTCTGATTCCAGCCTCCTGCTGTATTCCATGCCCTGTGTGCTCCTCAGCAGAGCATGGGCAGCGGCTTAGAGCTCCCTCTCAAATTTGCAGGTTGGCCAGGTTGGGCACAGAACATTCCTCTCTGTGTGTCTGCACGTGTCAGTGTGTGGTCTCCTAATGAAGATTTGTTGTCATCCAGATAGTTCAAATAAAGCTTCACGTGCGGTTTTCACTTTTCCTGTTGTGGTATTTCTATGATTTTAATGTTCAAGGACAAGACTTCTCTGAACCTGCATGAAGGCATAAAACAGAGCAACTATAGAAAGTATATTTAGGTATACATATTTTAGTTTTTCATAAGATGCATTTAGTTGGCATGATGTTGCCTACCTGAAAATTGTTTTATAATAATTTCATTCCATTTTTCTTTCAGTTTCCATCAGCAAGGGGAAACAGTCTTTGCTTTAATTATTCTTCATTAAGATTCATATCTCTAGTTTAAACTGAGATAAGCTTTGGCAATTCTCAGGTTGTGGTTATCTAAAGACAAACCAGATTCTGGCTGAGGAACCAAACTCCCTGTTCTCCAGCGAGTGAAAATAGAAACTACACTCCCTGAATCCTCGTTGCAGTGCCTTTATGATTACCCCAGACACAGGACACACCATGCTTTTGAGTTGAGAGATGCTGAAGAAGATGTGTCCTTGACAATGCCTTTGAGAATTTGTTATGAGATACGTCCCTCTTCTGATAATATCCAGGGACAGATGTCTCTTTCATTCTTCAGCTTTATCTCAACTAAGAAGTCCAGATGTTAGGCTGGCCTCTTTCTCCATTTTCAAATCCTCCCTGGGATCTTACTTACGTGGCAAACACTTTGGTCATCCTTTCCTTTGAGATTTTTAAATTTTGAATATGCAATGCAAGTCGCAGGACTCTGAGACTTGTTTTTTCTCATATCATGGTGCTTTTTATTGTAAGAATATTGAACTGGCAAGGGACCAGCTAAATGGATCACTGGTGCAACAAAATGTTTTCTGTAGTTTTGTATGTTATGCTTGCATTTCAACGACTCTTAGTTCTAAGGGTCTTCACCTCATTAGGAAGATATTATTTAATGAGTCTTCTAAATGTATTGTGTCACTAGAATGGCCTGGCACCACAAATGACAGGAGAGCTTCTGTCCTTCCAGCACCCAGCCTAGGTGTGGATGTCCCCAAAACTTCTTCCTGAATAATTTGTACATCCTTTTGCTTGCCAAATGATCATAAAATATACATATCTAAAAATGGTGGAAATGTTTAGAATGTATCTAGCTACAAGCCTAAAGATCCACAGATCTCCTTATAGTGATTGTTAAAATTTTCCATTTGACCTTGATTTCACCAGCAGATAAGAGATTTCCTCTTGAAATTAGGATAATGAGCCATTGCTGTATGCCAGCTGCCTGGCCATTGTAGACGGTTTTTCTAGGCATTCCAGAATGATTTTTTAGAGAGAAATTTGAATGAGTGTGGGATTTTATAGAGAAAAAAGCTACAGAGAAATGTCAGTTCAGAGGAGAATGTGGTAGTTCACACCCATATAATTGAAGAAGTTAATATTTTTTTACAGTCAGAGTCTAGTCCAGAGTTTCTTACCTTGGTTTAGATGCTCCCTCTCTAGGTGTTAGGCATTTCCTGCCCTTAGCTGAACCTCAGGTGGGAAACCAGCTTTGTGTACATCACCCAGTGTCATGATTTTTTGTGATTTTGAGAAGTCTGGCATCAGCTATCCTTGTGTTGTTTTACATGGTTTAGAGTCTTTTTATTTTTCCCTTCTTTAACTTTTCTCTCTCTCGCTCTCTTTTTTTTTTTTTTTAATTTACCAAAGAGGACTGAAAAGATAAGGACAGTTGCTTTAATTATTCATATTGAGGCCATTTGCAGCTGTCTAGTAGGAGCCAGTGATCGGTTCTTTGCAAATATTTCAGCTACCATGTGTTTGGCACTGTATCAGCATATCTATTATTGATTTTTAAGAGTACTGTGGGAACACAGTACTAACATGTTCCTAAAAGAAAGTCGTGTGGAGATCAGTCTTTCCTTTTGAAGAGAGACAGGTTGTATGGGGCTTGGAGCCAACCTGGTCTGGTGGAAGGTGTCCCTGCCCATGGTGAGGGGGTTTGGAACCAGATGATCTTTAAGGTCCCTTCCAACCCAAACCAATCTGTGATTTTGTGATGTGTATCTGTAAAGGAGAAAAAAGATCTGAGAAAGAAATGGAATGGTGACTGTGCACAGCTGTCAGTGCAGGGCATGGCAGCTGTGGCCCACTGTGCCTGCCTGCAGGGAGCAGGTCTGTCCATCACCAGAAAGAAGCACGGAGCTCTTAGTGCTAGCAAACATTTTCAAAGTACTGTGTGCCCAGTGTAAAACTGTATGGCAGCATGCCCTGCTGTATTTTCATCTGAATTATACATCTGCAGGAGAAATGAAGTCCTGGATCTCCAAGTCCAGGAAGAAATCCAACAAAGAATTAAAAACTGCCAAAGAATCAACTATATTAGTTGTCAGACTTAAATTCTGTTGCCTTTTTGGAGACCAGGCATTTGGTAGTGGTTTATCACAAGTTCTTCCAATGCAGGTCTGGCCACGTATTGTGCTGTAAGTTCCACAGAAGGAGTGGGATAAGCAGAGCCTTTATTTATTTATTGTCTATTTATCATCATCATTTTGTCTTTTCATAGAGAAACAAATTGTGTGTAACTTGGTGGTGACCTTTCTGGGTTCCTCTGCATTGGGACTGGGCCAGACAGGGAGATAGCTGGAGGACCCAAAATTTTGTGATAGGGGTCTGACATGGTGCTTGCTAATGACATTAGAATTATACTTGCATGAGTAATTAGAACTTGAGAAATATTCCTGTGACACCTCTTATGCTAAACAGTACATTAAATTGGGAAAGGAGGATTTGGTGCTTTTAGCTGTCCTGATAAGTCCTTGCTCATAATTTCTGCTGAAATTTATACTATATTCTTTGTTTTCTCTGCTTTTTCTTGCAGCTCCATGTCTATGTTTAAAAATATTCACTGTGGTGTATTTGGCCCTTTTCAGCTGTGTTAAGGGTGCTGTGTTGATTAAGAGGTTCGTCTGAAATGTGTTGCTGAAGGGTGCTATCTTGGACTGATAAAGTGCTACTGGACATTTATTACCAGAACAGTTCATCTGCTTAAACAGGGCAACTAATATATGGTTCTGCCTTGGGGTGTTCATCCTACATGTACAAAATCCAGGCTGCCTGTTTGAGGATTTGTTCTCCTGCTGGTGGAAACACAAGTCCTCACAGAGGGTTATCCACACTGGTGCTTCATGGTCCCGTGTATGAGATGTGTGGTCTTGAGAATATTATGCTGTCATGTTGAAGAACTTACACAGTGCTTGGTCAGACTCCACATTACTCTATAAGCTTTGTCCACGGACAGTTTTGTCAGTGCACACTGCTGTTGCAGATGCTAAATGGTACTGTTGGGGTCTTGTTCCATGGCATGAATGTTGAAACTGGTTAATCATGCACTTAAAAGCTCTGCAGAACATTAATCTGTGTTTTGTATGTATAAATTCTTCAGTCATTTGTGTTCTGGATCCAGATCCAAGCTCAGTGAAGCCCATGTGGTGTGTCCCTTCCTAGTGATTTCACAAGTTAATGGGAGACCCTCTTGGGAAGTCTTTGAGACCTGGAGCAGTATGTTTTTTGTGGCACCAGAGGTTTATGGCAACCCACTGTACAAGAACTACTCCAGTATTAATACTTCCACTTTTTGTTACTCTGACCTCTTTCTAACACTTAGAAGATAAAATAGGCTATACATTCTTAACATAGTGGCACTGGTGTTCACTCCACTATATAGTTCACACTGACATTCATATGAGAAATGTGTCTGTTTGAATTACTAGTATTGGAGAAAACCACATGTATGTGACTTATTATGTCTATATACTTGTATCAGTTGGAAAGTAAAAGTGTAGAATTGTGTTAGGAGAAGAAAAGGTGCATGCCCTTATGTGATGTCTGTGTTCTGAAGGTCTCTTAAAAACCATTCTGATGGTGAGTCTTTCTCAGCTTGGCATTCCTGCCCTTCTGCTGGCTGTCACCAGCCTCACAGCAGAGAGGAAAACTGTCTCTTCCCTTCCTTCATCACTGCCTTTTTTGCATAAAAAAGGTGCATAGAAAGGCTACATCCCACAGCAGAGCTGTTTTCCTCCCAAATGAATACACAGACTGATTTTTCCCTTACCTATTGTGTAACACATGCTTAATTACAGAAATATTATCTAAAAAATTTTAAATTATGTGCTTTTCTGTCAGCCAATATATTGTGAAGATATTAGCAATTATTTTTAGCAGGTGACACGAAATACAAATATTTGGATTTTTTGTGTGTGTGTGGACTTTAATAACTGGCTTAAATCTCCAAAAAGTAGAAATTAATTTGGGGGAGAAAAAGGAGAAGGTATTGCATGTGAAATGAAAGATGTATTGATTGACTAGGCAGAAGTGTGTTTTGTAAATACAATATTGCCATAGTTTAAAAAAGCATTGTCTAAAATAAGTGTTTTAGAAAAGGGGCTAAGAAAAGAAAAAGGCAGAATTTTTACATTTTCAGCGATTTTGTGGAACACTATGATTCTCCTATTAATAGTCATTTCAAATAGGTGCTGAAAAGTAAATAAGCAATTCCTAATGGACGTTTAAAAATTAAGTAGTTGTTTTTTGATGCATCTTGTTGTTAGTTTGGAATATATCCTGTCAGACCTCCCAGCAGAGTTTTTGAGCACACAAATATTTTGCTCTTTGACCTTAACTTTGAATAAGGGTAAATAGATCAACACTGTATATTTCATATTTTCATGTCAAAATCAACTAGCGGCTGCCCTGAAATACCGCCAGTATTTATATGTTGATATTTTTTTCCCTCTGTTACTTGCAAAGTAGCTGACATTGGTTCCATGCCCTACTAAATTTATATCATAGAAACAGAGTGGTGGGATTTTTTTCTTTACATTATTTTCTCTCCTCTTCATTTGGAAACAGCCAAAAACACAACAGCAGGGATTGTTTATCCATAACAATAACTTAAAATGCACAATTTTGTGTTGTCCTTCCTCAGTGAATTAAACATTGCATTTTGACTTTTGGCCCTGTTTGCTTTTACACATTGATCCCCAGCATTGGATGCATTTCATCTTATACCTCGAATACTGTGTCATGTGCAAGCTTGACTTCTCAAATGATTTTAATTGTTATTATTACACAGCTTATAGGTTTTCCAGTGCACAGCCACATTGATTTCATCATTTATCTCACCTTTCATGTGAAATAGTCCTGATTGCTCTTGTGGCTGCCTTGCACTTCTTCCCCTCCCTTCTCCTGGCATGGGCTAGCCTTGGTGTCCTGTTTCCATGACCTTCAACATCTCAACAACACTGATGTGTATGCAACTGCAGTGTTACTGCTATGTTGTGTTTTGGTTTTTTTAATGCTTTTTTCATATATTGTTGTCTTGTCTTTTTTTCAGAATCTCCTGGAGCATTACATTCCTCTGTTCAGAGAGTGGACAAGAGTTTGGCATTGTGCTTTAACAGGTACCTTTTTGAATTAAAAAGCTTATTTTTTCCCAGGGGTTGATAAAAGGAGAGCAACTCCAGAAAGACTTTACCATGTCCTCTTCTGCTGTCTGGGGAGGTATGTTCTGGTAATGAATTTCTCTTCCTCCGCCTTTACTAGTCGGATTGGGTTGGCGGATTCATTAGTTGCAAGTATATAGTTCTGTTCTTTTTCAGAAAGATTGAGGCTTTCTCTTCTCTTTCTGGCCTCAGTCATGGACAAAAGGGTGTGTCAATGTTGCAGGATCCTTTTTGGAAGTACTCCAGTAGTTCCAGGTTTTTTCTCACCCTTTATTCCCAACATGTACTTTGGTTACAGTCATTCCATTCAGTAGATTTGTTTTAGCTTTTCACAGTGGAGACCTCCAGTGCAAGCAAATACTTCTTGCTTTAGTCCTCCAGAGCTTCCTGCTATTTATTTCTGTTATTTATATGAATTCTTTTTGGAATTATTCCAGTAGTTCCAGGCTTTTTCCTATCCTTTATTCCCAACATGTACTTTGGTTACTGGTTTTCCATTCGGTAGATTGCTTGTAATGGAGACCTTCAGTGCAAACGAGCACTTATAGTTCTAGTACTTCAGAGCTTTCTGTTATTTATTTGGTTATTACTACTACATTCAAAATATGGACTCACACAGAATCAGAGGTCAGTGGATCATCTGATTCAACCTCCCTCCTCAAGCAGGGTCATCCTAAAGTACATTTCACGGGGTTGTGTCCAGATGGTTCTTGAATATCTCCAGTGAGGGAGATTCCACAACCTCTCTGGGCAATCTGTACCAGTGCAGGGTCACTAGCAGAGTAAAGAAGTTCTTCCTCATATTCTGTGGAACTTTCTGTGCATCAGTTTCTGCCCCTTGCCTCTCGTCCCATTGCTTGGCAACACCAAGCAGAGCCTGGCTCCACCCTCTTGTCACCCTCCCTTCAGATATGGACAGACATTGATGAGGTCCCAGTGAAGGGCTGCACAGCCATCTGAGGAACTGGCCATTCCTCCCAGCTTTCTGTCATCAGCCAACTTACTGAGGAGGAATCTGCCCCTTCATTCAAGTCATTGATGAAGCAGTTAAACAATATGGGGCCCAGTATAGAACTCTGGGGGACACCACTGGTGACAGACCTCCATCTCCACCCTGTGCCACTGATTATGACCCTTGGGATCTGCTGTTCAACCTGTTCTCAATCCACCTCACTGTCCACGCTTCCAGTGGAGACTTCCTGAGTTTTTCTGTGAGAGTGCTGTGAGAGACAGTGTCAAAAGTCTTGCTGAGGTCAAGGCAGACAATATCCACTGCTCTCCCCTCATGCATCCAGATAGCTGTTTCATCGCAGCAGGCAGTCAAGTTGGTCAAGCCTGATTTACCTTTGGAGAGGTGCTAAACTGATACTAGTGAGGTACTGAACTGGTACTCCTGATCACCTTCTTGTCATCCATGTGGGTCAAGATAGCCTCCAGAATGAGGCACTCCATCACTTTCCCAGGGATGAAGTGAGGCTGACTGGCTGGTATTTCCCTGTATCCTCTTTTCTGCCCATTTTGAAAGCTGGGGTGCTTTTTTCCGGTCTTCAGGTGCAAGTCAATCCACAACACTCTGAGCTTGATCTCAAAGTCTGAGCAGAAGATGAGCATTAAAGTGTAAAATCTTAAATTCGTCACTAAAGCTCCTAAATAAAAGGGGGAAATCCACTGTCAGGAATAATGAAAAGAATAGCTCTAGCCTTGCTGAGTACAAGGAAACCAGCTGAAACCCATGTGGGCAGAAAGGGACAGGAGCTGAACATGTGGCACTTTGTAACAATGGTTTTACAATTCTTGAAAGACTAATATAGGGCACGTCCTGTATTTCACTGTAGCGAAGAAAAAAAATCAGTAATCAATGTCTGATGTGTCGTGTCAAATTAGCAGCACACTTCACTAATACTTAGTTCTAATTCTTCTCAGTAGAAGGCATTTTGTATTCATCTGTTTCAAATCACCATATTTGGCTCCAGAACATAAATTTGCATTGTGTGGGGTCTTAATTTAACAATTATCACTGCTGTTTTATTTCAAGACAAAATGTTAAGTCTGAGAATACACGTGGCTAATTTAAGGGTAAAAATCTGTTCCCAGAAGGTAGAAATCATCTCAGAAGCCATTTCTGTCAGCTGAGGAAATTGGGAACATGAAATTCCAGATATGTTTCATACGTAGTATGAAATTAAAGGCAGTAAAACCATTTTTAGCTGTGCCAAGGACTGACACCAGGAACATTTAAAGATCTGTGTTAGTTTTTGTGATCACAAGTTAACCTATACTAATTTTACAGTCACATTTCATATTTTTACCTTCCTGGTGTCTTGCTGCATGTGACTTATTTCTGCCATCTTAGAAATGGGATTCGATGTTTTGTGTTCATACAGATGCTCCAGGAGGCCTGTAGTTTTGTTGGAAATATATTGCTCATTTTGCCAACAGAAAAGATTGGATTTGTGATTTATGATGAAAGCAGCATTCAGTCCTGGCTGTGGTGACACAGCCAGCCCGCCCTTTTTATTAGCTTTTAAAGAATATCTTGAAACCAGTCCAGATCAGTGATGAGCTGGAACTGGGAGTGAGGGACATCTTCAACAGAGGGACTCAGTTCTCCTGTGGCAGTGAGGATGGTGTGCTGGCAGGGCAGCTAGGCAGGAAAAGTTTCCTTTATGCAGCAGGCATGAGCAGATCTGAAAACAGCTTGTGTCCTCACTCAAGGCTTGGAACCTTGATTTCCATTATTTGTCTTACTTAGGCAGCTTAGCCCTGTGGTGCTCTACTTCAGTTAACTACTTTAAATAGTTTGCTGATACAAGGTTGAGATACCTGTATGCAATTTCTGGGTTTGGAATAAATTTCCTTTTTTACTTTAGGTAATCGTAGTCAGTCCTGTGTTTAATTTCCAGTTTGGAGATTTACTTTTGTTTACAGAAGAGGGCAGATCTATTAATGTGGCTGTGCATCACAGGTCTTAGAGGAGAATGGATATGTAGCAATGCTGAATGAGTGTGATACTCTAAGGGAGGGGAGGAATGGAGGAATAGTATAAGCAGTCTTTATAAGCAATAGTCTGTGGCACTGTGAGGACGTGGTTGAGAGCATCCCCAGTTAAGGACTCCCCAGGGACAAATCTATTGTGTATCTCATCATGCAATCAGCACGTGAAAGGGATCTGAAGCATTGCCGAAAGGAAGAACTGGATTTACTCAGGAGGCTACAGCAAACCTTCATTCATTCATTCAAACCTTCCAATTCATTCAATTGACTGGTCAGTGTTTCTGGTTGCTGGATATACTCCACTATTCATTTTCCTCCTGAAACTACATGAGACTCTGAGCCTGGTATCCTTCTGTGATATCCTCCTGCCCACCGCAGTGCCAGCTCCTTTGCCTCCAGCCTTCCAGACTCGGTGGACAGTGTGGCCCAGGCATGGAGGCTGCGGGAGAGATATGTATCCCTTTCCTGCAACCCAAAAACAGTGTGGGTTAGCAGAAGTTTTGCTTAGGGGGAACTTCACCTTTCTCCACAACACTCTTAAGCTGGCTCTGTTGCTTCTGCAGGAAGTAGGAGCTGTGGGAGGGGAGATGAAGAAGGGCACTTGAGGTGTCTTTTCCTTTTTCCTATAATCCCTCTCTGTCCTTGTAATATACTCCTGCTTCCCAATCCACTGTTCAGTGCCTTATCTATTCCCAACACTTTCTCCTCTCTTTTCTTTCCATGGTAATTGCATTTCTCTTCTACCTCTCTGTGTCTTGCCGTTTCTCACTCTTCTAGTGTCTGTCCCCACACTCAAAATTCCAGATTTGGGGTATTTTAATTTGTTTTGTTTGTTTTCTTTGAGCTGGGATGCCTCAACCCTCCCTGCACTGTCTTCCTCTCTCCATTTAATTAAGTGCAGCGGTCATGACTTGATACAGCTTTGTTTTCTTTAAGATGGTGAGGATTTTATGGTTCCTTAAAATGTGTGGTCAGGAAGAATTTCCGGCATCATTATCATGACTTCATCGAACCCCTCAGATATGCAAAAACCATTCAAAAGAGCTTGGACAGTCTAGTTTCTGAAATGTGACTTTCTAAGAATATTGTTTTAGTGAAGAGTCATTAAATTAAACAGTAATACAGAAACACAGTTTGAGTGTCAAACTTGCATATTAAACAAAAGTTTGGATGCTCATTAACAAGTAGCTAACTGGAAGTTCCTGTTCAGTTAAAGAGGTTATGAACAGTCTGTGCAGACTGTAGTTTAACATGTGGACTCTGTGGGTACGTATTTCCCATACAGCAGTCAGGAAGAAAATATACTCAGTGTATTCAAACAGTGAACACCTCAACAACCGTAGTCAGAACTGGTATAGTATGAGGGGTTACACACACAAGCATGTGACCATGCTGTGCACATGCAGGGTAGCACTTGTGTTGAGTTATACAGCTGGATCATTCATTGCAACATCTTCAAATGAAGACCTAAATTGCATTGTGTTCCAGTGCCAAAATTGGTATTTTAGACCATCTGCTTGAAGAAGTCTGAAATATACAAATATGTCTTTGAGACATAGTGTTATACACTCCTTCAGTTTTCTTTCTTGACTTCTAACAACACATACCTTTAGATCTGAGTCTGAAGAAAAGGGGAATGAACTATCCTGTGGTATGGGAAAATGGCCTCTTATCTAGAGAAAAACATAGCTGTACCAATGAAAAATAAAAGATATAATTCATGGAATAACTCTGGAGGTTGCAGTGCCCTGGAACACTGCTGTAAATCATGTGGTTTGTTTTTGTTGTGTTTTTCTTTTTCCCAATTATTATTTTAAAAGGACTTGGTTTGTTTTTACATAGTCAAAACTTTTATAGTGTGTTTATTTAAGAAAAAATAAATGTGCAATATTTCTTGTGTAAAGTTTCAATGCTTAGAAATGGTTAACTCAGGGCAATTAGGTTGTAGACAGTATTTTTAAATAGCCATGCTGACCTTACTGCAGTAATATCTCATGTTACAGAAAAGGCTGTTTAATACAAAGAGCTTTGACAAACAAGACCCCACAGCTAATCAGAAGAGCGACTCAAAGTCTGCAATTGTCAGAATTAGGCCACTCCATTGTATTCCCCTGACTGAACATTATCATTTTTCTAGTGATACTGGTTTTACCATGTTCATTTTTTAATTGTGCCTACTGTACTGCATATTAAAGGTGGCCTTGTAAGTTCTTAATATCAGTAAAAGATGTTAATTAGCTATATTTAATATTTCTTTCTAAAGATTAAACACTTGAGTTCACATATAGAGTTTATTTAAAAGAATTTTCCATGTAACAAGCTGTTAAAATAAGAGAGAAAATATTTAAATATAAATAATTAGATGGCTTTCTGGTTTCTTACTTGTAAAATTTTGACAAGTATTATAAGAAATATTCCATATGCTTGGGCACTGTTCCTTTGAAATATGTTTTTGCAACACAAAAAAACTTCAGGAAGGTGCTATTAAGTGCTTTGTATTGAAACTTTGAAAATAAATATTTTCAAAATAGTCTTTTACTAATTAAATCTCAAAAGGAAATTTTAAGTATGATGTATTTTTCCATTTATAATAGATCTTTATGGTTTCTGTTTTTTCACTGCAGAAATTGTTGGAATTGTTTTTCTTTTTTGGGCTGTATTTGTTTACTTTGGGTCCTCGTGTATTTGCACATTTCTGGAGTTTTGCAGGGTTAGTAACTGCAAGGAAACATCTAACTGCAGCTGCTTTCATTGTGGGTTTATGGTTATTTCTCACATAAAGTCTGTTCATAGCTGTGATACCTTTAATGTATTTCTCATTGTAAACAGTTTTAGAGAACCTTTGTTAGTAAATAAGAGTCTAAATGTGGCAACTTGATATTTCAGGACTTTTGGCCTTTTATGACAGTCTGGTAAATTTTTCCTTTCCCACAAGAACAAGCTGGCAGCGGTATTTATGTACATAAAATCAGAGATTGCTGCACTCTTCTGAGAAATGAGACTGGATCAAATCCCCAGTCCCTAAACTGGGGCAAGTTTCCCTCCTCCTGAGGAAAAACTGAGTTGGTCTTCCTATTTCAGCTGAAATGTCCTACTTGCTAGAAATTACTTAATTGCACTGGAGCAGGGTTAGTAATCCAGTTTCCTTGTCAAGTACCGTAAGTGGCCTTTTTTTACTTTTTTTAAAGAGGGCTTGCAAATACTTTTTTTTTTTTAAGTGGAAGCCTTTGAAAGCCTTGGAGAAGGATCTGTCTTCTACTGAATCATAAAATTGTTAGGGTTGGAAGGCACCTCTGGAGATCATTGCATCCAAGCCCCCTGCCAAGGCAGGGTCAGCTGCAACGGGTGACACAGGAACACATCCACATGGGTTTTGAATGTCTGCAGAGAAGGAGACTCCATGACCTTCGTGGACAGGCTGTTCCAGTGCTCTGCCACCCTCAGTTTAAGGACATTCTTCCTCATGTTGAGGTGTTTTAGTTTATGACCATCACTCCTTATCCTCTCACTGAAAAGAGTCTGGCACCATCCTCTTGGTACCTGCCTTTGAGATATTTGTATAATACTAGGTATAGCCTGTTACTTTGATTATCTGCTCTGGAGGGCTGCTTTCAGTCTGCACTCCAAATCAAGTGGAGGAAGAGTGTTTTTTTTGTCATCCTCAACAACCCTGAGTGCATTTTTAAGGCTGGCAGGTACCTGCTAGATAAGACAGTGTGAGTGAGTAAGGTGAGGAAATCCCTGGTTCTTCTACAGCTTGGGAATTGCCATCAGGCTTAGTTGTGTGCATGTCTGTTAGTAGAAATTAGAGCTTCACTTATGTTGGGTGAGGTGACATGGGTGTGCAGGGCATGCCCATGGGCCTCTTCCCCTGAAAATGTCTTCTCTTCTGCATGCTCATGATCATTCCAGATTTCTCACAGTTCATTCCCATATAAGTGAAGTAGGAAAGATGAACAACCATAGAAGTAATATATTCACACCTGGAAGGTGTCCAGGTTTGAAGTTGGTTTAGTGTTCAGAACATAGCTGAGGCCTTGTAAGCAAACAGACGAGCTCTGAAGTGATTCTCAATTTATTAGTTGAAGGGAAAAGTACTGG
The DNA here is from genome assembly GCA_013398175.1 of Climacteris rufus. Classification (NCBI taxonomy): domain Eukaryota; kingdom Metazoa; phylum Chordata; class Aves; order Passeriformes; family Climacteridae; genus Climacteris; species Climacteris rufus. The sequence continues at coordinate 169,878 of VZRZ01001380.1, forward strand.
TAGAAGAACATGTGCTTCAAGGTGAGATCCAAGTTTAAATATCAACTTCCCAAGATTTTATGAACATTTCTGTCACTTAAACGGTGAACAGAGACTGTTTCCCCACAGACTCTGCCATTTTAGGTGTGTGTGTTTCAGTGCTGATTAGTTTTGATGGCTCAGGTTGGGGCTCCTTTCATAGGTTTGCATGAAGCAAGATGCCAAATATCCAAGACAAGTATCCTTGCAGCAGTAGCTATGAAGGAGATGAACCTACACAAGTCTCCTGGTTATGGGTCCTCAAATCTTTGACTTACAAGACTGTGTTGGTAGACACACTGGACATTTAATATGAACATTCATTTTGAAAATCTATACTTTTGCTTTATCCATTTAAATCTGGCTTTCTTAGTATTTCCAAGGTAATATGCAGAAGGGTTTTTATGTTTTAGGGCTAACTGTCTAATCAGCTGTGTAAGCCAATGTGATTTATGTTTTAGGGCTTACTCCATAGTGTAATTAAGACCAAGTCTGATTCTGGAGCTGTACTGGTATGCTTTAACATTCATAAAAGTTTTCAAACATTTAAAGGATTTAGGACCATGTTTAATTTATCTCATTGTGACAAATGGCTCAGAATTAACATTTTGAAAATACTGCTAGCAAGATGTATGTTCCACAGGTGAGTTAATGATTATAATTTGGTTTTGGTGAGGGACACTGTAGAAGTTACTGAGCTGTTTCCCAGCTGCCTAATTACTGACAGTGCTTGTGCCTCTGTTGTTGAGGACCAGACTTGGTAGTGTTGTGTGGGGCCACGTGGGTGATGCAGTCTGAAGATCTTGCTAGTGAGGCAATGTATCTGTGGTAGTACTAGAAGGAAGGTGTTTTGCAGCTGTATCTCTGCATTTTTGTGGGTCGATTTTTATTTCCTTCTTCACAAGTACATACCTTTCTACAGAACCTATTACCACAAAGATTTGGGTAGCTTAAAATACATCTCACATTAAAGTGAGCTTGTTAAAAATTACCATGGATTTGAGATGGGAACGAAAATGAATATTATTTCGTTTAAAACATTTTTGCTTATTATAATTTTTTAGGCCCTTTCCTGTTTTTTTTGTTTAAATGAGTGACTGAAATTATTTCAAAGAACACAATACTGTGTAAACAACACAGGGGTCCAAAGAAAACAGAATTGATTTCCATTACAGCTTTTACAAACACAGCCTGTAGTATTGCTCTAAATAACAAGATATTTTGCATTGGTTTGTACTGTCTAGTTGGAATAAAGGGAAATTTCTTTTCTGGGCTTTCTTGTGCATTTATGCAGCCTCTTGAAAGAAAACAGTTTTTGTGTTTGCGAGGTATCTATAGGGCAGTATTTAACCCAGAAGCAAGTATCACTGAGAGTGGATTATTGCTCGTGGGTAAGAGATGTAACAGTGATGGGTTTCAGAACTAAAAAGAAGCAAAATACTTTCTAAAGTTTTTTCTTTCTAAGAGGAATTTCTATCCAGCTCTCAGCGAGCTCTAGGCATCCATTACAGGGTTAGTATGTAAGTATAGCTTCTAGGTTGTTTTCTTGCTTTCCAGACATTTATACCTCCATGGATTTTCCACCAGCTATTTCAACATAACAGTGTTAGCATTTCTGCTTATGGCAACATCCTTTTTTAAGCCTCATCATTTTCACTGCACATTGAAATAGAAAGAGTACTCAGTGGTGACACTTTAATTTCTGGAGAGTTTTGTCTTAAAACTTTTTAATGTAAGAGCTAAGTGGAATCAGCATAAATATATCAGCCCATTTTACGTTTCTCTATGTAAGCTATTGAAAGTTAATGCTAGTTGTAGTTTGGGGTTTTTTTGGTTGGAAATAATGCATCAACAGTGAAAAGTGTCTGCCTTTGCCAAAGTCATTACCTTCCCACTTGGTGGAAATTTCCCTTGTCTTCTGCCCCTCTTAGTTTTAGGTCACTGTAGTACGCATTACTATGACCTTTTGAAGGTTTAAATGTCTACTTGAACAGATAGAGATTGGTCTTCTCTTACTGTTCACTGTTTCATGTTTTAGGGGGGAACAGAGTTAAAAGTAGGCACTTTCATTAGTATTTTGAGTCATGGTAGATCTGAAAGAATATTTCATCTCCTCGTGCTTTATCTTGACAGATAATATTATGTGAGACCAAGTCTACACGCCATGCACATCTTTATCTAAAATTGGTTTCAAAAGTGAAATACTGCTGCCATTCAGGATATGGATGACCTTATATCAATTTCAGCCAAGTTTACTGAGGCTTTGCCTGTATTTTTAAACTTAGTAACATATATATGTGAGGTTTACAATGACGATTATTCGCAGAAGAACTCGTGCCAGTTTTAGGCAATACACATCAGTATAACTTGGCACATAGACCTGTACCCAGTCATTCTCAGTGAAGCCCTCACTTGTAGGTTTTGCAGTGACTGTTAACGAACCAACATCTTCATAATAGGACCTGCATCTCTGAAGTGCACTCAGGTGTTAGGGGAGCCTGACATTTTCCAGCTGTGTTCTGTGTTCCTGTGCGGATTTTGTTTGTGATCTCTTTGAGTCCTGTTGCAGTCACTTTCTGATTACTTATACTGGAATTTGTCATGTTTATGGTGCATCTTGAAGTAGTGGCAGTTATATTTTATCACCTGGAAAATAAAATTGACACGGACCTTTAAATATCAAGGAAAGCAGAGTAAAGGCTGTCAGCCTTCATTATATTTAGCCACTGTGCTTCATCCTGCCTTCTGTACAGTCCCTTCATATGCTGTCCCAGAGGGATGAATTAAGAGCATGAGCTTCATTGTAACTCTGTCAGGTGAAGCAATGCCCTTATGAAAGTCAAGGACAGGAATTTCACTAACTTCATTTGGACCACATTTTCACATTGCTTTTTGCTGCTTTTTTTGTAACTTGAATACTGTTAAAATATGTAATACTCTTCTGTGGATACTTTTAGGCAAAGGCTGGCTGAAACATGGTCAATGTGTAGGAGCTACAGGGCACCACAGAACTGGGGAGGGAAATGTTGTTTACTGTCAGTTGGCTTCATTCAGTCTGTGTTTAGAATGCAGTTTTAGGTAGGAGAGAAAAGAAAGAAACTGAATTATTGTACAGTACTATTGTCTTCATAATAGTGCTAGAAATAAATACTTGCCAGAAAGGGGTCAGTTCATAAATTTCTCTGCATATTTAGAATATATGGACCTGGGATTCCAAAGTTTCTGCATAGTTTATCTCCTATTGTCTTGGCTTTAAATCACGGAAAGAATATTTTATGGAAGATTTAGTTGCAGTTAATGTTATTTGTGTAGCTATTGTTGCTCTAGACTGTGTTGCGTTCCCTTAAATCATGCAGATAGCGCATTGGTTATTTAAATGTGAATATCTGACAAACATATTACGGACTCAAGAGTGATCAGAGTGTGATGCCTACAATGAATTAAGTGCTTTGACTCTCTGCCTCTGTTGCAAAGGAATCGTGAATCGAAGTGTCTGGCTGAAAATGCAGCTTTTAAAAACCCAAAACTTTGTACGTTTTGTATTCTACTCAGCAGGTCTACAATAGTTGCTGAGTATTAGAGGAGCTCAGTTAGCAAGAACTTTCAGAAAGGTTTTATTAATAGATGCATAGTATTAAAAAGGACTATGTTTGAATACATGAATAAATTCTTTGTCTTTGTTTTTCTTGAAATAATCTCCTAAGTCTAGCAGTTATTATAAGGAAGAGCAATAACGGCAATCTGGGGTGAATCCTGAAAAACACAATTCAGTCCGTAAAAGGATTGCACCTATAGAGCAGATATTTGGATGTAAACAGAGTAAAAGAAACATTTCTTAGGTCCCTGGCTATATATCACACATTTTCTGGGAGTGGGTGAAGAAAACCTATTTGCCTTTGAATTTCTGCAGAGCAATACTGGTACCAGAGATGTACCCAACAGGGAATTGAGATGCCTAAGCACTGAGTTTCTTTGGAGTTTAAGCCAGAAGAAAGCCATTTCTATACCCCGGTTCATGCAATGATGATTTTCACAACTGGAAACTGAGTCTTCCTGAGACTGCGCTGTACTGCTGCTACTCAGCCTCTTTCATTAACAATAAAATTAATAAAGTAGCAAGACTCTGTGTTGTTTCAGGTGCCCATGGGCAGCAGAGAGGCTGGTAGGAATTGCACTCACTTTCCTAGCTAGCAGTAGAATCAGGCTGCAGCCATCAGCAGCACAGGCAGGAGAAATTGTTTTATTAGCAATTTACATTCATCCACCTGTCTTTCATCCCACTTTCTTTTTTAACTGTATCTACTTAGTGATTTGTCTTTCTCTGAGATGCGATACTGTGATACTGCTTTCTGATGATACTCAAATGCAGCACTTCAGTGAAATGAAGCAATTTAAACAGTACACAAAAAAGTTGATCCCTTTTTATAGCTGCATGTTCCTTAATTTATGCCAGCAGCCCCACAGGTAAAAACCTCCATGTCTGGCCACATAAGCACTTGGCTGTTACCCCCCTCCAGGCTCCCTGTGCTGGCTCAGGTGGATGTTTCTGTCCTGGCTTCTCACCATGTCCTTGCTTTTCTTTCTAGACGTGCCTGAAGCACGTTGCCAATTGCAGTGTATTTCCATTGACTCCAGGGCACTTGGCCCCATACATACTTGCAAACAAGCACACTTGTTCTTGCAGATAAACATGCGTGCACAGTGGGATTTATTTTTCTTCTTTTTTTTTCCTTTAAAGTGAACTCAACATGGATGCTTTGCCTCCTAAGCAATACTTGCTGGCATTGATGAGGGCTGTCCAGAGTGAGGAAGTTGTTAGGTGCTAGAAAAAGTCTTCCAAAAGCAGCCTAGAGCCTGATGCTTCTGTTCCCCCAGCTCCGATCTGTCGCGGTGTGCGGAGCCACTCACCAGGAGGAAAATGAAGCTGGCAGCTGTCCTCTGGGGCAGGACCATGGTGGTCTTTAATGACAGTCGTCAAGGAAGAAAGTTGTGTCCTCACTTATTCAAGTAGTATTAACTCGGTTGGGTGATGGAGTTTAGTAGAGAGAATGGGGTTGTTTGTGGGGTTTTCTTCCTCATGACAAGACCCCTGCACTCACATAGATTTGATTTCTGAACACAAGTATTAAATATACACATCAATGGGATATTTATACAGGCACTTAGCCATCAAGCTCTGAGCTGGCGACGTGGAAAGATCTGATTTGTGTGTATGAAGAGAAATGTGTGTGCAGATGCATGTTGGAATTGCCTTCAGCACATTGGAAATTTCTAACTTAATTTCAGAACAGTACCAATAAATATGTTGATTCAAATGAGGAAAGCTTTTTCTCTTTCAGAGAGACTTAGTTTAAATTCAGGAAGTCAAACTGCTGAGAAGTTAGCACTAGGATTTATAAAGCAACGTTGAAAGAGAAGCTTAATTAACATTTCACTACCCTTCCTATTGCATTGAATGTGTCTGGTTTATCACCCACCTAATATGTTATTTTGTATTTGAAGAATGCTTGTGACAGTGAGCCTTCAGGAGAAAGCTCAGCTTTTTCCTATAATCTCATTCTATCATTTGTATATTTTATTTGCTTGCTTTGACCTTGGATAATATAGAGAGAATATTCAATGTATACATCATGTATTTCTGGGCATTAGTATTTGAGGTTGTTTTCTTTTTCTTGTTAATGTGACTTCAGCTGGAATTTAATTTTTTTTTTTTTGTCAAAACAATGTACACCCTCTATTAGTAAGTTGGGTATTGATGGATGACCACACACAGGATGGCAGTAACATGAAAGCAAATCATCCCGGGGAAGGATGCTGCTCTGCATTCCTTAGGATAGATTGAAGAAGTAGCAGCTGCTTTTCTTTCTCTCCCTGAAGATCACAGTGATAATAGAAATGGGATATTAAAGAGGGCAACTTAGATTAATGGGGCAGTAATAAAACAAATGAGACCCATTAGCGAAATCACTGCTTGAAAACTAGATTCTGTGATAAGTGCCCTTCAGTGCCTTGTGTAGGGAAAATTGTTTCAGCACTTGTAATATCATCCATGGTGTTGGATTTTAGACTGTTGTGACAATGTAAGTGATAGAACATGAAAATAATTTAGATGAAGATAAACTTCATTTGTGCTCACTGCTTGATAGAAAACCTGAATGATTGTATCGTCATGTTGAAGAGGAGTTCTTTTTTTTTCAAACCCAGTCAGAATGTTTTTGCATGTTCCCAAAATCTTTCATCAGAAAACAAAGTCATTTTTTGTTGTTCTGTTAAGCTTGTAAGGTGATCAGGAGAGCTTGGAAAGCCTTATTTTATTGCTGGATCACCAGTGCTATGGGTACTGATGTTCAATCAGAGCTTGAACTAGAATTGGTAGATTTAGCAACATCTCCTGTTTAATAATTATGGATTATATATTAGATTAACAATGAAAGATGTGCATTGCACTTAAAACACTACATGTTTCTGTTTGCTCTCTGCTTCTTAGACCAGGTTTTTTTCTGGAGCATTTAAGGACTAAGGAAAATACACTTAATTTCTGAAATCTATAGAGTCCATTGCATATAAGGAGAAAAATGTTTGGGATTTAGAGATAAAATATGTTCACAAACCAACTTAACAAAGCCAAATATATTAATTTGAAAGTGCTCTTTCACTGATCTTCAGGTGATGGGTGGGTCTAAGTCTCTGAATTACCACATTTTGCTTCCCTTTCTCCCTCTAGAAATGTATGACTGTATTGTGGTGGGGCTTAATTTTTTTTTTCTTTTTATTTTCCAATGTAATTCTTTTAAATCCAAGCTCAGGGTGTAAATATTGAGCAGTACACGTCCTGTAAGATGCACAGGGGTGCAGGGCATGAGCGGGGCGCTGCCTCCCGGTGCCCCCAGCAGCGGTATCCCATGCGGCGGCGGGAGAGGAGAGGAGGGCCAGGAGGGGGCTGTTGCTATCGCTCTGATGTCAGGCGCTCCCGCTAACGTGTGGTTGGTTATTCTGCATTTCAGATTGCTGCCGGTCGCGGAGCGCAGAGGGAACGGCGAGACTCCCACATCTTTCAGCGAGAAGAAAGGAGTCAGCAGAGCAGACTAATACGGACTTGTATCGGGTGCCCTTGCCCTACAAAGGCTGCCTTTAAAAGAGAAACGCAGTGTTATTTAATGAGCTGTGAGATGAGGCACTGCTGCTAACGCTCAGATCCCAGGATTCATTGGCTATTCATTGTGCTTAATGTACATGTTTCTTCACCGTGCATTTAGGAGATCCCAGAGAAGAATCCAAAACGGCTGCAGGGGAAAGACCACCAAACATGCCTACAGAAACATTACCGACAGGTAGCATGGTGAAGCCGGTCAGCCCTGCCGTGACTTTCACATCTGCCGTTCCTCTCCGCATCCTGAACAAAGGACCCGACTATTTTCGCAGGCAGGCGGAGCCTAATCCAAAAAGACTGAGCGCAGTGGAGAGGCTAGAAGCCGACAAGGCCAAATACGTCAAGAGCCAGGAGGTCATCAATGCCAAGCAGGAGCCTGTGAAGCCGGCGGTGCTGGCAAAGCCACCAGTCTGTCCCGCGGCCAAGCGAGCACTGGGGAGCCCCACCTTGAAAGTCTTCAGCAACAATGCAAAGACTGAGAGTGGAGTCCAGAGAGAAAATCTGAAACTCGAGATTTTGAAGAATATCATCAACAGCTCTGAAGGCTCCAGCTCGGGTTCAGGGCATAAGCATGGTCCCCGGAATTGGCCACCCCACAGAGCTGATTCAACAGAACTGAACCGACACTCATTCGCTGAATCCTTGAAGGTTTACCCCACACAGGGCCGGAGCAGCCCACAGGAGAGCAGCTCCAATGTCAGCAGAAGGCTCCTAGATCAGTCAGCAGAGACTTTCTTGCATGTCTCTCACAGCTCTTCAGACATTAGGAAAGTAACTAGTGCAAAGCCCTTAAAAGCAATACCCTGCAGTAGTTCAGCCCCACCTCTGCCTCCAAAGCCCAAAATCGCTGCCATCGCCACCCTGAAGTCCCCAGAGATTGAGGCAGTTGAGTCTGGATGCGGAGTTAGTAGAAGACCCTCCCTACAGCGATCAAAATCAGACTTAAGTGACAGATACTTTCGTGTTGATGCAGATGTTGAAAGATTCTTTAACTACTGCGGACTGGATCCTGAAGAACTTGAAAACCTCGGGATGGAAAACTTTGCAAGGGCTAACTCTGATATTATATCCCTCAACTTTCGCAGTGCAAGCATGATTAGCTCAGACTGTGAACAGTCTCAGGACAGCAACAGTGACCTTAGAAATGATGACAGTGCCAATGACCGTGTGCCATATGGCATTTCTGCCATTGAAAGGAATGCCAGAATCATCAAGTGGTTGTATAGCATCAAGCAAGCTAGAGAGTCACAGAAAGTGTCCCATGTGTGAGAGAGAAGTCCACCGTAGAAAAAGCAAGGACTGTATCTTTGTCTGTGAATATTCAGTTTGTGAAGGGTTGTGAAGTCTACTTGAAGTCTTGTACCCTTCTCAAATCTCTTTGTGTTGCTTGTTGTGCAATGTTTCCAAGTTGCATGCCTGTCAACATGTGAGCTGACCTGGCTTCCACTTGAACAATAACTAACTACAAAGCCTGGCTGAGCATACACATTATCTGCCAAAAGTTTAAGACAAGAATCTGATTAGGGCTTCAGTATAATCAAAGTGTTTACATGGAAAGGTTATATGACTTCTTTGGTATTTATGTGGTTCCTTGTGGATTTTATATATGTCACTTTTTGTCTTAATACAGATGTTGTCAACTGACGTTACTCGTTTCTAAGTTGAAACAGAATCCCTTTGGGGGGAAGAAAAGCAAAAATGGCCAAAATAAGAGGTTTAGGCATATGACGATAGGCAGAGCAGCCTTATCTCTTGTAGAAAGTGCATTATTGGAACATGAAAGCTGTTTCTAAAAGGCAAAGAATGCTATGTTCTTAAATTATGTATCGTTGTTAAACTATATATCCCTACTTGTAGTAAGGCACTGTTCAGTAAAGGTTTCTTTTTTCTAGGTAAACTCCCTCTGTTTTACAGCAGAAGTAGTCTAGTGAATCTGCTTGACCTCTCATAAACTAAATTAGTCTTGCATTTGGGTTGGTGTAAGCATTTTAATGATTTTGTATTGTCCCTGTTGGAAAAGCTTAAAGAAGGTTGGAGTCAACAGATGAAAACGGCACAGATGTGGGATTTTGTGGGTTTGATTTTTACTCAGAGATTCCTGATCTTAAACTTTTGACAGGAATAATTAGATCCTATAGCTGATATTGAATGCCTTTATTAGTCAAAACACATCATGACTACAAACTCCATGCTGTCTTAATTTTTTTTGTAGACCTATTTGAACAGTTAATGAACAAAAATGGAAACACACAGCCATATCAATATAACGCCTCCTATTCAGAAGTAAATACACTTAGTAGCTGAACTATATCTGAAAAAATGTGATTATGTTGTCTTGCATATGTTATATCTAAGGCTGTGAAAGTTTGTTCCAGCTCTAGGAAAATGTAGAAACATGACAGTATGTAGCTTTTCTTTTTTTTTTTTTTTCCTCCTTAAGATGGTTAGTGCTGCGGATCGACCTGTTACAAATCTTTTGACAATCTGTGTCTTCCCAGTGGTTTAATTAACTGTCATTTCAACTGACAGTGGTGGTGTGGTAGTGGAGAAGTTGAAAGTACAGTGGTCTGCTTCATTATTATTGTATACATGCTTTGAAGTAAATAGCAGCACTACCTTATACTACATCAGCTAATAGGAAACTTTTTTATTGTGTAAATGCTGTAAGACTTTGTATATACTTCAGTTGTTACGAAATCTTTAAAAGGAAGAGTGTTATGCTAATAAATAGCTCCTGGTGCAGGTATGGTAGGTTTTTTGTTCTTATTTTTACCCCTTCCATTCTTAAAACTATATCAGGAACTCAATTGCAGTGTGTTTTAGTGCTGTAGAAGGTCTTGGTTAAATAATAGTTCCGGTAAAAGGTTTCTTTTACTAAAGTGCTTTTCAGAATATAATTTTTTATAAAATAACTGTAGCAGCATGATCTGTCTGAAGAACTAGAAGAGATGTTCAAGACTCCTAAAATAGCTTGCTTCTTCCTTACCTAGCAATGTTACTGTTCCCATTTATAGCATCTGTTCATAATGAATCACCACAGTCTTCTGAATTATTCTTCAGTAGTGCTTATTTATATATTTGAATATTAAAGATGTTTTACAAAGTCGGGTTCTATCTTTTCTCTAAGAAGCCTGTAGCCCAAGTTCTTATAGATAGTTACAGTTAATGCAGGCAAGACTGGAAGTGGAGCCATGCAGTTGTTTGTTTCCTGTGGAGTTATTCTACATCCAGCTTTATATAATTATTCTCTAAATGTTTGTTCATGGAGAGGGGGAAGCACACACTCAGTTTCAGCACACATGCAGCTTCAGGAGGCTACTCTATGATTTTTACAGTTGACTTCACAACCTAAGACTTGCAACATTCCTAGCTCAGACAAAAAAAAAATGAGGAGCACTGTATTTCAGCTACAGGCACATTTGTGACATTTTAAGCTCCATGGGTTTCAGTTGGCATTGACATCACATTGGTTTTTCAAGCATATTTTTCCAGTAGTAAGTTCTACTCAGTTCAGTGACTATTTTGCCAAGGAAAATAATGCTTAAGGGATTAAAGCCAAGTGTAATGCAGCTGTACAGCAATGAAATAAAGAAGTTAAAACTGAAATAAAAAATGCACTCACATTGTTCTCTCTCAAGTGTTTTAAGAATGATGATAAACATGCTATCTCAAGTGTTGTCAGCCAAAATCAGTAATAAAGAAGTCTTTATAACTAGAAAATGGATTAGAGCATATGCTGGTATTCTGAACTTGTTTCCCATGCTTTTTTGGGAAGCCATAGGCTCCTGAGAAATCAAATTCATTTCCCTTTCATCACACAACGGGTTTAGGCTTGTGAGCTATCTGTAAGAGTGCATTTCCTCACCCAAGGTCTTAGGCAGCATGTTTGAAACAGCCCAGGCTCTGCCTCTGCTACCCCTGCTTTCTACATTGTGCACATGAATAGGACTTTATAGGACCTAGACCTTCACAGGCAGCTGAACTTGCAGCTCTGGTGAGATTGCAGTAAAAGAAATCATGAGATTGCAAAATGTCCATGAGGCTTTGAACAAGCAGATAACAATTACCTTCATTTGTCACTTTATTGCCATTTATGCAGATAGGATTTAATTATTTATGGTCTTGTTATTACCTGTATGTTTGCATAAAACCCAAATAATTGATGTCTGATTGTTTTTGTATTCAAATGGGAATAACCATTATATATTCTATAATATTATATATTATCTGCCTTTGCAGACAGGTAGTCCTATCATGTTGAGAGTGCATTCTTTGTCTTAAGAGATTCCCAAGTGCTGAATGTTGAATTCACAAAGAGTTGTAACCAACCCAGATGCTTCATCAGGGACCTGTTCTGGTCATGCTCCTGCTGTGTCCAGCAGACATTTACCCAGGTACAAAGTGCACAGCAGGTGTTCGAAGCTAAACCACTGCTCTTGTTGTAGCTCTGGAGGGAGATGCAAGTCTCTGGTGTCCTATGAAAGCCAGTACTGAACCCAGCACTGACAGCCTTGGCCACAGCAGTGAAGAAAAATGCGGAACGTCTTCAGTGATTAGTATGAACTATTAGTATGAACTACTACACACAAAAGAAACCACCACAGAGGGTTTTATGGTGGTTCTGTTACTTTGATTTACCAGGGAGGGAAAAGGAGGAAAATTGTGTGACCAAGTACGCTTTGAAAGCTACATACAGCTTTGCACAGAGATAAACCATTTATCTGAGTGAAAGAGTTCTGCATCAAAGTAAAACCTTTTTTAATCACTTCATATTATGTAGTAACAATGTCATGAAAGATGAGAGAGGATCTGTGCTACAGATTTACATTCAGCAAACACAAGTACTGAGATTGTCTTTTTTTATGAATACTGTTTCTGCAAGGGAGAGCTCTGTGCTGGGAGTGTATGCACTGAGTGACCGAGGGCTTTTGAAGGGTAAACACAGAACGATGATGCTTTTGGCAATAATTCAAAATTCAAAAGGCATGCTCAGACAACAGAGCCAATCAGTATTGCTGACTTATCTCTTTTTACAGCAATTTATCCATCCGTGGAGGCCATACGCGCTTGATTCTAGTTATTCAATGAAAAACAAAGTGCTTAATGGAGCTCTGCAGTACAGAGCTGAATAATTGCAGTCTGCAGGAGAAGGGGAAGGGAATTAAACCTTAAAAACAGTCTTCCTGATACCTGTTGATTATGGGATGATAATATTTAGTACATTATATTCAGAGCTCACTTGTTCATAAGAAACTTTTTATTAAGCAGAGTAGTCTAGCAAATCTGGGAGGTTCCTTTTTTCCAGGGCTATAAAACTCAAGTTCTGTGTGATTAATGCTGCCACACCGGTAGCTGAGCACATTAGGCTTAGAATATAAGAGCATCTGGAGTTTTGTTCCCATGAACAGTAAGGGTCCATTGCCTATTTTGGTAATGAATGTAAATGCAGATATAAATGAGCTATACAGGAGAATAAATTGGTCAAGGTGTTTTGTCCTGAATTATAATATAGCTCTATGTTAAAATCCTTGTTACTGAGGCTTAAACATTCACTGATATTCTGAATTCATTTGACATTCCTTGCTGTCAGCAGAAAGACTCCAATAATCTGCCCTTTAAAACATGTCATCCATAGCTTAATGGGAAAGACCATTAAAATTGTCTGTTCAGTGTAAGGACTTTTATCTCCTGATGATGGCATCTGTTAAGTGGACCTCTAAATAAGCACATTTCAGTCAGAAGTATTAACCCATAAATGCCTTTTATTTTTCTCCCTGAAAGCCGAAATGGTGATCAATAGCTAAGTCCTACCATGTGTTACAGTTACTACATTGTTGCTAAATACTCGGTTGATGTCCATTAGGATGCAGTGCAATCTAAAGTGGAGACATCTACACTAGCCCCTCTGTCTTGCCCTGGTAGGTATCAACAGCATTCAAGTATATTCCGCATTTGATCACTTAAGAATTTGGTTGTGGCTGCACATCAAAACTGATTAATAATACGTAGTGACTTTAAAAAAAATTAATGAGAAACAATAATTTATAGAACGAAAAAGTGGTCTCTTAAATGTCATTCTTCTAAATTTAAAGTAATTTTCATGATGATCTTACGACAAAAGTAAGAGAGTGCAAGTATCTGTGCTATTATTGTTTCTTGCTTTTGGCACAGCAAATTGTCTCCACCAGGGTGTCTTGCCCTTTCTGAGTTTTCCCAGCTTCCTTCCTTTCTGCGTGTTCCTTCCCTTGTGGTGTCTCGCTTTTTCAGCATCGCTTTGAAGCTTATGACCAAGGTCATCATGTTCTCCTCATTTAACCTCCTCCCAAAGCAACTTTCCCACAACTTGTTCTGTCTTTTATAACCACCGTATTTGTGACAGTCTGTTCCCAAGAGAGTAACTCTGTGGCTACAGTTGAGCTGCCATGTCCTAAAAAGATAATAATCTTTTTAATGGATTATTTTTTTATTTTCTGGGGTGTTGTGTTATTTGCAGGCAAGATGGAAGCTGGTGAGAGGTGGTTCTTCAGGAAACTGTACTGATTGAAAACACTTGTGAAGAACTGGTTGTCATCTCTTGAACTATCAACCTCTTGGTCCAAAATTGCCTGCATTTTTTTCTCTGCCATATCTCACTTAATGTGTACTCTTGCTATCTCTTTGGTCCATATAAAATGCAGCCTTGAGGACTGCAGTGTGCAAGGGTGGCACAATTTCCAGTGAACAGAATGCTACAGGCCCACCACCTAAGAAATATTTATTGTTTTGCCTTCTGCTGTTTGGTCAGAGAGTACCTATGTGTCTTGCACCGTTGGCATCCAGACCACTTGTGCTGCATGCACAGTTTACAGGCAGCCTGTCAGAGAGCACTGCCTAAAAAGGCTCATAAAACAAGAGGACAGTGGAAGACCCAGGGGGGACAAATCCTGTCCTTATCTGGCTATTGTGGGAGACTTTCAGCTGTGGTTTAGAAGCTGAAGTCCCCAGACTGCCATCTCATGCAGCCCTGGGGCTGAAGGTCAAACACTTCAACCCTGTGTATGAGTAAAAGGTATCTGGGTGTCTGGGAGACAGGCTAAATCAGTGTGTGGAAGCAGAAGGCACTTGCTGAAGCATGCTACTGTTTCACTAAATACCTGCTATTCATGTCATAAAACATGAAGGCAAAAAAAGGAACAGGGTTGAAATTTGGAGAATAGCTGTATGCAAATGCTTTCAGACGAGATGCGAAGGTGGGCAGAAAGGAAGCTTTTAAAAGATCTTTTAATAAATGACCTGCTTTTCAAGTATATTAATCTTTTATGAAGTCCATCTTGGTATTCTGAACTCTAAAAGCTTTGTTACTCTTAGCACACAGCTTTAGAAATGTACCAACACCGATTTGGAGTGACTTAAATAATAGAAGGATGCTTAGCTGAATGTGAACTTTATTTTACTAAAATTTTGGATGGTGATGGTTTTATTCTTTATTTTAAATAGATTGTAGAGGGCAATAAAATTTACACAGTCTTATTTAATAATATTGGCCTGTAAATAAGACTGGGAAGTACAGGTTAATATGTGTGACTGAAAATTACAGTATTCATTTTTGGCAAAGGCTTGATTTTCTTCATCCATGTTTTGCATACCTCAGAGCATATCAGCTTACACGTATCTGGCACAAAACTCACTCATCCCATTTGAAAACACTTTCTGCAAGCTTATGGGTTTGTGTCCACCTGTTGAATTTCCTACAAGAAAGGCATTGAGGTGCTGGAGGGTAGCCAGAGAAGGGCAATGGTAGCCAGGGAAGGGCAATGGTGAAGGGCTTGGAGCACAAGTCTGATGAGCAGCTGCTGAGAGACATGGAGGTTTTTAGCCTGGAGGGAGACATTACTGCTCTCTATGACTACCTGAAAGGAGTTTGTAGTGAGTCAGGAGTCAGTCTCTTCTCCTAAATAACAAGTGACAGGATAAGGGGAAACAGCCTCAAGTTGTGCTGGTGAGGTTTAGATTGGATATTAGGAAATTCTATTTCACAAAAAGGGTTGTCAAGCATTGGATGGTAGAGTCATCATCCCTGGAGGTGTACATGTGGCACTTAGGGACATGATTTGTGTTCACATGGGATGAACTTGGCAGTGCTGGGTTAATATTTGCACTTGGTGATCTTAAAGGTCTTTTCCAACCTCACAGATTCTGTGATTGCTTTGTGTTAAATTACTCTGGACAAAGAGCTATCAAAGTGCTTTCAATTTCCCATGGTTTTGTTTCCAGCATGTGCAACCAAAAAGCCCTTTCAAACCCTCTCCTACACACTGAGTGAAAATAGGAGCTTTGTATTCATGTATATATGTTCTGGTATTGAATTCAGGAGGTAGAGAACAGGCATGGAGTCATAGTGTGAAACAATTTTTCTGCTGTTTCTTTCCTAATGAAATTGCAGGTTTGGTGGTTTTTTCCTCCCAAATGCTGTACAGTCAAACAGAGCCAAAGAACCTAATAAAATATGTGTGTGTGTGTGTGTGTGTGTGTGTGTGCACACATAGAGATATATAAGTGCAAAAATACTTTAGAGGGCCTCTAGCAATGGGACAAGGTATAATGGGTTTAACCTGAAAGAAGGTAGAGTCAGACTAGATATTTGGAAGATATTTTTTACAATGAGGGTAGTGAGGCACTGGGACAGATTGCCTCATCTCTTGAGACATTCACAGTCAGGTTGGATGGAGCTCTGAGCGATGTGATCCAGTTGAAGATGTCCCTCCTTATTGCAGGGGGATTGGACTAGATGGCCTTTAAAGGTCTCTTCTAACTCAAACCATTCTATGATTCTAGGTTTTCCCCACAGTGTCACAAGGAAACCTTAAAACCTGTCTGGACACTTCATATGCAAAGACCATCATAAAATGGACACCCAAATTCTGGCCCCATTGAACTCAATGGGAGTTTTACTACAGATCTTTAGTGGGACAGTCAGTATTTCGCTCCCTGTGAGGACTTAATATTTTGGCCTTTTAGGGGATGTTTTTTATCTCTCCACTGTAAATATCATGCACTAATTTTCTACCACTTCCTCACCTATTATTCTGTCCATTCAAGCAGTAAAAGGGGGAAATCCCTCCAGGCACTGCAGGTAGGAGTCCTGGGAACAGTGAAACCTTGCACACATGAGGCAAAGAGGTTTGGTGAAACATGGGCCACTAATACAGGTGCGAGGAGAAGGTCAGGACCTATCCATCCAGCACAGGGTGTGTCTCTACACATATGTTGCACATGTTATCATTTGTTTTCTGAATTTTTACTGAACAGCTAATGACCAGATTGTGGAAAACCTGCGAACTAATGAGCCATTTTGAATATTCATAGCAAGCCTCAGGGGGTTCCTTTTGCTCATCTCTAACCACCAAAGAGGCATTTCAGGAGGAGTGTATGACTAGTGCTATTTTAAAACAAATTTACCCTACCCCAAATCACATTTAAGCAATAAATTGCAAAGTAGTCAGCTATAATATCAAAAATCTTTATGGGGGATTATTTATTTGAGGGACCATTTCTGAAGTTTTAGGGATGGACCCTGCTTCTTGGAGCTCACCATGGAAAGGTGTGCACTTCCCTTGTGCTTGTCCTACTTCCAGGTCTGCTACAGAAGAGTGAGCAAGCAGAGCTCTTCAGGACCCTGTTCTGGCAATTCCCCAACCATATGAAGGACATTCACGTGCTGTCAGTGCTCAGAGACATATATGGTTTAATACTCAAAGGCAGCTGTGGTGTGGAATTGAAGATTTTTCTCGTGGGCTCATTCCCACACCAGTACCACACAGAGCTGATGCTCAGGGTCACGCTTTATTCAGGGGGCTGCTGAGTGAACAGATGTGTAACGCCATGAAATTGTGGAATGTGTTGAAAACTTATGGAAAGGGGTTTTCTGACCACATTTTGCTGAGCAAAAAATGGCATTTCCCATAGCTGAAATCTTGGCAGAGCACTTGGATTCAGTCCAGTAGAGACTGGGCAAAAGTCAGCAGTCTGATGGGCTTACAGAAGGGCAGAGCTCATGTAACTTACGGAGCAATGAAGTCCTGCAGCTGCATCAGTTCCTTCTGTGTTGCAGCACAACATGCCAGGTATGGGGGAGGCAGAGTGCATCAGAAGAAGGGATTAGCTCTACAAAGCCATGCCACCAGCCAGGCTTAGGCAATTAATTATGTTTTAATACAGTATTTTAAGGAATAGTTTATAGCCTTAGATTAATACACAGTAAATCTAATCTATCGGCTTAAAGTGCTTGTGAATGGCGGTGGTTTGTTTTATTTTTTTGATCTTAAGTTAGAAGTAATTCAATATGAACACCTGGCAGCTATTGACACACAGCACCTTTTTATCACTGTACCAGATGAGAGCAGGTCATGTAGATAATAATATGGGGTTATTAGTAGGTTGTAAATAGCTGAGTTATGAAGATGAACATATTCAGAAAAATATTATTAAAAATTAAACATACAGAAGCTTTTCCTGACAGATGCTGACTACTGTACCTTTCCCAACCACAAACAGTAAATTGTTAGGCTCCAAAAATACAGATAGACTTGTTTCCTTTAAAACCATTAAACGAGAAAGCAGGAAAGAGAGCATGAATTTTTAGAGCAACCTTGATGGTAGTGTATCCTGATCATGTCCTGTCTCGTATGGGGGACCAGTGTGGGGAGAGATGGCTGCTTTAGCATATGGACTGCAGGAGGATAGAAGGGGGAGCAGAAATGTGACCCGAAAATAACATTAACTGTGACAGTCTGACCATGAGGTCTTTCTCAGGAGCAGAGCTTGCTGCTGTGTTTAAATGCCAGGCGTTTCAGAGCTGGGACGTGGAACAGTTTCACCACCCAGTGCTCCCAAAGGATCTAGCCTTTGGGCCGCCAGTGCCAGCTTTTTAGTTTTTATTACTGCTCTCATAATACCTCCCTACAGGCTCATTTGTAATGCTTCTCTCATTCCGCTAAGTGGGGAATGCCAAGATAAGAATACTGGAGGTCTTTGTACTCTCAGCAGTGAAACACAGCAGAGATGAGAGTGATAGGAAAGGTCCAGGAGTCCAGGAAATTTTTCTCAGTCAGCTCCCTTCAGAAACCACCCCCTTTGGAGGGGCCACTGCAATATTGGGAGGCAGGAATTGCATCCTTCAAAGGTTTTGGAAAAGAATCACCTGCCTCCTTGAACAAGATTCTAAATCCAGACACCCTCAGAGCTTCAGCTGAAAACAAATAGCAACTTTTTTCAGTCCTGCCCTGCATGCAATCACGTATTTGCTGTTGAAAATAAGCACCATTTCTACAGTGATTCAGTAGGTGTGGGGAGAAATGGCACAGTCAGGATCTCGCTGGCTCACGTGTCCCTTCCCACCATGGTGTGGGAAGGTACACTTCTGTAGAGCAATGCTTTTTGCCTCCATGTTTCCCTGCTGTTTCTTTCCAGACCCATGTTTCCACAACAACTACTCAGGAGCTGAACATCCTTTCTCCTGGACCTCATTATTCTGATATTGAGTGATGAAACCAGAAGCCAGGGCTGCAGATGTTTGGCTCATCCTTGAAATTTTTCTGACAACAACCTGGGTCTCTGCTCTATTTACGACCAGCCATATGAAACTGTTTCATGAAGCATATCACTAAAATTTTAGTTTTCCTGTTGCTTTCTTTTACTGTAAGCTGAGGCCATTTATCTTCCTTGCTTGATGTTTTCAATCTTTCAGCTTCCTCAGGTTGAAGCATTTATTTCTTTAGGTGATGGTTTCTGTATGCTTTGAGGGACAGTCTATTTTTTAATGCTATGGTAGATGTAACTTCACTAAACTGTTGCATGCATGTAGTTAGTTTGTTGGTTGAATATGCACTTGTGACCAGATGAAGGAACAGTAAATTCGTGGAAAATTTTAAAAATAAATTTTTGAGAAGCAGTTTGGAGCAGTTCCAGTCTATCTGAGCACTGCAGATGTAATGCAGGCTGCCTGCATTTGCAATGTGCAGTAAAAATTATCAGAAGATTCTGATTAGTAAATGGAATGTGTAATGTGTTCCCAACAGACCATTTTCCCATAAGAAATAACTCATTTTGAGCCCTGCTTACTTTTCAAAAGTGCATAACAGAACTGACATTGAGAAAATTTTATGTGGAACAGGGGAAATAAAAAAGCCACCTTCAAGTTAGAGGAACTCCAAATCAAATAATTCGTTTGAAACAGTTCTACATTATTTCTAGCAATGAATTTGATTGACAAGTGAGTCATGAAAGAGCAGTAAATCTCTGCTCCCAGGGATTTGTGGTCTCTAAGGAGTGGAAGGGCCCTGCCACTGCCCACAGCCCACCCCAGTGCTGTCCCAGCATACCACTCAAGGCTGCTGCTCAAAGCAGAGTTGGCCCCATCTTTAAAATGAGTAGGTGTATTGTCCAAGTTGCTGGTCTAAGATGGCTGCTGCTTTACCAAGTTCTCCTTGCCCTGCTTCCCAAAGACAAGTCTCCTTCAGAAAACATGAGGAACTGTGTAAGCCATTGCATGATTGTCTCCTCTGGTATCACAGTGTGTGGTCACATCCTGTTATCTTCAGGCATATGTGTTTTGCTCCAACTTGGCATCCCCTGCATCACCTTGAATTGCTTCCATGGTCTGTGTGAAGGTATTTTCAGGACATGATATCACAAGTGACAATGGACAGTGAAGCAGCTGGTGTCCCCTGGTGCACCAGCTGGCATCTGGCATGAAGTGACTCATGCCTAACTGGGTGGACCTTTAAGGTCTGGAGAACCCACAGACATCAAAATCAACATGTTCCATGGTCAAGTCACCCCTGCCCTGAGGCCCTCCACCACAAAAGCTGGTGTTTTCTGCTCTTTGTGAGCTTTTAGCAGGTTTTGAAAATTGAATTTTGAGATCTCGATCTTTTCTGGAGGGAACTCTTTCCTGAGACAAGGTTGCTTTTGTCAGCACAACTGCCAGCTGTTGTTTCAGGCTAATCTGTAAGGTGAAGCAGGCATTTATAGCAGTTGCAATCCCTCCTTTTTCCAGTTCTTTCTAAGAAAATATCTGAAAAACATAGAGACGTGTTCTCTGTAGTAAAACGTAGGAATAAAAACTCCTTTTCTTTGGCTCTCCAAGAGAGTTCATACTACAGAAAAAGGGTCCATGCTCATACCAAATATCATAAAATACATACATGTCTCATGTAAACCACTGAAAACTAAATAAACAGAGGCCACAAGTTTTTCTTTGTACAGATTAGGTTTCAGATTGCAAAGCAGCTGCAACAGTTGGCAGCCACTGAGGGGTGGGATTGGATTGACTGCCTTCTCAAACAAAGTGCCACCTCAAAATGTGAACGTGAGAATCAAAATGCTGCATTTCAGCTTGGCAGTCAGCCTTGGTCGGAATTTGAACAGGAGGCTGCTTTGGGGTCCTTGGATGCTGAGTGAAATGTCTCTGACAATTCAGTATGTGCACAGAGATAACATATCAGTGTATCAAAATGCAGCAGACTTTGCACTGAGGACCCAATATTTTTCCAACCTCTTCTGCACAGTAAGCGTACTGTAACCTTGCTCTCAAGAGGGTTGTTGTCTTTGCTTTGTAAAATTTATCCATTATCTTTCACTTAATCTGTTTTCTTTCAATATATTTTTAATTCTTCATGTACATTTTCATCAGTAGTTAAATTTCTGGGCTGCTAGCAGTGATTCTTTACATGTACTCTGCATTTTCACTCTGATTTTGAGACCTTCCTAGTGACAAACTATAAAAAACACCAAATCATTACTGCTGAGGATACCACTCTGATGTAACTCCAACTCTCTGTAGCTGAAAAATATCAGTGACATTCCTCTGTTCATCTAATCCTTGACTGCAAGACATCATCAGATCAAAGCCAACCACTCAGCCAGTGTATGCTGAGTATTCTTCATTTCCAAAAGAAATACCACAACTTGCAGAGCAGAAAATCCCCTGTATACTTCTATAAAATCCTGCAGAATGAGACACGCTTATGGCTGTGAAAGGAGGCAAAAGCAGATAAAATTTTGACCTCCTGTAGAAATGAAACTTCTGTCATTTCTGTCACCGAGGCTCTGATTTCACCCAAGAATTACAATTGCTACTTCCTTTAAAAAGTAGCTTGTCTCCTTAAACAGTGTTTTTGAGAAATGCAGCACTATCACCCAAGGTATGGATTTGCACTAGTGGAAAGCAATAGGCCATTGTGAAATGCAGCCTCTAGAAATTAATTCCTCCTGAGGAAGTTTTGTTATGTTCAGTTTGGGGTATTTTCCTTTTAAACAGACTCATCAATTTTTAGGCCAGATGAGATCACTGTAATTGTTTTGCCTGACTTTCTCTATAACACCAATTATAACCAGGCGTGAATTAATTCCCCTTCGAATTACACTGTATTTCAGTTGAGAAATCCTATTTTGATTTGAACAAAGGCAGTGATGGAGAACCCACAACAGCTTTTACTAAATCATTTCAGTGGTTAATAACCCCCTGCTTAGATAAATTGTAGTCTCCTTTGCAGTCTGAATTTGTCCAGCTTCAAAGAATAGCACCGAGGTTGTGCTGTACATTTGCTTGCCAGGCTGAAGAACCCACTACCACAGCTTTGCTCACTGCATGGATGCAGAGACTGTGAGCATGTCTGCCTATAACTTTTTCTTGGGGACACCAAACAGCTCTCAGATAAAGAGATTTTCATTCTCCCTGTTCCAAGGTGTCCTAGCACCAGTGACTAGCACAGCCAAGATGACTTTGCATGCACTGTTGATGTAGTCTTAATGATATTCTCTCATCTTTGTGTAGTCTTTACACGTGTTGGAGCCATGGTTGAGCTTCACAGGCCATGTCTGAAGTTACCCCTGCTGGCCTCACCAGAGCTTTGACCCTTCCTGCCGTTCACAAGACAGAAAGTCACCAGATCTGTTAGCACAAAGCCGTGTGCCGTTTCTCCCTAACCCACTTCAGCTGCAATGATCCATGTTAAAAAACAATCCATAAAACAACAGGAAGAAAAAGCAACACATTGTTCAAAGTGTTAAGTCTAACCTATATCCTGGTG
This sequence comes from Climacteris rufus, assembly GCA_013398175.1. Classification (NCBI taxonomy): domain Eukaryota; kingdom Metazoa; phylum Chordata; class Aves; order Passeriformes; family Climacteridae; genus Climacteris; species Climacteris rufus. The sequence continues at coordinate 192,117 of VZRZ01001380.1, forward strand.
ACAGAACAGGGTTGGGGAGCGATGGCATCAGCACCTACTCTGGGTCACCTGCACTCAGGACATGGTGGTTGAGCTCAGGCAAAACTTCCCTTTGCTTTGTCCAAGGCTGTGCAGTGAGCCCATTTCCATTGAAAAGTCCTTATTAGGAACCCCTTTTTTTCTGGAATATTTACACCTAAATTGTTACCCAGCTGTGCCCTACCCCTTAAATACACATGGCCTTGTACTAGCTGATGTTTAATCTCATCAGACATCCTTCTGATTAGGCACTTTGCTTTGTTAGAGTGTGCAATGTTTGTCAGGCTCTTTGCTTGCTCTGGCACAACCAAATCAATTTTGCTCCATCTTCAGATTTCATTAATTCTTTTATCTGTTAAAAAAGCCAATGGTTCTTCAAAGTTCTTAAGCAATGGCAGTTCTCAAGATTGATGACCTGATACTACTAACATTTTATAATTTTCTCTTTCAATGACTTATTGTTGCAAACCCTTGCCAAATTTTAGTGAGGAACCCTACTGATACACTTGCGGGAACAGCCACATCTGTAACCCTCAATGTTGTCTCCAGCGATCACTTAAAGACATCTAGAGTGTTCATCAGTCTTCATTCACCACATAGAATAGTTACTTTCTCCTCATAGCCCCCTTTTCTCTTCAGTTCCCCCAGAAGTGGAGCCCCAGTGTCATGGTGCCTGGAGCACAAGCTTTCAGCAGAACTTACATCCCCTCTAGCAACTGATTCTTATAACAGGCACCATGAAGTGTCATCACGGTAGAAATGTTAGCACAGCTGTGTCTTCATCATCCTTTTGCCATCACATGTTAAACTTCCTCTGAGGTTCCTCAGAAATATGTTAATTAAAAAATTAGTTATTTTCAGCATAAGAGAGACAAAATGTAGGGCTATATGTGTGCGAGTGTCCAGTTACTGTCGGTAGGGCTCCCATCATCTCTCAGGCCTGACCTCTGCATGTCAGTTTATTCCTGCTGAATTTATTCCTGCTGAATTTATTCCTGCTGAACTGTATTTGATTTGAAAGAAATTAATTCTTTTGCCTCTTACCTGTCCAGTTCATATACCAGTTAACAATTGTTGGCTTTTCCAAGGGTCACTCTTGCTCTATTAATCCACAAACTTGCTCTCCAGGGTTCTTCACTGTGACCTCACAAAAACCTGCCAACTTCTGAGTCTACTCAGGATTTCTTACCCACACAGAGCACAGAAATAATGTTAACAGCGTCCACTTAAATCAACAAGACAGCTTTGGGACTGTGTTTACAACGGTTAAGCTAAAACATAAATATTTCTAGAAACCTCAAAAATGTGAGTTTAGAGTGGGAAATGACTTGAAAATTCACCTGTCACAGGTGCCATTGCAGTTTCTGTGTCATATAAACATTAATTAACTTTACTTTTACATTAACTTAGTGGGCTTCCTAATAAAATATCTTGTGACAGTTTTGTTTTTTAATTTACTATGCTTTACTTCAGTAATTGGTTTATGACTGTAATTACTAGTCTTTCAGGCAACTTATTGAAAACAAATTAGGTTGCTCCAAACTCTGGTGATTTTATGATCATATAGATCAATATAAATCACAGTTAATTAAGCCCTTTATTATTAAGGTTTTCCATACGCAATGTATTTACAGCTTTGCAATAACAGGCAATATTCCTACCTTTCCACACCAATGTAGTCATATTAAAAAAAAATGGGTTTGTAATAACAGAGGCTGAAGAACAGAATTTACTTAAGTAGCCTGCTGCACTGTAACAATGATATGGTGTAAATTGATAGTGTTTATCTACAGAAGGGAAAAAAAAATCTAGAAATATGAGCATGATGTGAAAAATGCTATTTAAAAAAAGGAAAAATAAAGCAAGTCATGTTAAAACTCTTTGAATATACGTTTCCTTTCCAAGTCTTATCAGAGTTGTTACAGGGTGCAATTCTTGCTGCATTATAGTGAAAAGAAACCCAAAAAACAACCAAATACCTAAGCTAGTTAAGAGTGTAATTATTCCTTAAGATGTCCAAGCCAAAATGCACAAATAGTCTGGGCTTGTTTTCTGTTTTATAAGATCCACTCTCTAATAAATTTCTCTTTAATTGCCACTAACACTAATTAAAGATTTTTGTATTAAAACTGTTGCAGGAGTCTCTGAGGGGTAAAGTTAAAAAAAAAAAAAAAGTGTTATTGGTCTTCAGGAGTTTTGTCCTGTTTTGGGATCCTTCAGGGGTAACTCCACTAGAACTTTCAGACCAAGATTCAACAGTTGCAAATTTTGATTTCAAAAAGGCGTAATTTAAAATACAGGTGGTTTTTAATGCTTATGGAAAAACAACATCATTCCTCAACTTCTGCCACCCAAGTTATTTGCACTGATCTTCTCCATTTTTGCTTTCATATTTATTATGGCTGGAGAAATGTACTGGTTTAAAAATATCAACTTGAATTTAATGCACTAGGAAACAGTAGGAGCTGCTCCCACCTCTCCCTGCACACATGAAGGCCATGCTAAATGAGAGGTAGCTGACTGTGCTTTGGAGGCTCACTCATGAAGGGACTGGCAGGTGGGAGGCTCCCCATGAAGGGACTGGCAGGTGGGATGCCCATCTGCAGCCCAGCACCAGTTGCCCAGTGTCTTCAGGGCTTTGACATAAAATAATACTACTAATAAATACTTAGTTCAGACTGAACTGACTAATGTCGCTAATAATTCATTAAACCTTGCTGCTGTGGGGGGAAATATTTTCAGGCTGCTGGATTTAAATAATCATCCAATGTATCAACATTACCTGATATAATCACTACATGGTTCCTACAGTCAATGCTTTATGCAAAACACCTTTGAAATCTCAGTCCCTTTAGTTTAATGACTTACTGCTTATGTGAGGTGCTTGAATTCTTACTGGCACAGAACACCTCCAATGTGAGATGCAGCATGTCATCAGCTCATGTTTTCTGTTTCTTCATCAGTATTTTCTTAAGTGGATCCCCTGTTCCCAAATACTCAGCACCCCGTCCCTTGCTGTGGTATATTGATAATTTGAGTATATTTATGAAGTGATTAGGAGCCACGCATTCTTAATATTTATGAACTCATTCCCTTTTTCTTGCCTTGAGAACCAGATTAAATGAAACAACAAGGTGGATGTTGGAGCCAGTTTGAAAAAGAAAAAACTTTGTGAAATACTTCATTTTAAATGTTATTTTAGCAAGTGGGAGCAACATACCTATAATGGCCAGGAAAAAAAAATGCAAAGATCATTAAAAAGAAAAAAAGAATCCTCCCTCCCTCAAATGTTACCAAAATGTCACATCACACAGAAACACGCTCAAGGAGGAAGATACGTTCTTTCCTGATGCACCAGTTTCATAATATTGTGACATTTACATTCTAATGATAACTAAACTTTGATCTTTGGGAAATTTTAGAGAAAAGAGCCTGGTTTGCTGTGATTTTGCCACCTCCCTGAGGGAACTAGATGCAGCCTGCAAACCTCACAGGAGTTATGCAAACAGAAAATAAGAAAGTAAAATATTGGGAAAGATGGCTCTTTGGATTATGTGTGCACAGAGAAGTCATGAGGATTAACCAGGTTGAACACTGAGGTTTGGTTAAGGATAGCTACACAAAACCCATGCAAACACTCCCCTACTCTTAGGAGGACAGGGAGCTAAAGACATAAACCTGAACCCATCTATCTTTTACTGACAGTGGGTCTTGAGAAGCTGAGAAGTAATGGGCTAAAAGGATTGCAGAGCTTCAGCTTTACTCCTAATCCATGTCACAGAATTAACACTAACATGGGGAGGAAATCCTGTTAAAAAACTCCTTAGGAGGGAGTAAATTACATCATTCTGCATACAGCTTAGCAGAGCACTGCTAGTGCTGCTCTCTAAGCAAGGTGGAGACTAGAGAGCCTCCACACTTTTGCAGGGTATGCTCTCACATGTCCTAATACAAATAGCTACTTTAACAATTACACTCTGCCTTGAATCAGGGTGCAGAGTAGATTTGCACTTCAGCTGAAATATTGGGTGCTGCTCAAGGCAAATCCTCATTGTACACTGGAGCCATTCCTCATCCTCTCTCCCCTCAGAACCTTGAAGAAAATAATTTTCCTTCACAACGTTTTCCTTTCAAAAGCCCAGCAGCTACTGAGTTTTTAGGAATTGTTTTATTTGCTTTGGTGCAGTGGGAAACTGGTTGCCTTGAGTGTGAGTAAAAGGAGAAAGAGCAATTTTACCTGGGTTTGCACCCTTGGGTGCTGGATCCTGGAAAGAATGTCATGTAAACCAGTGATGTGTTAGAGTGAGCAAGTTCCTTGAAACAGGGAGGCAGTAAAGAAGAAAAGTGGTGGTGCATAGTACCATGCAACCAAAGGTGTCGTTTCGCTTCAGTAATGTCTGCTACCATACCTATTCTGGCCAATGTTGTGCTCCTCCAAACTGAAGAAGCCTTCAGGTTCATTAAGGTCTCCCAAAGACAAGTACCTTCTGCCCCAAAGTAATTTTCATCAACTGCCCTTCAAAGTACCATGTGGGAGAGAATCAATTAACTCTTAGGAATTAAAATCTAGCTACATGTAGTAAACTCAACTACTTGCTCCTGGATGGAAGTTTTGCTGGAAGAAAGAATCTTCTTAGTGCTAGAGTGCTCAAGATAATAGTCTGTAGTGTGGCTTTTCAGAGCCATATTATCAAGCAATGTATATTCTGTGTATTCCAGTAATTCAATGATACTGCTCATAGGAATCTTTCTGCTGGAAATCATGTGCAGCAAAATATCTCCAATGAAAGAAATAAGGCATTTATTGGTAGAATTCTTGCATAAGTTTTTCATACAATAATTCTGAACTTCAAATAATATAATATTACAAGTACAATTCTCCCATCTGAAAATGAAAAAATATCTTTTGTGATAGACATGGAGTCTTTAAGAGTTAGCATACAGAGTTCTCACATGCATGGAAATGTCTGTGAAAGGAAATACAAACTTTACAAACTGCTCTTGGTTTGCTTAGTTAATAACACTCAGTTAATTAATGTTTTATATTTAATTACAGTAGATTGCAATTCATTATTTCAAACAGACTTAAAGCCTAATAAGCATCAGACTGCAGAGCAAATACTCTTCCTTTGTGCCTATAACCACTTCCAGCTTCTCAACCTTTTGTAACATAAGTACAGGAAAAAGAAGTAAAAATACGTACATAAAGGGTGATACACTAGAATATCTTGTCTATTCATTGGAGCTGGATAGTCAACATGACAAGAAAAATTAAACTGGGATTTAGAGACAGACACCTTTTTTTGCCTAGTAGAATGAAGAGCTTTTAGGATTTTACTTTAATTACCTTCTTGTTCAGTTTTTCCTTTGTTGTCTAAAATATCAATGAGACTTTTGTCTTCTATTTTCCATTGTTATGAATCTCTTGAGCAAAATTGCTGCCTTTAAGTACGAGTAGAATAGAACTGGAGACAAAAGCACAAAAATGTTTAGGCAACAGATTCCATTAAGAAAAAAAAAAGTGTGAGGAAGAGAAAGAAAGTACATCTGACTGAAGCAAAATTTCTAAATATTTTCATTTCTTGCTGCTGCAGAAACTTTCTGACCTCCTCCAGGATAGTTTCCTAGAAATGCTATGAAGGCAGTAAGAAGATGGATGGAGACACTGCAGTGCTCTGCCTTGCTCCCCCTGCTGAGCTCTGCCACAAGGCACTGCCAACTCAGCTCTGTCCTCTTCCAGTCTCCTTCCCCACTTCTTGCTCCTAAGCTGTCTGTAACTAAACTTCTAAACTGTCTTGGGAAGGAGAAGAGCTAGAGAAGGCAGATGAAGGAAACCTGCTGGCTAACTCCAGGAATGAGGTACATTCAGGTCACTGCAGCTCACACAAGGTGGCAGCTGAAACAGAGCAGCATTATAGAACCATAAAAAATCACACAATTATTTTATATTGGAAAAGACCTCTAAAATCCTCGAGTCCAAGTGTTAAACCAGCACTGCCAAGTCCACCACTAAACGATGTCCCTAAGTGCCATAACTACACTTCTTCTAAATACCTCCAGGGATGGTGACTCATGAAAGGAAACTCTTTTTCTAAAGCAAAGAATTTCGAATTACCCAAAGCTTGTTAGAATGAGGATAGGATTAGTAGCAGTGTACCATTTCTAGGATTACAGTGTTCGCAGAAAAATATTTGTTTAAAAGGATTCTTTTTTTAAAGAAATAGACTACATTATTATCATAACTGTAATAAATCCAAAAGATTTCAATCATACTTTTGTCTGGGAACCTAACTGTGAAATAACAAAATCTCCACAACTTTGCTTTTGGTATGTGAAAGAGAATACATCTAAATCAATCTTCACATCTTTTCACAGCTAGATTGATGAATAATTATGTCCTAGAGAATAAAAGAAGGACTCCCAAAGACTGGAAAGCAGAGAAACTTTACTACTACTCCTTCAAGCACTTTTTAGCCTACACCAGTGATTGTGAAGAAAGCAGAATGGAGTCCATTGAGGACTTCAGATATCAAAAGAGAGGGCAGACCAGCTCTTTTCCAAAAGGTTGTTTGAGAGAGGCAGACAACCTTATTCCCAAACAAAATACATCCAAGTGGCTATGGACCCTCCATCAATGCTAGCCGAACTCAGGGTGGGTTCCAACTTAAACATGGAGAGGTCAACCTTGAGTACTGGGTAACAAACCTACCAGATTGTTATAAAATGAGCATAAACCTCTCAGAGCAGAAGTGCTGTGGCAGAGCTGTAAACATGCTTGAAAAGCTTCATACAGAAGCCAGCATCCAGCTGTGAAAAGTTTCTGTTGCTAAGAAAGAGTATTTCTCTGCCAGCCCAATATGCTCATGGAGACCCTCTGAGCAGCTGGAGCTAACAGGATAAGACAGAGCTTAAGTTAATCAAACCCTAGCACAGATATGCAAAAAAAAAATGCAAGGTGAGGTCTTTTTAGTCTCCCAATTATATTTTTAAATTGGGCTTCTGCCAAGGGAGAGAGGGGAGAAATATCTGCAAAGTTTCTTCAGCCTGTATAAACCCCAAGAATTTAAGATGCCTTGATGATACTTAGCATGAATGTAAATGGCTCTTCCCAAGTCTTTGTTGTCCTTTTTCCATGTTTTTAATGGGTTTGACCTCTGGGTCCCTTAGTCTTGAACAACTCCAGTGTAGGAAATAATAGGTATTAGTCCAGTTGTTCTGAGCCCCTGGAGAAGATTATGCTGACTTGCAGCAATCCTTGCCATCCCTGTGAGCAATGAACTGCACTTAATGGCAGATCACCCAGCTTCAGGATGTGTCCATAGGCACTATTTCACCAGTACATTGGCCTGGGGAGAGAATTTCACCTGGGACACCATCAATTTGGGTTCAAACTTGAGATGTGTGGCAGAGATTATTTCATGAATGTAAAGCCATTTATTGTCTCTGTGCTTTATATATGAAACGGGGAGAACCATGTTTCACTTGTAAGAGGCTGAGATAGTATTAGTTTGCTGAGGTTTCAGAAGATGACAGAACTGCATCAGTGCTTAGAAGATTTAGCAGAGTCCCTTCTGCATCTGTATAATGTCTGAGATTTTCATTGGGTAGACATGGTGTTGGGGTTTTAAATGGGGGAGGACTATGGTGTGTCTCTGCAAGCTCAAAACAGGTCTCATTCACACTGCAATGGCCAAGCACAGCTCTCAGTTCAGGAGGAAATACTTTCTTGGCTTTTTCTGTATGCCTGCAGATGGCTTAACAGCATTACAGAATATTTCTTGTCAGAAAAAATGCCTCTGCAAAAGACAAGATTTAAAATGTTGATTCTTATCAATTGAATTTTGAGTTGAAATTGAGTAGAGGCTGCCTTAGCCCAATATATGGCTTATAAAGTGAAAGCCTGGCAGGCAAAATATCTATCTGTTTCTCTGTCTATCTTGTGATTATTCTATTTTATGACCCAGTCAAGAGAGGAAACAATAAATACACTTGTATATTATAAATAAACTTGTGAACTACTTTCCCAGGGAAGGCTGGTGTAAGCTGAATGTCCCACTCTTCTCATTACGGTTCCCAATCCTTATAAATGACAGTCTTCTCTTTTTCTACAGACATCTCCAAGACCCACTGCCTGCAGCTTTCTGCTCTGCTCACAGCCTCAGGGAGCAGCATGTCTGGGTGAACATGGATGTCTCTCCCCAGCTGTGTCACCTGTGCCCACATCCTTGCATGGCACTGACTGCTATGGCTCTCTTCCCCACCATGTGGAAGGGCAGACAGCATTTTAGGAATGTGTGTATAATACCAGACAAGAAAGAGGGATAATGGCTAAAGCCAGGATTGCCTCAGAGGTCTGTATTTCTTGTCAGCAGATGGATTGCATGGGAAGATGTAGATTGCCAGGCTGCTCTCTGCAAACAACTTCTGTGATGAATTTAGACGCTCGGAGCTTGTTGCCTGCCAGAAATTTTTGTGAGAATACACCAGACATGAAGAAAGGCAGAGAAACAGCCACAGCTGGACCCTGGCCAGCCCAGTTGGCATGGTGGTATGTGTGAAGCCCCTGGACCCTGGCCAGGGACAGGCTGGTGGGGGAAGTCACTGGCAGCATGATCTGCTTTCCTTCTTCCAACATGTGGCAATAGCTGGGACATGGTAAAAGAGGGAGCCAGGCCTGGAACAAAAACAGAGCACTACACTCATGTGAACTACTGCATCATGGAACAGCTGGAGATCACTGATGTTTATCTCAATGGGAAATATGACTCTTTCCATTTTGTCTTTATGCTGCTACACTATTTGCCAGGAAGAGTAAACCCTTCTGAAGAAAAACCAGTGAGCAAGTGAGCCAGAAGAGCTATACTATAAATCGAAAGGCTTTAACCTGTTTGTGTATCACACCACATCTTCCCTGTGAATATATATTGTGAATGGTAGCTCTGGTACTTCTTTTATGTCAATAATCTACTGAGAAGTCTCTCAGTGTGATGTGTGCACAGGTAAATTGTGATGATTAGCCCTCCAAGAGGGGATAATTAAAATCACATTAACACTCTTTAACAAAAAGGTAAATAAGGACATCTTTTGGAAGTGGGCAAATATTTGGCATCAGTCATGTGTTTCTGTGAACAAACCATTTTAGAGTGGCTACTGATGCCAGTGTCTATAAAGAGCCATACAAGCAGGTTAGGAGTAAAAACTGATGTTACTAAAATGGGTAATATAAATTATTTTGTTTTACAACTAATGAACTTGCTCATATAATGCAGTACAGTATTTACATTTTCAGGATTATCCAAAAGGAATTATGTCATTTTCGGGGCAATGAATACAGACCAGAAAATTTAGCAAAGCACCTAATTTCTAATTTAAAGACTTTATCGGGTCTTTTCATCACTAACACTGTAACTGTAATGCTTGACTAAAAAGAAAAGAGGTGGGCCTAAAGTGATTTAATGAACCCAGCTTTCTGGAATATATTTATATGGCCATTCACCATAAGAGCTTGTGTGACATTGAGAGATGTTTTATAATCTGCTGGCTTTCACTAATATTAAGATAAAAGCAAGTGCATGACTGTTCCTTTGAAAATATGTGCATTCTCTATCTTTCTGGATAACTGCAGGCTAATCCTGCAAGGATTTTCAGAGTAACTCCAGGCTGGAAGTTTCTAGGGAAAGAACTCATTGTACCCAGAGATTGTTCTTGTTATGCTTGTAGGAGTACATCCTGCAGGCAGCTTCCTAGCAAGAAGGAGTAATTCTTGTCAGAAATATGTGGAGGCATTGGGCTAGAATGAAGGTCAAGCAACTTTGGAAAAGATTTGCAATTTATAAGAACAGCTTCTACAATACATAAATGTCCAGACATTTAATGAAACAAAATCTGTTGGATATAAATAATAGTTCTGTCTGGCATTTCTTGACCATGCTGTAGCTTTCACATCCAGTATTAACTTCTTATTCCATAAGCAGGGAAAGAATTTTAAAATTAACTACAGCACTTGTTGGCCTCCGTAACCACAACTTCATTGCTTAAGCTGCTCTTTTCCAAGGTCAGAAGGAAATTGCCTTCTCTCCACCTATGGTACTGCACTGTTGTCATGGTATATCATTCATGGATAGGTTTTTGTCATTTCCAAATATAACAATCCTGAATGGGGGACAGAAGGGTGGGTTAGGAAACCTGTTTGATACAGCATAGAAAATACCCTGCTGAAGTTGGTAATCCTCCAAATTCCCATCATCTGTGTCTCAATATTATCCCTGCATATTTTCAGTTGAAGGAAAACATAGTACATCTTCACATGTCTAACTAATAAGAATTGGTTTCAATCACCAGAGAGCTAAAATTGCCAATGTAGATAGTAACTTCAATTGCAATTTAAATGCTGGACTCAGAAAAGAGAATTCAAAACAGCATCTTCTTATCTACTATCTTGGGATGCTGTAGGAAGGCAACAGAAACCATACAGCTGCAGTATGTGGTTTGCCTCTGCACTTAAAAATCTTTTTATTGAAGAGGGAGAAAAAAAGTAGAATTTCAAAATCTGTGTATCTGATGAGAGGAAGTTTGTGTGTAATCTGGAAATAAATGAAAAACAATCCATTGCTATGTTAAAGAGTTTCTTCTGCACATCTGCCAAGGTCATTGAATGCATAAATCCAGGGACAGTACAGACTCTAAAAGATAGCAGCTCAGCTGTTTCCCCACAGCAGCTCTCTTAGGACTCAGAAGGGTGAGAGAGCTTTCTTGACATTACAAAACTGTTAAATACAACTGAAAATATTTTTTCTACTTTTGGCAGTTTGAGATGTCAACAACACATAATGGATCTAGTGATGCCCGAGAGATTGCTATGGACAGCAAGGCAGTATATCTTTGTTTCTCTCCCAAGGTCCTAGGTCTCCTTGCTTCAGAGATCCTACCGTGAGGTTTCTGTGTCACAGTCTTTCAACAGCTCGGCTTGTTGTCAGGCTCTTTGAATTCAGGTCAGTCTGTTCTCTGTTTTTTTCCATTTCTGCTTTGCAAGGCAGTGCTATTGAGCAATTCAGAGTGCCTACATGGGTTAAGCCCCTCAAAAGTCCCTTCCTCCAGCCAACACCCTTCTCCTGAAGTAACCCAACACGATTTCAGAAGTTTTACTGGAATAGAAGAACATCAGGGTGTCAAAAGATAAATGCCCAGTGAAAAAAAGGGTTCAGTGCACCCAGGTTGCCTAAGTCCCTGTTGGTGCATCTGGCTATCTGTTACAGACCCCTGAATTTCAGGTAGGCATTTGGAGACGAGAGCTGTGGTGTCATGGCACAGGCTTCTAGTGCTGTGGGGGGAAGCCTGAGAACCTGGAGTGTTTCAGCTCCATATCTTGGGACACACAGAAGTCCTGATCCTACTCCCTGATGGGGCTCTCAGGCTTTCCAAGTTGTTTGCTCTTGGAGAAACTGGAGACTATCCAGCGCAAGGATAACAGAAGAGTCAGAGGCAGTAGGATGCATCCTGTAGTGAAATGTTGGTCTTAGTCTGGTGAAGAGAAGGCTAGGGGGGATCCAATAGCAGCCTACAGTTTTTCAGAATCACAGAATCATACAATAGTTTGGGTTGCAAGGGACCTAGAAGATCATCTTGTTCCAACCTCCTTGCCATGGGCTGGGCCCTTCCATTAGTCCAGGTTGCTCCAAGCCTCATCCAACCCGGCCTTGAACACTTCCAGGGAAGGGACATCCACAACTGCTCTGGGCAACCTATTCCAGTGCCTCACCTCCCTCACAGTAAAGAATTTCTTCCTAACATCTAATCTAAACCTACTCTCTTTCAGTTAGAAGCCATTTCCCTTTATCTTCTCACTACAAGCTCTTGTAAAAAGTCCTTCTCCATCTTTCTTGCTGGCTCCATTCAGGTACTGGAAGACCACAATGAGGTCACCCTGAAGCCTTTTCTTTTCCAGGCTGAGCAATTTCAATTGTCTTAGCACTTCGTTGTTGGAGAGGTGTTCCATTCCTGTAATCAACTTGGTGTCTCTCTTTTGGGCTCACTCAAACAGGTCAATGTCCTTCCTTTGGGGGGACTCCAGGGCTGGATGCAGTGCTCCAGGTGGGATCTCATCAGAGCAGAGTAGAGGGGCAGAATCCCCTCCCTTGCCCTGCTGGCCACGCTGCTTTTGACCCAGCTCAGGACACGTTTGGGTTTCTGGGCTGCAAGTGCACATTGCTGGGTCACGTCCAGCCTCTCATCCACCAGCACCCCTAAGTCCTCCCCTGCAGGGCTGGTCTCCATCTGTTCATGTCCCAGCCTAGACTGAGACCGGGGGTTGCCCTAACCCAGGCACTGCACTTTGCACTTGGTCTTGTTAAACCTCATGAGGGTCCACTTCTTGAAATTGTCCATGTCCCTCTGGACGGCATCCCATCCTTCAACTTCAGGTGTGTCACCTGCACCATTCAGCTTGGTGTCATCTGCAAACTTACTGAGGGTGCACTCAATCTCTTCATGTATGTCAATAATTAAGATATTAAATAGCACAGGTTTCGCACTTGGACACGAAAAAAGCACGCAGACACCTGTCGGAGAGAGAAGCCCAGAAAAGGGGCCGAGAGACCCCGGACTTTATTTATATCTCTTCTTAGAAACCACCGTGGATTGGAGGGAGAAATTGCCACCGCTCAATCACACTGGTCAAAGGAAAAATCCATCAAACATCTCCGCCCAGGAGAAAGGAATGCAAACAATAGAACACAGTTAGAAAAACATAGCTATGTTTACAGAAAGCACGTGAGAAACTGTTACAGAAAAATGAAAACATCGAAGAACTGCATAACTCAGGGCAACACACAGGTTATTTAATATAATCAGTGTTGCAAAGATGATACAAATGCTTCTCAGTGGCAGACCATGTGACAAAGGGCAATAGCCACAAGCTCTGTATTCAGTGCTTCAGGACAGGCATTAGACAAGACATCTTTACTGAGGTGACAGTGCAGCACCAAAGCACAATATCCAGTGTGGTTGTAGAATCTCCATCCTTTGAGATTTTCGATATTTAAAAGTCTTGGACAAAGCCATGAATTCTTGCAGTGTTGGTAATAAACACACTTTTAGCAGGAGTTTGAACTAGAGAGCTCAAAATGGTGCCTTCTGACCTACACTTCCATGAATCTGTGGTGATCTGAAAGCTTCTAGGAGTCCTGCTCTTCAGATAAGTAAGATCACAGGCAGAAACAGCTTATTTATCTTTCAGAAAAGGATAAACAATCCCCACTTCTCCTCCCAGGACAGCTGTATTTTTTCCCTCCCCTTCCTCAGGTTGTGCATTTGCTGATTTTCCTGTCTATGAGAACTTCAGAGAGGTCTCAGCCTTGTTCTGGCTTAAGGTGGCAAGAATTTCACATCTGCAGGTTTCCATGGGACCACATTAAGAATGTGGTTATCCTCAGTAAATCACTGTCATAGACAGGCAGGCAGATGCAGATAAAGAGGTGAGTTCACCAGCACAAGCCTGCCCCAATATTCATTGCACTGTTTCAGTAGCTGGGCCAGCATTTCTAGTCATCTCCCCTTCCAAACACCCCACCTCTACAGGTGGAATTTTTCTTAGCTTCAGTGTACTGTGTTCTGTTCAAGAGGGAAGTTGGAGCCCAGATCTGTCTCCCCTTCTGTTGCTGCAGAAGCATGCAGGGTTATTGCCCAGAATCAGGCCTGTCACTAAGAGTATTTGAAATAATCTCTGCAAAGTTGCTGGAAAACCTGGCTGCTGCCTGCACTTTACTTCAAAAAAAAATTGAAAAGATTGTCTGTGATTTTTTTAACCACTGGGCAGCAACAGCAGCACAGTCTGGGCATGTAAAGCAGCTCCACTGAGCCCATCAGCTGAGTCACTGTTTTTTACCACAAACCCCTCAGAGCAGAAGCTGGAGAAATCAATAATACTGTGCAGCCTAGTAAAAGTGCTGAGGCTGAGCAAGGTTCTTATATAGAAACACACCACGCATTCATAGCAGCAAAAGCACCTCACCTCATTAACACTTGAAAAAAGCCTTTGAGTTTAATTCACCAGACACGCTGAGGAGCAGCCTCTGTGATGAGAGAGAGCAATGGATGAATAAATACAGAAAGGAAGTGGAATCAGTGATACCACCAGAGGGGGGAGAGATCAGTTTTATCACCAAGCCTTGGAATCCTGTTTATTTCATTCTTTATTCTGAACACACAGCCTGGATAAACACGTGGATCCTGAACAGAGGTAAAAGATGAGCTCTTCTTAAACCATAATGCTTAGCTGTCTGAGGGGAGGAGTACCACAGGGGAGCTGAATGCCCTCTCCCTCTGCAAGTCACCCTCTAAATCCTGCTATTTCTGGGAAACTATGTTCCCATTATCCCCTGTGGAAGGGATAACAAGGTACCAAATCCCACACAAGTGGGGTAGACTATGCTACTCTCCCCATCTATGCAGAGAGAACTCTCAGCCTGCAGTGTTGCCAGTGGCAAGAGCCAAGACTTGGGATAACAGCCTGTTCCAGTCTTCTTATACAGGCTCACATCCACACATACATGTAGACGCTAGCCTGCATTGTCCACTCTACAATTCTCTTCTAAGAAACTTGTCTGTAAATATTGGCCAGGCCTGCTGCTCCTCCTTTGATACCTCTGGGAAACTCTGCATATTGCAGTGATTTTCAACTTGCCTGCTCTAAAATTTGGAAGACCTGCTGAACATTTCACCAGGGTAAACTTATGGAAGCATAACACTAATTATCCACCACACATTTCTTCACTCTAGAGGCAAATTTATGTGAAAATAGACAAGTTTCTCTTTCTGTCCACAATTTTAAAAATCTTGCATCATTTGATTTAATTTATTCCCTCTTCTTTGTTTTAACTTTAATCTGTGAACAGACAGAGACTCCAGCTAGGAGAATAAGACTTTCCACAGCCAGTAAGCAGATGTTCTTTGTTTGAAATCATATCCCAGCAAACACTCACCTCTTATCTGCTAACATCTTTTGATTATAGTCACAAGATTGTTCTAATTATTACAATATCTTCTTTATTCAGTTATGCACCTGGTCCATGGGGACTTGAGTGCATTCCACAGGGCATTTGAGCTCTCTAACATTTCAAAGTCTGATTGCTGGAGCAGCAGTGGTGACCTCCCCCTTGAAAACTTTTAGCACTGAAAAAAGAAATTAAAGCTGTGCAGGAAAACCAGGTACACCCAGCCTAAAGAAGTGTAATAGCTGTTCCTGGGGCGAGTTAAGCCATCATCTCCTTCAAAGAGGCCAGTGGCACAGCATCACAGCACCCCAGGGGCCACAGGTCTGTCTTTCTTCACTTTTCACTTCTCAGTTTAGCTCCTAAGATCTGAGGAATATAAACAGGGCACTGTATGCATACACAGGCCATGATAGTATTGGTTTTGCTAGGGCTGAGCTGACCTTTTGTGTTTGACATTTTTGGTTTGAAAGAAAACAATGGTATTTGCCTTATATGACATGTAGACTTTCTAAAACCATTCAGCTTCCCTACTGGCTGGGGATATTGAATCCATGGTCTGCAAAATACAACACTTCTCAGCTGTTGAGAATGAACCTGTAAATGGCAAAGAAAAGCCTGATGGAATAATAAGGAGTAGCATAAAGCAAAAACATCCACAAGCCTTCTCAGGTATCTGGCTCTGAATTACTGTTCTTACTAGCAACCACTTATAACTTTATTTGCTCTCCAATAACTGCATTACAAGGAGAAGTCAAATAGCTGGGGTAAGACCAGGAAGTGCAGTAAGACTGGAAGAGTGCATGCATCCCACCACACAAATATATCTTCCTTTAAATACAAGGTTTCTTTTAACATCTTTCTTTGGTGCAGCTAACATGATAAATGCATAAAACCAAAACACACCTGGAGTTGTTCACCACATTCTCTTCTGTTCAAATTGTTTATCTACAAAGAAACAAATAAAAACCACCTCCTCGTGTAGAAAAAACAGGTGCACCCAAAAAGGTCTCTTGCCTCTCACCTTCAGTGTGCCCCTAGCATGAGAGGAACACCACACATGACACCTTCAGTTTTATGGCCTGTGACTTGAAATTTCTTCAAGAGCTAGTAACATTTTTTAAAATTTTAAACTTGCTTCCCACGACTAAGGGAGCCACTTCCAGGCACAAGGTGGAGAGATTCCATTGCTCCTGCTGTGGGGAGATTCACTGCTCATTGCTGCACAGCGGTAGTGGACATGAGAGGATGCGCTTCATCCAATTTCTTTGCACCAAGCTTTTTACCTGTCCAAACTTGATTGAACAAAGCTTTAGAGTCCACACCAGAAGAACACAGCCTGGTGAGGCTCACAGGTAACCAGAGCAACCTACTGAGCCCTTCATCTCCTGCCTTACAAGAAACTGTGTGAAAAACTGCTTAGCATAAGGTGAACAAAGCAGTAAAAGCATGATTCAAGATAATAGGGACTTGTTACTGAGCCAAAAAAGGATGTCTGGGATGAAACCCACTGATTTATCCTACTTGGGAATAAAGACACAACAGGATGAGGTTACTCCATCATTAGATATGTTAAATATGAGGTTGTAATTGCTGATGTCCTCAGAGCATTAGCACTATGGGGTAGAGTCCTTAGCAATTCACTCTGTAAAGTCAGTTCTGGGGTAATCATTTCTCACTGTGTATCTTCTACTTGCACTCTTCTATCCTGCTGAGGGAAGAGTGCCGCTCTTACTCTTTGCAATTTTCCCCACTATTTCTTCATTTTGCTTTAAAAGCACTCTCAAAGTCTTCTCCCCCTGCCCTCTACATACATCCAGTCTCTTGTTTTTACAGACAAGGAAAGCAAACTTGCAGTACAAAGGAGGTCTGTTGCTTTGGGGTTTTTAAATGGCAAACCTCTCAATAAGTAGGCAAGGAATCTGATGATCCTGCAGGTTTTCAAAGATACTCACCGGTAGCAAGTATTGCTCAGTTCCTGCCAGTCCACATTTGTGTTGATTGACTGAACAAAGTTTCTTCTCTATTACTATGCATTTGTCTTTGGAGAACCATCTCCAGGAAGGTTCTGAGGATGGCACTCTCCCTCTGGGCCTCTGTACTTTATGCTTTCAAAAGCGTAGTGTGCTCGTGTTAGAGACTCAATGCCATTTGTTGCTATTACAGAGGCACCGCAGGGCTGCAGTGAGGCTCTAGACCCACACTGGCAGTCACTCTTGACAGACAGCACCAAGACTGGCTGTAGACCTAAGAGCTACAAGTGGGTAAAACACAGCACACACAGCAGGATAACAGGCAAACAACCGTGACTATTTTGCTAGTGCCATTTCTGGCCTCATCAGCAATCCTGCAAGTGGGAGCAAGGCTTCTGAGAACACACTCAACTCTATTTCCCTACTGCCAGGTGTTCTTCTAGGTGTGCACAAAATCACACACCCATTAGCACACATGCTTGCAGAACATCTTAGGCCTTGGGATGATGGTTCAGAATAGCTTTTCGAGCAAGGACCAGACTACAGTCACTTGCACCATGAAGAATGTCTAAGGCTTAAAAGCTTCTGAGTGAACCGTGGAGAATTCCCTGAAGAGAGGGATTGCCAGTCTCATGGCATTGGCTGTGAACAAAAGAAGGGCAAGTATGCTATCTCGACATTTGTCCTTGCTAGTTCTTTTTTCATAAGAGGTTTTTAGCTATCAACCCACACAATTTTTTAAAGTATTCATGGAATACTCTCTACTAAAATTTTTCCTACAGTGACTCTATTCTTTTAGTTGGAAAGTTCTCTATCTATCACACCTTTCCTTCCAAGTCAGCATGAGCCCTGTTGGAGAGCTGGAGGTCCTGCCAGTGGAAGAGGAGATGTCTCTGTCCATACAGTCAGTCCAGGACTATGCTGAACCTGCCCAAAATGTGAAACCTCCCCATCTTTGCATGTATGTCTTGACACTGACAACCAGAGTAAACCATTTTCCACTGACTCAGTGATACGTCTCACAAAAGAGTAATCTCAGCTGGTACCAAATTAATTTGCTTCAGAAATTTGTTAGGAAATTTCTCAGTGCAGTTACCAGACTCTAAACTGCTCTGTACTTAGTGACAGTTGGATCGTCACTGAAGTGTTTAGGAATTTGTATTTTCTTTAGTATTTTGTTTATATATATTTTTATATATGTGCCAAATACTTGAAAATAGATGATGGATGCTAGGCTCCCTGAATTGCATCTGTGCTATTCATACAAGAATGTGACCACTGTGCCTGCACAAATTTTCTCTACCAACACTGGAGTACCTCTTGTAAGTAAAACTGTAAAGGATTGATTCATGAGTACTGAACTGAACTGAGGTTGGGTTGGGATAAAAGTATTTAAATGAAACAAAAATGAGCCCTTTCTTTATTCCTCAGTGAAATAAATTTTCATTTCAGATCCAATGAAATATTCTATTAAAAAGATTTAATTCTGGAGGGACAATGTAAACTGTTTTTTTAGTACATAAAATATTCAGCAAACCAAACATCATCTTTCCAGTAGTCACTTAAAAACAGAGTAGACAGAAATGATGATAAGAATACTTAAATGAAACATGCCTGTGACTTGTGTAGTATTTCTACAGGTCAGTATCTCATTAGGGAAGAAAGCAACCAAACAATAATAGTATAAAATGAAACTATCAAAGAGTAGAGATTTTCAGTTTCACCATCATTTATTTTCCCAGAAAATTGCTTTTAAATAGAAAAATTCTAGAAACTAAAAGTGTATTCATTATGAAATGATTTTGCATTAACTTGATAAACAATAAAATAATGGTATGAAGACACTTCTGCCCTTTGAGGAATGCACTCTTTATTGAGTTTAAAATTATAATAAACCATTGAGAGCCTACTGAGCTAGCTAATAAATGTAGTACAGCAATTTAAGAGTTCATTTCTGTGGCTCTGTAATAGTTTCCAGAGTTTTTTTATCTTAGTAGGATTTTTATGGTTGTGTGATTATAGTAATTGAAAGTAGATTAAAAAAATTATTCTCCTCCAGACCTTTCCGGAGGTAAAAAACAGATTAAATCTGTATGATGTTTCATCTGGGAAAATACAGAAATATAATTTTCATATAACATAGCGGTTAGTATGCCTGTACATGAAATCTCATTATTATAGGGAATATGTATAAAATTTAAATTAAACTGGACATGCTCTCCTGGTTTGTGCACCTGTCCCCACCAGCATAGGCTATGCAGAGAAAGGTTTATCCGTGTGAACAGAGATGGGTCTTCACCACCAGAGGTTCACCAGTGGTGTGAAATATTGCTTTCCCTTGAGTGGCATCTGCTCCACTCTGATGGCAGAAGAAGCTGTGCTGGTGTCAAGACCTCTCCCAAACTATGGCAAGGTTTGGCCTTGCCTTTGCAATGGGAATATGCAAGGGAAACATATGGCACTAGGAGCTCGTGTACTAAATGGTGAAGAAAGTGCAGAAGGTTTTAATGATGAAAACAGGAGAGGAAATAGTAATAATGTGGGGGGCTAAAGAGTGTGAATAACAAATTCTACAAGGGAAGGTGATACCAGGAGGCTGGCGAGGGGCAGCACAGCTCTGGGAATCTCATATGCAACAGAGGTGCTTCCAGATATGCTCCCAGATTTGGATGGGAGAAAGGTGGCAACACCATAGGTAGAAAGTGCAGCCCTCTTGGTTATAGCTTTGACTGGAGACACTGGACTTTGAAGAAAATGGCAGTTCAGGGCCTGAAATTGTAAAATTGTCAAGAAGAGAAGAAAAATGAATTTTGGCAGAAGAAGTAGAGGTACTGTCTCAAGACAGATGATGGGTAGCAAATGAGAGAAAGTAGACTAAGCATCATCACAGACACAAGAGGTCAGAAATATGTAGAAAAACTAGAACATGAAGCTTAAATAACACAAAAGCTTGAGAAAGAGAAACATCTGACAGGTGAGAGGTAGCCACAATACCTAAGCCAGAAGGAGACAGCGCTTGTGCTTATGTGGTAGTACCAACCTGTGGCAGAAGAGCAGCATGTGAGCCAGAAAGACAAGGATGCTGCAGGTGAAATAGCTGCAGAAGAATGGGATGAGAAGGAGTCAAATAATAATAATAAAAAAAAGAAAAAGCCCACATTTCTTATGTCAAAATTTAATTAGATGTTCCAAGCCTTTTTGCTTTTCAGCTATGCTGGAGAAGGAATTATATGCTGCCATGTCTTAGAAATGTATGGTGGCATTAATGAAAATATCTGTGTGATCTCAAGTGTGTTGTGTCCTGCTATAAACGTGCAGAAGCCTCATACCAAGCCCAGTATCTTGGCAATCTTTGAAACAACACAAAGAAAATACTTTATACCAAATGAGTTTCTAATGTTGTGCAAGGATTTGCCAAATTTCATTAATATTCTGTGGATAAAAATCCTGCTATATCAGCCACAGTGACCTTTGAAATCGAGGAGACAGGGATATTGTCACACTGAGAGGAAAAATTCTCTGATGCTGCATATGCATGAAGGGACTGTGGCTGTATCAGCATTGTGAGCCGGGATAATAGACTCTCGTGGCACAACAGAGCAGGGGTCACTCGTCGAGAGCGGGATGGGGATGGAGTTGCCATCTGCACATTCCTGATTCTCTTCATGATAATCAGCCCATTTTTTTAAAACATACTTTGCATGCAAACGCGTGTGCTTAGCATTTATATTAGCAACATATGTATCATTGTTTGAGCTGCAAGCTCATTAGCACCTCGATGTGACGTGCCACCTGAATAGAATGAAGCTTGCAGAGATTAAAAGGTACAGGGAAATGGCTGAGGGCAAAGTAGACAGTGGCAAACAACTATAGCTATAAGCAGGGAGAGTCACACTTTTAATTTACCATGCATTTTGATGGATGGCTCTAACAACCTCCCATTTGAAGGCATACAAAGAACACTCATGTCCTAAAGGCAATGGCTGTAAGCACAAACAGAAAGAGTCTGGACTACGCTTAGATGGATTAAAAAATCAAACCAAAGAAAAAGCAGGAAAAAGAAGGCAATCGAATCCCTGAAGCAGCACTGACATGTGAAAAGAAGGTGGGAGAGGTACTAAAAAAAATGTAACTACTACAATAGATGATGATAATTAAAATATCCAAGGGCACAAATTGCATCCATAGTAGTAGCACTTGTGTCTGAAAATCTTGAAGGATCAGTAGGGATGTAGCTAGCAGACTAAGAGTGATGTAAGATAAAACACACGGACAACATCCCTAGCACTATTAGCACTTAATTGCAATAGAAAAATCTGGCTATGTAGAGAATCCTCATCTGTGTCTGCATCAGAATAAATAGAGAATGACTTCTTGAAGTGACTTTGTCTCTATTTGAGGGTCCTCAAAAAGGAGCTGAGGGTGATTTAAGTACTTAGATGTTTACATGAGCCACCAAGAAAGGAAAAAAACAGTGCCAGGACTGATGCTGGTTTCTGGAGCAGAGGGCTGCTTTTGTGCTAAAAACCTGGCTGGATTTCATCTGCTTTGTTTAAGGAAAGCATAATAGAGGGGCTTTGAATTAGATAGGAAAAGACGAAAAAGGATTCCTACTCCAATTAACGTGACACGACCTGCTGAAAGGCAGATCTGTGAGATAGATCTCCTCACACTTTTGCCTTCTGCTAGGCACATGAAAACAGTTTTAGTCTCTGCATATCCATTTCACAAAAAGACGAACTAGAGTTAAGTCACTGTTGCAGCCAAGGAAACCCGAACCAGCTGCATCTGAAACAAATTAGGAAAAAAAGTCTTGCAAGTAAGTCTTCTCCTCCCCACATGCCCAACCCCCTGTTCTTCAGAGTAGGTCCTTTCTTTCAGTATTGTTCACAGACCGGAAACTTTTACTGACTTCCTAATTGCAAGAAACTTACCACAGTTGGGAAAACCTCTTTCTTTGCATCACCTTTAAGGTCTGGCTGCATTTCTGCCCTTCCTGCTCAGAATCCTCCAGCCCCTCCACATGGTAGTGCCCCTGATGCAGAACCTATCCCTGAGTAGCCCAGCCTCGGACCCACAAACATTCCCTGCTGCTGCCTTCTCCCCCTCCCTGCCAGGGCTCTGACTGACTCAAGTGCAGCAGCTCAGACTAGTCTCATAGCAAAAGTAACAGTACCTACAGCATAAATGGGGAGCACACAAGTAAAACCTTGCCATGTTTCACTTGATCTAGGAAGTTAAACCAACAGAGAAACTCAATATCAAAAGGGTAATCAAGATGAGCCCTTTTCTGCTGCATCATATGGGATAATACAGAACAATATAAGGAATATATCACATAAACCAGGCATTGCACTGGATGCTTCAATCTGTGAACAAAACTAACTGAAGAACAAGTAAAATTATATACCCAACAAAGAAACATATGGCAATGGGGCAGAACCAGAGGAACAGCACTGCGAGAGAGTGGTAGCAGGAGTGTGGTGATTGTCTTGTGACAACACTAATCCTGATATTACTAATAAATGAGAGTATTGCAGCATGGAATAATAAAGGGTGAATATAAACACAAAAAAAAAACAACAGTGACAACTGATGGCCATCAATATAGAAGGGGGCAATTAACACAAAGTCAGTTTGGATACTGAACTGTGGCTACAACTGAGCTGGTTTCTGAGCTCAGCTAAACCTGAGCTGATTGCTACCTGGTACCTAAAGTACCTAAACACAGCATCAAACCCAGATTGGCAGTGGCCCATTCCTCGTCCTCCACACAAATACACTGTTCATTACTTCAGGCACACCTGCCTATGTACATATACACAGAGAAGAAAGTTATTTTGATTAAATCACCACCTTTCATTTTTGTGCATATGGTTCTTCATGACTCTAGGATTCCAACCAGCCTGTAATTCCAACTTAATGGCAATCACCACAGGTATTTGTTGACATTTCTGCACCTTTTGTGTGCAGACAGGTTGCTTTGCAGTTGCATGGATAACTAGATCATCTCACAGTTACAAGCTGCTTTTGGAAAGGTTGGATCCTGTGAAGTCTGATTGAGTTTGATATTATTATAATCTTGGCTGTACAGTCAGTGTGCCACAATGCCACTGAATTTAAATGCAATATGGAAATGAAAGTGCACAATAATATTTGACACATCTTACATCCCACTATGACTTATTTTTTGTTTGCTTTACTCGTGAAATCTTTGTGGTTTGCGCTTAGCTTTTTTTCCCATAACATTTAATCAGTTTTTATTTTTCTTTTTGTAGGTCTCATATGAGTGTCATTTAAACAGAAAACAATTGAGAAACATCTGCAGACTGCAGAACAGTGTCAAGTGTGAACAATGAAATGTCTTCTAAGAGAAGAAAGTGAGCAGAACACATTCTCAACAAGTCTGGGAAAGCTCTGTACAAACAAAAGCCATGTTTATGCCCTCACTGGAGCTCCAGTGTGTTTCAACCTGCTTCTCAAGAGCACTGTAAACGAAGACAGAGTTGACCCAGACATTGCAATCAGCAATACTAATTAAGTTTAGAACACCATCAGCTAGTCTGGTTTACGTATAGTGTACTTCTAAGATGTGGGAACATAAAGCAATGATTGCTTGCTTATGAAGAAGATAGTTTAAAATGATCTTTTTTTCTTTTTTTAATTCTCAAGAACTCACTAGAGAGCCTCGTAAAGGTTATATGGAGACATTTTGCCTACCTCTAACCCAATTTAATTTCTTTTATGCTTCATCTCAAGTCACTAGAATTGTCATGTTTCTTTATGGGATAATTATAACATCCCTGTAAGGTTTTATTACCTTAGCACACTGGTATATATTCTCAACCCTAACTCTAGTTTAATATGTATTTTTAAATAATTAATATGTAGCCTAGACAAGCATGTGGTGCAGCAGAGAAATTAGAAATCCAGAGTGTCTCTGAGGGAAAGATGTATCCTGTCCACATTGCTGTCCTTCCTGTAAGACTGGCCAAGAGGGGTTTAACTTAAAAAAACTGGTACCATCACATTGCTGGTTCCTTCCTGCTGGTAGAACAGACTTTAACACAGTGTTGTCAACCTGAGGAAGCAAAAAAATGTAAGATGAGGCTTCCACATCAGGAGTTTGATCACATGGTTGAAAAAAATTATTATGGGGCAAAAGGCTGGGGGGGTTTTGAGTTTGCAAGCATGAGGATAAGAAAGTGGGTTTGTTTACTTTTCTTTATTCGAGGTGAGCTTCTCACAGACTCTCAGGGGAAAAAAAAATTTGGTAAGGGCTTGAAGGCTGACACTGATGGTATCTGCAAACAGCATGAGAGTATCCAAAGCAGCCTTGAACCAGCCAGCTCTGTACTGCTGGTGCTCCAGCCATTACAGCAAAGGGGACAGCACAGATGAATTGCCAAATGTCTCAGTGCAGTCTGGATTGGTGCATTCTGCAGCATACACTGCAAAAGCCCTGCTGTAACCCATTACTTCACATAGCTGGATGCACACTGGGGTCAGGGCAGATCCTGGAGCTGCAGCATTGACCTGCCTGGAGGGAGCTGACTGAGACCATCATCTGTGGCTCTCAGTGAACATGCTGTCTGTCCTTTTCCTGAGCAGAGAAGAGAAGCCTTTATAGTTTGTTTTGCAAAAATAATGTTTCCCCTTTCTTTATCAGGAGCAACAGACTCTGGCATGACAGGCATGTACTCCACAGGATTATTTTTCCTCAGGCAATGGCACCTGAGTTCCTGGTCCCACCTGTATGGCTACAAAATGAGTAATTAATTATACTAGAAAGCAAAACCAATAACAGTTATTATTTAAAGATAATGTAAGATGAAGGAAGACAAGTGCCACAGATGAAGCAAACACGTGACTTGAATATCTCAGAATTACCTTGCAGCACTTCCCAAGAGGGGGAACAGCCTGTATCACAGCACCAGTTAACAGGGCATGATCAATGACAGAAGCCTCTGTCATCTTTCACTAAATTCACCACCAAGGTCTCTGATATTTTTTCAGAGAAAGATTGGTTCAGTAAGAACTGATTGAACAGAGACATTTTCACATGGGGCATTTGCAGTCACCACAAAATCTGCCCAATACCATTCAGAAATAAATGGAAGAATGCTCTATAATCTAAGTAAATGCCAATGGATAAAATTAATAGATCATTTCATTATTTTTTCATTTTTCCCCTTTCTCTTTGCCTTGTAGCTGTGGGAAATGCCCATCCATACAGACGTTCATTTTAATAAAATCTTCCTTTTCTGTTCTGACATATCTCCTTATGTCTCCTCTCTTGCAATCTTGCCATCTCTGCAGTAAGTTCTTTAAAGCAGTTTCTAATTTTATCTTGAGCTGTGAAGTTTTTGAAGATTCTCTGTTTGAAAAAGACTGCAAGAAAAAATAGGCTGAACTGAATAAATAGTTATTCTAACATTTTGATGTCTCATGGGTTCAGAATGCGGGGGTAGGAGGAGGTTCTGAAAAACGAGGAATGTATTAAAGTTCCCTTGCTGTTTTCCTTCTGAAACACAGGGCTTTAGGTCATGCAACCTCCTTAACCTAGGTCAGCTTCATCACAGACATCTGATGCAGGCCTTGTGATGCACCACTCCAAGGAAGAAAAGAAACAGGGCAGGAGGAGATGAGTAAGAGGGGTTGGGTCATAAGCTTCTGCTCCATGCAGCTGCAAACATATGGACAATGGAAATGTCTACAAGGGAATAATTGTAGCAACAAGACATGTCCTGCTTTGCTGTGAAAGCATTGAGGAAATAGTTTTACTGCTTTTTGCCAATTTATGTCTGCCTTTAGAATGAGAATAATGCTTGCCTCTATTTACAAAAACACTCTGAAAGGCTCAGCTAGAAAACACTGCAAGAATAGGGATACTCCTAAAGTTCTTAATAATGGACATTGGATCAGTGGCTAACATTTACAGTGTCTTACCAATAGTAAATTTAAATTGGTAACATTGGTCAATTATTTTGCTAAAGCAGCTCAGTGGTGGGCTTGCTTTTTAAACTTAGGAGTTTAAATCTAGCTGAATCTAAAGGTAATTCTTCACTGATTACCACAAAATACTGGCAATGCATTTAACATTGGGAAAAAACTTTAAATGTGGCTTTTGTGCACTCAGTAGGCATTGTACTGGAATTCATATACTCCACAGGATCCTCTCAAATCCTGCAAACCTATTAAATAAAATTACTCCACTGTTTCTCAAGAAAATCAGATACAGTCTTAGACTATCTGGGAGATAAGTTATTTCCTTTTTTCATATCCAAATCATTTTTTCCCAGAGTTAGTAGTTGTCTTTGCTTCCAGTGTTTTCCCCAAACACCTTTCAATGTTGTCCATGGGAGCAGTCACAAAGCAATAGAAACATGGCAAACATATTGATTACTTAGACAAATGGTTACCCTGGCAACTAAAAATCCTAGGAAAGCTCTTTAAACTTCCTTCCTTTCTCATGTGACTTCTTTTTATATACCTTTTTCCTCGGTTGATTTCAGAAATCACGGATATAAAAGTACTTGCTCTGAATATGCAGTAATGGAGAAAAGGTGATTCATGCCTAGATTATTTATTCCACCAGGAATATAACTACCCACATTACTGCCTTAGTAATCCATCACTTGCATAATGGGTAGGCAATTTTTGTAATTTGGGGGGCAGAGTAACCCTCTCCCACCAATTTCTAAATCTATATTCAAATGTGATCTAAGGAAAGAAATCCAAGGACTAGAATTTTCCAAGGCAACTAAGATGAACAGTGTGAAAGAATCGTAATTCAGATAGCAGCCAAAAGTTTGCTCTCCTCTGTACAGAGCAAAGGAATTTAATGCCCTTTCTTCATGGGTGGCTTTGGACGAATGGTGACTAGGTGTGACAATAGTGACCTAACCAGAGGAGCAGCACGGTCTAGAGCTGGTGGCAGTGGGCTCCCATGGTTGCTTAGGCTCATTCTAGGCACAGCCTGATGGTGCCAGAATATTTAAAAGCATGTGCAACTGAAAATGCACAAGAAGCTCAGCTGGAGCAAGTTTAGATGGCTCGTTTCTCTGTTTCCTGCTTGGTTCAACCCCAGACACAGAAGACTCTCTACTTAACGCTCAAGCAACCCTCATGAACAGGCTCAGCTTCTCAGCCTTTTAATATTTCAGAAGGAATTGCCCTTGCAGGCATCAAGCAGATGCTTGTTGATCCATTCATTTGTAAGCAGGAACAGTGATGGGACTACGAGGAAAGGGAGAAACATGTAACAATGATTACATTAAAGTTTGGGGGGTTGTTAGAAGAAGGGTGTCTAAGCCAGCAATTCAGAAAACAGGCCACTACTATTCAGGCTTTGATATGCTGATTTTTTCTTCTCTGAACAAATGGTGATAGGTTGTTTTTAGGGGTTTTTTGTCCTCTCTACTGGCTTTCCAAATAAAAATGGTTTTGAAAAGCTGCAATTACAGAGGTTACAAATAACATGCAGCAACACAGCTGGCACTGGAACATTTCCAGAACATAATCACCTGTCATGCCATGATGAGGGCCCATTACTTCCAGTGGGGTCCGACAGATCTGTTGTTAAAAATGTCATCTCTTAATGGAGCAGGTTTTGGATTGTCTGAGCCCTAGCCTGCTTTCCTATGTCAGTTTGTGTTAAGGAAGTATGTTATTTCTTTGAATGATGGCTTTTTATTTGTCCCAGGCTTATATTGTGAGTAGAAGGCTGCAGAAAATGTGATTAAGTTACATGAAACCATAAATTATCTTGCAATGAAAAGAAATGACACAATCAAAACTTTCCAGTAAACATAATCCTAAGAAGAACTGAGTATAGTATAAAGTGTGGAGAAGAACACAGTGGTTAATTTTTATAGGTGGAATATAATTCAGTGCAACAAAAGGCAGTTCTCTAAATCATTTTATCTGTACAGATGTTTGCCCTGTGTTGTCCTTTGTATTCTCAGGATTTTTCTGTCAGTCTTGAGAGGGAAAACTTTGATAACGCCCTTCTAACACCCAGTCTCCTTTAGTTTTTTTTCTGATTGAAAAATGCAAACCTCTCTAGCAAGACATCAATATTTGTCTCACATACAAGAATACTGTCACTTCTATGAGCAGATTTCTACTGAGATGTAGAAAGGTAATAGTGAGCACTAACATTTTGACATGTACCAGTCACAGGACTTAGTAGTAACATTAAATTGACATACTTCTTAGGGAAAGGAGTGAGTCCCCAAAGTAAATATGGTTCCACTTTTCTGTAACTGTCATCACTTTCTTTTGCATGGCACTGATTTGGGGATGGTGGATCAAAACAGTGTAGTCAGCCTTAGGATTACAGCCCAACCTGACTGATTTTGCTGCACAAGTGGGGCAGAGCATGTTTCAAATAACACTCATAGTCATCTGCAGCGATAACAGAGTCCAGACTCTGAGACCTGTGCCTATCTGCCACAGTTCCCAAGGGAGCGTTGTCCAGTGAAAAATGGCAATATGAAGACTGTTCATCATTAAATACTGAAAGTTTGTGCTTTTCCCATTCATGTTTGGCGGCAGCCAAGCTTATTGCACTAAACCCTATGTATTTTTAATCCTGACACCTCTGAAGACTGGTGTGGTCTCAAAAGCCAGGTGAGTTTAGCTTCTCTGCAGCATGGGGAGGTCCCCCGATGCCGCAGATATCCCACACCGAAGGAAATCGTGCCAGATGTCTCTGCCACAGGCGAAGTTCCTCCCCGAGGGGCTGTGGCCGGCTGGGGCCCTGCCCTGCTGTGGCGGCCCCGGCCCCGGGCGAGCTGTGGCAGCCGTGCCGCAGGCGGGGCTCGGCCGCGGGGGCGCGCAGCAGCCACTGCGGGTAAAGCCTGTGCTGCCAAAGGTGCTCCCCCACGCATTTGGCACGGGTTGATTTGTGGAACTACAGCTACTCAGCCTCTGTCAGACTTCCCAAAGCTTGGGCCAGGCAGGATTTTTGCGAAGGTACCCTGGTGCAGCAGGAAGCCATACCTCCATGTACGCATTTAGCCTGCTGTTTGTGCTTTATCACTCACTTCCTTTCACTTCCTCTTCCCTCTGTGGATTGCTAAGAGGCCTCTGTGTGACCAGGAGCTGACCCTTTCAGCGCTGTATCGTGTGAAGCTACAGGGCACACACACAGCAGCAGCTGTGACTGCCACGTGTCCCATGGTTTGGTTCTCTAAAAAGAAGCAGCTCCAGGGCAGTTATGGGGAAGAGATGCTCCTGTCTTTCAAGTGTGCCTATGCTGGGGGTGTGCACGTGTAGGAGTTGTTCTTATTACTCACTCCTTGGAAATTAACAGCACATCTTATGCAATGATAGATGAGGCATCAAGCACAGGCTGTGGTTTATTGGATGGGAAGTGTGTCAGTGCTACATGGATATCATTTACCCAACAACCTCCTTCTATGCTCCCAGACTTCCTCATGGAGATGCTGGACACTGGTTATTCTTTTATTTTTTGAGTGTTCATCTTATTTTTTTTCTGATCTTTCCCTTCCCTTCTCTGTGCCTAGTAATTATTTGTTACTTATTATATGAACAGGACATATTTCCTTCATTACTTGATTCCAGGCCCTTAAATGGATACTGCTACTTAAAATCATGGGAAGAAGGTCGGCTTGGGAGATGGTGGTCATTATTGAGGGCCACGGTTAATTACAGATGCCAAAATGGGAATGTGGAGTGGAGAAAAGGTGAAAGGGGGGAGCACTCAAAACAGCATAACCAGCAGATGTGTCTTGTTATCAGCAGTGTTACAGCTAGCAGAATTATTAGAAAAGCCCTTGAGTTTTAGTCCTCCTTTATTACTTCCTAATAAAGTAATATAAAATAAAGTGTTAATTGTTTTCACATAAGAAATTTAAAGGTTTTTGTATTCACTGTTTCCATGATCTTTCCTCTCTGATTTTAAGTGTCTGTTCCATGTGGACACATTTATGCACAAACGAGCTAAACTCTTATCTTATGCAGCCAGAAAGAAGCAGAAAGACTACCGTTAGCATACAGACTATTTGAAAACTGGGATCCCAGAGTGACACAGATGATGCCTAGGATGAGAGAAAGGCTCCTAACTTTTTATAGTTTCAAGTACACAGTTTTTCCCCCACTTTCATCAGCTGATCTAACAAAATATATTAATTCCTCCAAATGAATGTTGCCACAGTAGTACCAAACCAAGCCTCTGAACTTGTCCCCTATCTCCAAATGTGGCACTTAAAACGGTTGTGTTGCAAAGAACATCACTCTTTTGCAAATAGTCAGATGGGACAGTGACAGCAATTTTTATCAATAGTTAATGGAAATAGGAAACCAGAATTTGGAGCTCTTCCTGGGCAGAAAAGTTCATGCACACATTGTTCATTCCCATGTCCCGATCTTGATGCTGTGAGAGAGATACATAGAGAAAATGCAAGACGCTTGCTGCCCCTCTGTTTGCATTGTGCCACTATACAGAAAGTGACCAATATTCAAGAAGCCAGAAATGGAGAGCTCTAAACTGAACAAAGGTCTCATTAAGTTCAGCCTGGAGAAGGACAATAGCCAGATGAGGCCTGCAGAAACTGGTCCTGCTTCTGCACATTTGGAACAATGCCCTGTAACACAGTTAGGCATGGCTGGTACCTCAACAGGTCCATGCAGGGCTAGATTTGGCATCTGTCACAGGACAACATTGTGCCACAAACACTTGTCTCAAATTCTGAATCAATCGGTCCTCCCAATGTTGCTGACATACCCCAGAAAGCCTCTCTTCTCTTCATGCTTTTGTAGGATATAAAACATATATAAATACATGTTTTATGCACACCTCTGCAGCATTAGACACTTACATGTAAATCCCTGCCTTACCAGTTTGTACAAATATTGAAGAAGGCAGGGCTTGCTATGCAATATTTGTTTTTCACAAGGAAGTAACTAAAGGTAGTTTTGTTATTTTCTACTGTAAATACATATCCCACAGATTATATATATACCCTTAAGGTAAGCAACAAATGAAAGAAGCTAATGAAATTAGCACTTGATTCTTCTTCTAGTCTCCTTAATTGAAAGTTCAGACATGCAAAATAGTTTGTGTAAAACACTAATGCAGATGATATCATCTGCTTTGATGAGTTACAAATCCTTCCAGCAGAAATTACTGGTTAACACAGACTCTATCATTCATTTGGTTTTCCAGTCAGGTTTCAGTCCTGTGAAGATTTAACGTCCTTGAATAGCTCTGTTTTGCAAGACTCAGACCTTTGACTTTAGCGGTACTGTCTGATTCACACACATATATAAGCTGCTGACTACAAGAGAGGTGGAAGACTTGTACGGCCTTGAATTCAAATAATTTAATTGTAAACTCCTTGATATAAGAGAAGAACAGCTGGGAAATAGAATTTTACACATTACTGGTGCTCTACAATAGGAGGTACCTCCATGCAGTTACGTGCTGCCTTTGTAATCTCACACAATCATTGGAGATTGCATCTTAGACACCTTCTCCTCCAGTTACATGTGTTGCTCATGCCAGCACTTAAACAACAGCAGTAGCAAAAGGAAGAGGGAAACATGCAGAAGTTGCTGGAAAAAACCTATATTTTCTTGCATGTGAAATTAGCTCCCTCATATTTGCTATTCATCTATCTTTTTCTGTAATGAAAGAAGCCAAGAGAGCAGGAGATTGAGAAATTGGGAGAGGAACACTTGAACTGAAATGCAGTTCTTTAAAAAATAAATCCAGCTGAAGATTTGAAAATTAGGAATGATACGAAATCCAAGAATATCAGCCAATATTTCCGTTAGGTGACTAAGGATTTTGAATTCCTCACTTTTCAGATACCAGATGTCA
This sequence comes from Climacteris rufus, assembly GCA_013398175.1. Lineage (NCBI taxonomy): Eukaryota > Metazoa > Chordata > Aves > Passeriformes > Climacteridae > Climacteris > Climacteris rufus. Next base: position 223,946 of record VZRZ01001380.1, read on the forward strand.
AATTCCTGAGTACTCAGCATTGGGCCTCTGGAAATATGACCTCTCTTTCATCAGCTTGCTTGAGAACTCAGAATTGTCACCTGCTTTTCAGAAGTATTATTCTTTGTGATTGTACCCCAGAAAAGGTAAATATTTGTCTTTTCATTCTCTTTTACCTTCCTTTTTTTACTTGCATGGTGATTTAGTCCCAGGCTGCCAATCTACTGTATCAAATGGACTCTTCAGCTGCAGTTTAGCATAGGAGTGTGCTTTAGAATGGAATAAACTGAGGGATTGGTCCAGTAAAGGCATCTACAATTAACTTCATTTATGGAGGAAGTGTACTCCATGAGTTTTCCCCCATGTTACAGATGGGCTGCAGATCAGACACAAAAATGAGAGCTAGCCCTTGTTTCAGTTGTGGTTACCCAAGAGTATCTGCTGTCAGGTTAATTCAGACTTTAGCTGAATCCATTATTAGATTCCAAAATATGTTCACTGCACAAAAACCAGCCCATCTCCTTCTGCCACTTCAATCTGACAGATGTTCAAAACCCCCTAAAGATTAACCTTGCAGAGAGAGAATACATGTGAGTAAAACTGACTGTAAAATCCTAGCTTCATAAAAATAAATAGAATTTATTTTATTAAATAAAATATTTATTAAATATTTTATTAAATAAATTTAAATATATTTTATTTATATATCATATATTTTTATATTATATATGATGTTTATAAATTCAATTATTTTATTAAATAAAACATTTAATCAATATTTTATTAAATAAATTGAACTTATTTATTATTATTCCATTGCCATCCATGGAACTAAGATATCATACTAAGTGGCTTTGTACAGAGCACTTCTGTTTCTCAAAATAGCCTTTACGCATGGAAGCTTCAACGGCAGTGCTAATTTGTAATCTGGTCAGGATCTATGTACGGGTGTGTACATTCAAATGTCTGCCATGAAAATTTCCTACCAGCCAATCAACCCTCCAGAGCAGACTGGGAGCTGGCAGAGTAGCTAATTACTCTCACTAAGAGAAATCTGCTAGCTTGATTAATGCCTGTTTACCAATTGTTGCTGTTATTTCAGCTCTAGTGTCAGAAAAGGGTTTGCTAAAGGATGACTCTACTGAAACTTTGTTTCTCAGTTTTGCTGTGTTACAACTCATGTCTCATTCTTCATTCCCTGAGACAGATCCCTGGACTTCTACAAAATGGTAGAGATAGCCATGAGTATGTAATAATTAATATAGTGTCTGTGCAGCACCATCCTCTTTCACAACAATATTCATCTGTAGATCTAAAACTGCATTTGGAAGGAGGCATCACTATCACTAATTTTAAATTAGATCTGAATGTTGAGTTTTGCACCAAAGTTTCCACCTTAGTTAAAATCTTCCACTGGGATAAATAAGGACTAGCTTAGCTAAAAATGTTCTCGGTAAAGAATAAACCATCCAGTCTGCTGTTTTAAGACCTACCAGCTACTAAATGGTATCTTGTACTTCTACAATGAAAAAGACAGAGCATTTACTGTCTTTTGGAGATCTTGAAGTGCAATCTAAATGACAGAAGTGTTTGTCCGCCTGCACAATCTCTCTTACCATGATAATTCACAGAAGACTGTGCTTTTAGTTCTTTGGGAAACTCATATTGTGTGAAAATGCATCCCATCTTACTTTTCTGGGAGCAGTATTCCTCGGTTCTCCCTGTGAGCTCACTCTGGGGACAGGAGCCTGTACCAAGCTGAGCTTGCCAGGCCTTTTTTGACTTATACTGGTTGGCCAGGGCTCCCATCAGACGCTGGTGCAGATGCAGATAACCGGAGCCCAGCTCACTCTCAATTCTTGTGGGAAGGAGGCCACCAAGAAGAGCTGGCAGAGGGACAACTTCTGAGACTCAAAATCCCCCAAATCCTCGTAAAAGTAGTGCAAAAAGGCGTTTCAGAGCCTGTGCCATTGGCTCTGGCTTATCTTCTTCATAATACCAGTGCCAACGTTAGCATTTATACGTTAAATGAGGTCTCTGTGTTTCAGCATTTAAGAACCATACCAAAGGAACCAAAACTTCACCTGGTTCACTCTTCACTCTCTGATTTCCCGAAGCAAGTTGTAGCAGCTGGGTTGGGATGGTACAGGACTGAGGCAAAGACAGCAATGCCTTCTGTGGCATTCCCTCAGTGTTGCCTCGAGCAATCTCTGGGTCAAGGTCTCCCCATCCCAAAAGTGGTATCCTTGCATTTACACACATGTACAAATCAACAGGACCCTGTGCACAAAGTGCCCCTGGTAGGTGACAGCCCACACTGCTGCCACCATCCCTCTGCCAGCACACGACCCAGCGTGCTCAACAGCAGCCTGCAGCCACTTGCTTATATCCTGCCTGCTGGAAATGCAACAAATAATAAGGACTGAAGCATGTGTTCAAACAGGCTCTGAGCTATGATGCTCAGGTCTAGATTTGTAGCCAATTTTTTTTCCTGGATGTGGCCATGTTCTGACTCAGTGCTCTGGTTTGGTCTAAAGCTGTGGTTTATGTCTGACCCTGAGCCCAGAGCCTGCTTGAATAGGATCTGTTGTTCTCTTTTGAGGCTATTTCAGATAGCAGTGCTCCCAAAGGAGTAACTTTGCGCCTTTTGAAGCAGCTCTCCCTCCCAATGAACTCTTTCATCCCAAATAACCACAGAAACAGTCAAGTGAAATGTTCCTTCTAGCAGGAAACCCAGCTCAGACTGTGAATTTATGCTATATTTTGCACGTTTGAAATATACAGGTGTAACACATTCAAACACTCAAGAAGCTGGGAAACTACTTTATCTCCAAGCACCAGAGTAGGAGAGGGGAAGGAGAAAAAAGGCTGGGAGGAGCACAACTGGCTGTGGGGTCTGGGAAGTTACCACTGATTCAGTGCAAACCTCCTCAGTGGGCCAGTGACGTAGATCACACACATCACTTGGAAACCAAAATACATCACTTGTGTGTCGTTATTCCAGAGGTGGTTCACAATTTATTTTTACCTGTGCATATTGATGGATAGCGAAGACTGGGAGACAGGGCTGAGGCAAGATCCAGCCTCACAGACCAGTCCCCATGCATGAGGCATATGTACTGCTGTGCATGAAGCGCTGGTCAAATGAACTGGGTGCCCATTTCAGCTTTGACAGAATGAATTATGAAAGGGACTTCTACAATGAGACCATTATTGGGCCCTGTTACCTTAATTTCTGTCCCCTTCTCATCTGTTGACATTCAGGCTTTCTGGAAACAGTTCCTCTCCTAATGAGACAAGAGTTGTTTATTTTCTTAAGTTGATATTTAAGTTTAAAAACTAGCTATGTGTATTGTCATTCCTTACCAATCCAAACAAATAAGTGAAATAAAATGGGTGCTCTGAGGACCTAAACAACATTTCATTGTCAACACAGCATTAAAGAATGTTTGACAAAGCCTAAGGCAAATGATTAAATCCTTTATCTGTCACACCAAGGAAAAGCTGCTTCTCTTTGTAGTAAGGCTATATTTGTTGTTCCTCAAGGAGAAGGTGAAAAATAAATTCATGACTAGAAGCCATAAAACTTTACTGGTTTCATGGTCTACTTCAGGACAAAAATAGCTCCTTTGGGTTCGGTAATGCATATTCCTAAAGTGTCTGTTGTCATATTTATCACAGAAATTTCAGAAAATTATGAATTTCTACACTTAAACCAGTAGCATTTCCCTGGGAGACACAGATGTCTGCAAAAGGAAATGCTGTTAACATAATTTTCCTTTTCAAACTTCTACAAGTTTGTCTCTATCAAGTCTATTATATTGGGGTTTCCTACACCTGACTTATTTTTAAAAGAATCATTTCATTATTTTAAAATTAGCTCCCAACTTGAGATGTTAGAAACTCATAGTGAAAATGTTCTGGAGACCATGTTGGCATGAGCAAAAAGACAATTAATCACAGGTTGCCATGAAAAAAGACACTACCTTTAAAAAGAGAGTTTAATTGACAGAATTGAAGCAGGGCAATCACAGTTGGGGAAACTCACAGATCTTTAGAACTTTTATTCCTTTGGCATAGGTCACATTAGCAGAGGCCAATGTGAATAGCTTACCTTTCTTGTGCAGTAGGGTAGGAAACATTAGGATTATGTTATAATAGTTCATGGGCAGGGAAAAAAAACAGGTTGAAGCATATTTATTTGTGATAGTGGTAAATAAAAGAATGGAAAAAAATAGAAGATGGGCATCAGGGGTGGCAAAAGACTTAAGCCATGAGTGATGAAGAAATGGTCTTCTTGGAGAATGGATCCTTCCAAAGCATCACTGACTCTATGCTCGAAGCTGGTACAGGGTTTAGAAATTATGCTTTATTTAAAGAGATAGATATGTGACAATGAGCCAAACTGAGAGGTTTTGCCTTCCTGTTCTGACAGAGTCATGATTAAAGAAGTCAGAGTATTGTGTTTCTCTGTTTTGGTTGTAGTACTAGCCTTACACATTCAATCATAAAAAAACATATGAAATGAAAAGCTAGCTAGTCAGATCCCTCCGCTTTTGACTTCTTTGAGGCATTGTTTGGTTTCAGAAGACTCTGCTGGTGGGTTTTATCCCAACCACAGCACCAAGCAACAGGCTGAACAGGGCATGGAGCAGATCTTGTCACGGTCTGCCTTTGCAAGCCCACTCCTGCCTGCTGCCCTGGGAGGCAGAACTCTGTTTCGTGCTGTAAACAGAAATCAATATGTTGGTTTTAATGTCATCCCTGGCCAACACTTGTTAATATTTCAGAACAAGAAAACAAAATCTAACAAACCTAGAGAGTATCTGTAAAGTAAAAAACCCCAAACAACTAACAGAGGGGGAGGGAGAGCACAAGACCTCATTGCAGTTTGGAGGTGAGGTCAAGTGTAAAAGCAATGTGGAGGAAATTGTGGAGTATTTGTTGGCAGTAGCAAAGCCCTTGGCTGCCTTTCTGCTGGATGAATTCCTAAATCCACTCATCTGTTTTGCAAAAGACAAGGCAACACTTTTAGAGTTAATCATAACCAATTTATGTTCCCAAAAGTGTCAAAATGTGATATTGAGTATTTTCATGACTAGCTTGTCCTGTTGAATACAATGACTTATTATTACTGTTTCCATTACAGTGTGAATATTGCCTTATGTGACTGGAATGAATAACACCTTCTCTATTTGATTAAGTTGTTCAAGATTGCATTTGTACTTGTTGAAGCCAGCACTTTTCTTCCCTAGGTTATCATGACTACACCTCAGCTCACACAGAAAGGTGAATAGATTCCTAAGAGATGGTTGCTTAATTGTGAATTAATCCACCTGCTGGGTATGCTAACTAAATGCAGTGGGTGGCATCTTTGCTGTGACACCAACCTTGTCATTGCCTCCACAGCTGCACCAGCTGGTAGACTCAGTCCCAAAATTTTAATATCAGCTCAGATGGCACACAATATTTGTAGATACTGTATAATGTGTAGAAATTATTTATGAGGACTTACATTAAATGAATTTTACAGAAGTTATCTACACTGCCTTAAAGGGATTTATTAAAACTATCTGCCTGTTAAGCTTGCAACATATAATTGAAGTGCCATTTGTACCTCACTCATAAGATTTCAAAGAAGGTGCACCCATTCTGCAGCATTATCTTGTGATGTATTTTGAAGCTGAACTCTCAGGTCAGTGCAAGATACTTTAACACATGCCAGAGTTTCATGATATTGCTCCGTAGCTTCTTCAGAGACATGCTTGCATTGTGGTTGTTCTCTGGGAATTTGGCTAGCAAACTTTCTAGTGGTCTGGACTGTAACAAGAACACCACTTCCCAGTGTCTCTGGTAAGTACTTGTCTCTGATTCTTCATCAGCCAACCATGTGCTGTTGAGATGGAAAGAATGGTTGTCTGTAATATTTTTATGTGCAGATTGAAAAAAATCAGCACATGGCAGTGTAGGAAAAGCTACACTTTTGTGCTGTAACAAGCTGTAATGAATTGGATGTTTATAGCCAAACTCTTCCAGGGAGAGGCTGTGCAGTCTCCATCCTTGGAAATATCCAAAGCCCAATTCAAAACTGCTCTGGGCAGCTGCTCTAGCTGATCATGTTTTAAGCAAAAGTCTTGGACTAGACAATCTCCAGAGGTCCCATTTAACCTCAACTACTCTGTGAGAAAACAGAGGTACAAAAACCAAGAGCATTGATCATCCTAAAATATATCATTATATCATAGGGTTATAGAACTGTTGCACCATTTCCACATATAGGCAAATATAGAGAAGCTGAGGAACAGTAGAGAGACTGAAAAGATACATATATACTAAGAAATCCTATAAAATAGTAAGGACAGACTCTTCCAAAGGCTTAACAATGCAGTGTTCATTAGCTCATGCTTCGACCTGATATAATTTCACTCCTTTGCAAAATTATTTGTGCTCTTCCACATCCCAGCAGTGTGCACCTGCTTCTGCTTCTTTCACCTGTAAGCAAAACTGTAGGATGCAAAAATGTACATGTGAAAATTTCCTCAAGTCCATGACAGAGTCCTGAGACTGCAGGAACTCACCAGATCTCCCCTCCAGCTAGAGACAGCTCAGTCAGACAATCTGATACCCTACATAGCTATTTCTTCTACAGGATGGCTTAAAAGTGATCCACACTGCTCTGTGTTGTCCCCCAGGTTTTCTTGGAGGGAGATGGCACACCAGATTCCTTCATGCTGGCTTGATTTCATTCTTTCAAGTCCTGACAAAATCACCCCTGAAGTGGTGCAGCTATGGACAGCTTTTAAACTTCAAAGGTTATAATACAATTTGCGGATTTTTGCACACTACCAGCAGCTCCCAGTGCAGACCCTGGAAATCACGCTGAAAACCCTGGGAATCAGTGATGAGAGCATTTCAATTTAAACATATAATAAACCACATTATTCTGTGTCACTGGAGACATAATAGTTTTGTGCCTCCATTTTGTCTCTCAGTTTCTAACCTTCTTAATGTATGTATATCCCAAAGACTTCTGTTAAAACAAAATTTGTTTGTCTTTTGAAAGGGAACCTTCCGATGCATGTCTGATAAAGCCATCAAAAGCCCCTGTTATTATGTGCTATAATGGTCCACAGGAGTGTTGGATTAGAGCATTTTCCTTGTCACACTGACAAGCTATGAGATACTATCTGCCTCCAGAGGCTAAATGGAAGACATGAGGGATAAAAAGGTCTATTGTTATTACATGCATAATCTTGTGACTTAAAATGCCACATGGGATTAAGAGAGTTCTCTGGATGTATGGAGTGAGACATTATATGTAAATTAGTTTGTTTACCAACACTGCTGTGTTGTAATTATTTTATCCAGTGACACTTAAACTTTAGAATGAACTAGGGAATTCTCCAACTGTGATTTGATTGCTTTCTCGTTCGTATCAAATGTAGTTTTCTTTATAATGGGAAGAAAGAACCAATGTTGATAATGAGGTAAAGACACTTTTAACACAGGAATCTCAGTAGTGATACTAAACATCAACATTACATCAAAGCTCCAGGCTGTGACATCCTTTAAGGCTACTCACCTACCTAAAATGCCAAGGTCAGTAGGACAGATCTTCCATGTAGGCAAAATGCCCAAGAAATCCAGGTTCATTTGGAACAAAAGAAACTGATCCTGCTCTCTGCTAAACTTTGTCAGTGTCATGTGATATATTTTTTAATTTATTGCACTAGGAAAAAATAGAAACATTAGAACTATATGGTGGTATGTAGAAATATTGCTGAATATACCTAGTTAAATGTGTATAAGAGGAGGAAAATAAAAAGGAGAAATTATGGCCCTGTGTGTGCTAAGACACAAGAGGTTGGTGTGCTTCTTCATTTTTTTTAATTCTGTCAACAGTTATGTAATCTCTTTCAATCTTAGACAATAAAGCCCAGATACATACTTATAGAGATATTTTTATGATAGATGCATCACTCTAAGAAAATGCTGCTTTTCTTGGTGGTAGAACAGTTGTTATGGTGACTCCTCTTCTTCCCTCACTTAATACAGGAAGCAGAGCACCAAAATAAAAATCATTCCATTTATGGAATTTATAAGAAACACACTCTGAAGCTGTAAGTCAAGAGAAAAATCTTTTGGAATATTTAATGACATATTTATTTGATAGTATTTTCTCTTTCATTCTGGAACCTGAAATCTTGTGAAAAGGTCTGGTAATAGGAAATATATGGAAGAAAATACATTTTTCTATGGTATATACTATATAATTTACTCATATATAATATTTATACAGTATTGTGGGCACTGAATGTACAAATATGTTTTGTGGGTTTGGTACCTACTGAGTAAAGGTTATGTAGGGTTCTATTTGGAAGACCTCATTAGGAAATAAGATGGATGATTTTTCTCTCCTTGATGATTCAATTTTTGACAACACTTTGTAGTTTGTCGTGTGGGTGTTAACTACACTCATAGTGCTATTATATTAAACAACAATTATGTAATTTCTTGATAGTACTTATTCATGTATTTCACAGGATTTAAGCAGAATTCCCCAATATGCATCTTTTTTTTTTCAGTTTCCCTTTAGCTCAGAGTTGTTTCTAAAGCTAACTTAAATTCTCCATGATCATATAAATTACTTAACATTTTATGCCAGCTTATCATTTTGAACACATTTACTCCAATCTACCTGATAAGTGTTGGATTCCTTCTTTATAACTAAGAATCAGGTGTGCAGGTTGAACTTGGATTGACGTTATGTCCACAACCTGTGCAGCTGAGATTTTGCAAAAGCTGGCTGTACCTACAAGAATTTGAGTATGTCCTGTGTTGGTCAAACTTCCAGGTGGACATCAAGGATAGGCAGCTCTGTAAACTGCCTGATCCCTATCCAGTGGAGATAATCAGCCTTTCAAGGTGTCTTCACTGATGCTAAAGAAGAATTTGCACTTCCACAGAGCAGGTATGAAGAACGCAAAATGTGGGCTGAACCAGTCGTTGTCAGGAAGGGACAGCAGAAGCTGAGGGAGAAAAGGGCTCTGGGAGGGAATCCAGGAAATTATCAACTCCAAATATTTAGAACAGAAAAAGAGAAACTATCTTAAGTACATACGGTCCAGGATGCAGATGGGGATGTACTCAGAGAAGAATGAGGGCATTGCCAACTGGCAAAAGTGAAATCAATCATAGGAAATACACAATCTAATAACACTTTTTATTTGAAAACACTAAAAGATATCTGTGGTGAAGTGCTGCATTTGAATTACTGTGAGAGGATAATTTCCCCAAGAGCAGTGTTATCTTTTTATCAGTCTCCTATAGGAAAGTAGCAGCATCACAGTGGATGAGAATTGGTAGTTTTTTTTAGGACTAGGCTATCAGTGTAACTTTTAAATGAGCAATTTATCACCCTTGGAAACCCTGATTTTCCTTAACCTCACCTGCAGCTGAAGATTAATTACTTTCCTGGTCTAGGAGCCAGCAGCCACAGAGTATTCCCTTATCAGTAGCAGGTCGTTTGTTTAACAAGCAGCTCTCATGCCACAGCAGGTTTACACTTGATACTTGAGGATACACCTGATACCTGCAGGACTTGGACTGTCAAGGGGTACCAAGGTGCTCACACTGTTGGTGATCTCAGCCCAAGGCACCTATTTCCATGCTGAAGGGGAGAATTTGACCTAAAGTCCCCATGCCCTGTAAACTGCTGTTGCCTCCAGGCAGAGCTCCTGCTTCTGTCAGGTGCCTTCTCTTTTTTATTCCTAAAGCCTCACAGATTTATCAAATCTGTTCAGAAACCAAGTTAGACCAAGAAGTGACATCCTCTGCATGAAACTCCTGAGCTCCGTCCTAGTGCTGCCCAGAGCAAGAGCAAGACCACAGCTTGAAGAGTTTTGTGGAAGCCAAGCAGACAGAAGAGCCAAAGTCAGTCTAAGAGAATCCACTTCTAGATCAAGTTGATGACTGTACAACTTAGGTTCAAAACCAGAATGTCTATTGGGTTATGTTTTGGTTTTTTTAAGGCTAGTAAAAATGTGTCCAGAGAAGGGCAAAAAAGCTAGTGAAGGGTCTGGAGCACAAGTCATATGAGAAGCAGCTGAGGGTTGTTTAACCTGGAGAAGAGGAGGCTCAAGAGGTGCATTATCACTCTCTACAACTTCCTGAGAGGAGGTTGGTCTCTTCTTCAAGTTAGCAAGTGACAGAGTGACAAGAAATGGTCTCAAGTTGTGCCAGGGGAAGTTTAGATTGGATATTAGGAAAAACTTCTTTACCAAAAGGGTGGTCAGACAATGGAACAGGCTTCACAGGGAAGTGGTGGAGTTACCATCCCCTGGGGATATTTAAAATACACGTAGATGTGGCACACAGGACAGGGTTTAGCGGTGCCTTGTCAATAATATGTTAATGGTTGAACTCAATTATCTTAAAGGTCTTTTCCAACCTAAAAAATTATATGATTCTATTGTATTATAAATCATGCAGCTGTGAGTTTGGGGAGTCTGATTTTATTCTGCCTTTAATAATTTTGAACATACGTTTTGTAAAGCCTTTCAGCTGATATCTAAACAATCTATAGGGGGCAGGTTAAAATAGAAATTTTCAGAAGAAAATATCTTAACATTCTTCACTTAAGGACATGCAGCTCAACTAGTGTGTAACTTTCAAATCACACTATTGTACTTACTATTTTGCAAACATTTAACTTGCATTCACAAAAAATTGATCTATTAGGACTGTTGGGAAAAAGGAAAAGAAGATTATGTCCTTCTCCTGTTTGATCATGTCGATTTGATGAAATTTGATGAAAGAAAAAACAGATGCTTCTGAAACACAAGGAAATGAATCCTGCAACTCACCCACTGCATCCTATCCATTGAACGCCACTCATTCTGGCAAGACATGCCAATCTATGGGCTCGTAGGAGCAAAGAAATAAATCCATTACTCACCATGACATGGGTAATGCCTAAGCACATTCTTAATATAAACTCCATGAAAAAAGAGTTAGCAACTCTCTGGTTTTGATGTGATTGTGTAGTTCCCAGGAAGCTGCAGCAGAGACTACTCACAAAGCCAAAGGAAAGGAGACTTTAGAAATCATCTGATTGATACAAATAATTGCTGCTGGAGCAGACCACTCGAAATGGTCTACTATGATTTCAAATAATTCAATCAGTAAAAACCAAATAGGATGTCTTAGAATGCAAATACCACCAGCCACGAAACTGAAGTAGATGGATATCACGGTGGTATTAATAAAGGGATGATAAGGTGTGAAAAGGCAAAGCAGGAAAAAACTTCCAAGTGATGTCTTGGATGAGAAAAAGAAGGCCTTTTTAGGATATAAAAGAATATAGAATATTTCCTTCAATGTTTACTGCAGTGGCAAACTAGGGAAGCATTATTGCAGGTTTTACCTGGGCTAAAGGAAAACAAACTCATGAGAGTCTGTATTCCACTTTATGGAAGCAAAAAGACAAAATTTTAAAAGAGCACATCTAGAACTCACTGCAACATAAAAACTTGTCCCAACACATTGCCGTACTAGTTATACATCAAACTAGGGGAAAATGAAATTCAGCCTTCCTTCCTTGCATTTTGTCCCTTGTGTTGCTGCCAAGGGACAAAAAATATACCATAGGATAAAGGTTCTCTGCCAGCCCCAGACAGTTACAGCATAAAATACAATTAACTTCCACAGCTGGTCACAGGCTTCATCAGAAGCCTAGCAAAAAAAAAAAATTCCTGTGTGTTGAACCTGATTGTGAATGTACTTATTAAATATATGTCATTAAATCCATCTGAGTTACACTTGCCACTAGCTGGGTTGGCTGGCTGATGGTGTGCTTATAGGACCACATGGGAACAGTACAGCATGAGCTATCTTGTCAATTAAACCCCTTAACTTCCATGGTCTAAACTGCTTTTGTCTTTACACTATATGCAGCCACAGCAAAATCACTGAAATCATGCCTTTTTCCTGTCTTTGGCTTTAATCCTGCCCATAATTGCACACATACTCACAATTTACCAATGAGATTTATTCTACTACAACATTTGGACCCCACCTGTTAACCCTCTCTGGCCAAAGCTATCATTGTATTACATGTATCTATATGGGTGGGTGTCAAAAACTCTCCTACTGTGACAATTGTTCCTTTTTGGACCCAGGGAAACAAGGAGGGAATATGAAGTTCTCACTTACTCCTTAGAAAGTCTAGCTCAAGAGGGTTTTTTTAATCAGACTATAACCTGATGATTTTAAGTTATCTGACAGAAGACTTTCTCCCCTTGTAGTCCTTGCATGCAAGCTTTAGAGGTTTGCCACATTTCAGGGGTTTGTGGACCACTCTTTTGTCTGATCTCAGAGTAAAATGGGCAGGGTACTTGTGTGCACCATGCTAAAATTTAGCTACTAGCCTGGAACCTCATTATGTGTGCTGGACAGAGCATTTGGACCTATCTGAATTAATCCAAAATGGTGTGATTTCCATACAGAGTCCCAAACCCAAGTTTTTTGAAGGGATGATCACCTAGTGTTAATTGAGCTTCTGATTACTGCAGTTACAAAGTGTAGCAGAAGTGGTAGCTGTTCAGAATTACAAATAATGCAGTTCCTCCAGCTACATGGAACTGCTTATTTTAATTAAAATGAACAGTCCTGATCTTTATGAAGTTCTACCATAAGATAAATTGTTGGATATTGGATGAGTTGAATCAACTCAATTTAATAATTTCAATTGTATTCCTGTTACTGTTTCCAAATGATGCCCTGGCTGGTATATTGGCCTTACTGAAATTAATGGAATGGCATTTTCTAAGTGTGTCCGGAGAAAGATTGATATAATATGTACAACATCTCTGTGTGACCCACATATGTTTTCATTTGTAATTCACAGCATGATGCTGCTGATAGCAAGGAATAACAGCTCTCTTGAGACTACTTTAACATATGTACATCCCTGTAGGAAGGCTGTGAATCTAAAGTATGAAATGTGTATTTCATTCGAAGCTTCACAACAATTCACCTTCAGCTTTTCTCAAGGTTCACCTGTTTCCCCTATACCTATTGAAGGAAATGTTAGGTTAGTTCTTAATTGTTCTTAATCTTAGTTTTTTTAAAGCAGATATTCATGGAAGCCAAAAGGATGTGGGAAAAATAACCACAATTATCTGAAACTGGTCCATGGATTATCTTAGGAAAAAGAAGCTATCCCAGGGTATATGTCCATCCATTTAATCATGAACACTATAAATTTCCTTTCAAAAACTGTCTGGCATTAATAAGAAGCGGTAGTCTGTTTGTTAACAGAAACATCTACATCAGTTTCTACATCTGCTTGCACTTTCCAAAAAGTTCAGCCTAAGATCTAGGCATTGGAAACAGTATTAAACCATTTAAATAGCCAGTAAGGACTAAAAAACTGTTCCAAATTTTGCTGTGGATGTTGTGTGTAACACCAACCTCTCTTAAAAACATACATTTATATATCATAAAAAATGAACTCATAATAGACCTCTGTTCTAGAAAATGAAATGACAAGGAGAAGTGTCCACAGGCATGGGAACTGAAAACATCTTTACTCTTAAACACTGGAAGGGTGCCTGGCATGTATTTGGCATTGTCTGATTTGCACTTTTTCTCACAGCTCCCAGGCACAGTTTGGGAGAGAGTATAAACCAAGGACCACTCCCAACAGGCAGCTCACCTTTTTCACTGGGTAATAGAGTATAACATGGGATACTGGGCTTCTTTTACCAGGTAATAGAGTATTACATGGGATATTTGGTTCCAGCTCACACCACCACCATGGAAGGGATCCAGAAGAGAATTTTAGTTTAGTAGTGTAATAAAAAAACCCCATACAGTGAATAGAGCTAAGTTAGCTCTGCACTTAGGCTGTTTTGCACATGAGAGAAGCCTTTAGTTTACACTTCAGTATTTACATGAAGAACCCCTGTTTCACTGTGGTGTGTTTGACTTAGGTAGAGAGAGATAATCCTCCTGTAGCCTTGGGACTTCAGTGAAAGCATCTGTTTTGTTGGCATGTTTCATCTCTGTGCAAACCCATGGTAGAGGAGAAAAGTTTTTCACTCTTTTGATAAGGAAGCTGTGCTAGATATAAAAGCTGAGTTGATGCATCATTGTTGCCATGAGTTTAAAAACCAACCAAAAAAAAAAGCCTAGCAGATTGGAATATGCTGAGTCACAGACAAGAAGGCCATATGAACCATAAGGTTCACTGCAGTGTTCATGAACTACAGGCTTCTGTCAGGATCCCATTACCCAGCAAAAGCCTCATCTTTAGTCTCCTGAAACTGGATATTCAGTCCTGTAGAAAATCAGCTTCCCTTCATGCCCATTTGCAATTTATATAATTTGGGGAAAGCTCATTTCTGCATTTCAACAAATACATTTTATGGTTCAATTTCTAGGTTCTATTTTCAAAATTATGTCCCTGCATATGGAAAGAAGTAAACTCAGGCACTTCCAAGATGCCTAGCTGTACCTGAAGTACCCAGCTCACATACAGAGAGCTAGCTGGGCTGTACAGATAAATAACTGCTTTCTGCCTACATGACATATAACTCTGAACTTCTAGGTCCTGGACCTGAAGACTGCTCTAATCCCACTCAGCATTTCACTTGCAATTTTTTCTTCCTTGTGAAAGACACTGAGAAAGGAAATTATTCATTGTTTTCAGTGGCTGCTTCCTTCCCCAAAACTGCTTTTACCCCATGTGGCATCTTCTCTGACCTGCACAGCTTTATCTGTCCCAAATTAAGCTTCTCAATGATTTATTCCTGTGTCTGTCATTAGAATGCTTACCTCTGCCTGGAATAGGAGACTTCACATAAAAGTTGCTATGTGCTCCCAGTTCAAATTAATTATTCACAATGATAAGTGCTTTTAAAGAGAGGGAGAAAAAACATATTCTATAGACTTAAAAAAAAAAAAATAATTGTATTCTAGAGGCATATATCTTTCCCGAGAACAGTTCTTAGCCAGATTTTTAATTATAAGAGCCTCTGCCTTCCAAAGAGCAGGACAAGATTTGCAAAGATAAATTATTTCCTGAGGAAGTCTGAGAGAAAATAAGAGTCTCTGTGAGATCACAGTGAAGGTGAAAAGGAGCTTGTAATAGCATCATGTCCTAATGGAGTCCTTCTGCCAGGCAGGAATAACTCCACAGGCAATATTATAGATCACACTCAGGATGGAACTCACGTGGCCTGAAACTGAACTTCCTTACATGGTACCAAATGTGTTCCCATTGCCTTCACTGTGGCAGTATCTACTTTCAGCAAATTTAAACACAGCCTAAGCAGTGAAAGTATTAAAAAAAAACACAAACAAACAAACAATAAACCAAGCAAATAAAAGAACCCCAAACAGCCAAATATTTAGAGTGGAAAAAATGTTGCAGACCTTAGCAACAGAGAAGCTCTAGAAGCTGTGTCACAGGAGTTCTCTGTGACTTCATGTTAATCAGTTTTGTATTAATTTTGCCTGCTAAATACAATGCATCAGACAACATCACTGAGAATGCTTGCTTTGAGTCATGGTTACGGAGCAAGTCCCCTGTACTTTCAGAAGAGCAAGCAGTCAGCTGAACGTAGCTAGGTCTCGGAAGAGCTTTTTTCTTTTTTGAATAATGCATATCCATAGGTCTTCACACACCAAAGAATGCCAAAGTGTTATTTCATGATAAACAACCTCTAGCAGTGACATAAGCTACTTCAAGGGTGAAAGACTCCTGGTAGTTCATGTGGTACTGCACAGTTGCAGCGTTTGGAGACAGGGAAATCATGGCTGAGGACAGAAAGGTGAAGCTACTTCATATATTAGCAAGGAGATTTTTTTAATGTCAGTGCTGGTCTGACAGAAACACAGCTTTTGGCATCTAGTCTTGAATATTCAGCATGCAGCAAGCTGAAGGGAATTCAATTTATTCAATGCAGTAAGGAGTAAAAAACTCAGTTTATCACTGTAGTTTTAGCAACTGACACTGGAAATGCTGCCAGCTCTGGTATTTTAAGTTTCATCTGAAAACTTGAAAATGCCACTACCCAATCTAAGCACTATCACCACTGAAATAAAGCCTAACTCTTCCTTTGAGTGCTCTTCCATGATGCTATGAACTGTCTGAAAAGGCAGAAAGTAATGTTATGCATCACCACAGACGGATTGTGACATTTTACCAGATGTATGTTTTTCAGCCACCAGAATAACTTCAGCGGTGCCTTGACACATTGTCCTCTGTCCTCAACTTCCTTCCGAAAACCACATCAATGACCTTAGTGGAAGGGAATATTTGAAAGCTTCTAGGCTTGCCTGGACCCCATTTATTGCATGTAGTCACCTTCCAGGCTGCTGCAATTTCGCTGATCAGTGAAGCCACAGCACTTCTATCAGGACATGATCCTCCATAGTGAGACTGATGCCCTCCTTCCTTTCCATCTGGAACAAGACACTCAGCTTTGGACCTGGAGGTGGGAGAATAACTCTAAAGTCAGTGAGGCCTTCAATAAATCCAGAGAGGTGATAAAAAGTCTTCTCAGAAAGTCTTATGCAACAGGTAGAGCAGGTGACTGGGAGTCTGGAAGAGAAGGAGATGTGGAAGTCTATGAACCTGTGTAGGGACATTTCCTACGGGATGAGCTGGGCTGGGACTGGCCACCTGGGTTTGTGTCTGCTATGGGGTGACAGAAGGCATAGCCCTCTCACCCTTTAACTCTCTGGTAAAAATGCCTCTCTGAGTGAACCTACTCCGTTCTTCACTCAGTATTACCAGTCCTTTCAAGGCACTTTTAGGACATCCTGCTATCACACATTACATCCCATAATAAATTATGGGATATTTGGAAGAAGAAAAGGTGATATAAAATTGGGAGTTCCTTTCCAGTCTGAAATGATTCTTGTGATTCAATTCTCACAAAATGTTTTGTAAGTTTAGCAATGATATTGCAATCCTTGGCCAACTCCAATGCAGGGCAGTAGTGAAAGCAAAATAAAGAGGCAGAGGAAAAAGAAAGAGCACTGCAAGGTGGTTTTATAAGACTTAGAACATAAAAAATCACTAGGTATACAATTCTCGGTGTTCTTCAGGAAAAATAATCTTTAATTAATATTCAATGGACTCTCGGAGTAGTACATATCATAGTATCAACAACTATGAACAATAAAACTGACAGCATGGGAGTGCTAGGAAATGAACAACCACCATAAATGAAGGGAGGAAAATCATCCCTAAGAGCATGTATACAGATTGTGCTACCTCTTGCATCAAGACACTCCCTTTCAGAGATCAAATGAAGAGTTACAGGGTAATTTTAGATAGCTAAAGTGAAATCAAAGTCCTATTGAGAGTAAAGAGCCACAGAATGCGTTGGCCTTCTATCTAATGAAACCATTAAAATGAAACCATTTTTTCCCTCTATAATATATATCTACATGTGGATGGAACTCAAAAGCAATGACATCTGCCTTGAACACATGAAATAAGAGTATGCAAAAAGAAGGTGAACTAACTCTGGAAGATTCAAGGGCTATGATTTTTAGATGTCATGCTTGAGAAGTCTAAGCTGAAGTTCATATTCAGGAAAAAGAAGTTAGAGACTCCTGGCAAAAAGATTGTATTGGAAATACTTTGCTTTGATGGCTTCTATGTAACACGGGAGACATTTGCAACCCCTGAAAATATGGCTGAGCTGTTGTCAGCTTCACCCTTTCAAGAGCAATGCAGTAATATCAACAGCCTGGTGTTCTGCGTCAAGCTCTTCTGAGAGGCTTTGATGCTGATGACTTCATGTGAATTTATCAAATTTTGGAGCCTGCTCCAAGCTGGTCTGGAAGACAGAGCACACAGGAAAAGACAAAATTCAAGGAGATAACATTCATCTGATCATTTCCCTTAGGATATTTGTGGCTCAGCTTTTCATGGGAAAGTTTTCTTTTCAAATTAAACTATATTATCTGTACTCATACCACAAAACCGGGACTGTTTCCCAAGTGTCTCAAAGGCTCAGGGGCCAATGTACTTTACATGTTTGCCATCCAATCCATTGCCCAACAAGGCATTAAAATCTGTCTTTCAGCCGCACAGACATGCTATGGCAGGAATGAGAACAAAATGTAAAGCTCTTAAATACTGAATTTACTTTCAGCCGTGGTAAGTATTTCAGAAATCTGTAGTCAAGATTTCTCATGTTTGTTGAGGTATGAGGTCCTTTTGGTTCATATTGAAATGTGCATTTACTGGAGATGTTAAGACCAAAATTGGGCAGCACTGCATATACTCTTAAGTTGTATTTAAAACACACACTGTGCTTTTAGTCCATTAGACTGCCATTGCATTTGTGCAATGTGGAATACTCCTCCTGATCATCAACACTACAGACCACTCATGACATTATAATTCCGTGTGACTGTCCTACTGCTTTGTGCAGTGTCCACTCTTCTATATCTTCTTTAGCTCCTTGCCCTATTCAGCCCAGAAGGCACAGATTCTTGCAGAATGTGTTATCTATACATTTTTAATAGGTTTTAAAAAAAATTGCAATGTATGCTGTGCACATGTCAGCTTTGTTCACAATATTTTATGATCGTTATTTCAAAAAACAGCTCTGTACATCCCACAACACAGTGCTCTAAGGTTCATAACTAAGTCACACAAGTTATTGGCAAGAGATTTGCGGGGAGGGGATTGGTTTTGTTTACTTCTTTCAGAATGTTTAAATTTATATGTGGTTGTTTTACTAGAGAATATATTTTTAAAAAATCTGTATTATTATTTATACATTATCTCTATGAAGCACATACATTTTTGTGTTCAGGAATAACAAGTAAGTTTTTCTTATATCTTGAGAAAAAAAATGTATATGGTTTAAAGTTCTTTCATGTTGTCAGAACAGTGTTTGGGTATCAGTGTGAAGAAGAACCAGGTCCTGTGAGAACCAGGTTTTCAGAATCCCTACTTGATTTTTCGTAAGAAGTTTCCACATAAGAATACAGAAAATCATTATTGAAAAATATTTATTTCTTAACAGGTATTAGGATAGGGGGAGTGTATGAATCCTTCCTCACTTCTCCCAAGTACAAAACCTGAGAATTTGATTTAAATATTCAATATATTCATGTGAGCTAACGGTATGAGAACTGAAATCACTGTAGATGATGTTCACCGCTTCAAATGTCATGCCAGTTACACAATGTAATTTTTTCCCCATAGTACCAATCAGGAAATGCATACTAACATTAAAATCATTAATATTTTAAATAGAGCCTGAAATCATAAAATCTGCCAGGCACTAATCAGCATGAAATCTATTCACTTTGCACCTGTTTACATCGGTTGAAGCTAGACAGTAGGTATTTTATTCTTCTTGTCAGCCAGTAAACATAAGAATGTTAAAATTCTCAGTAAAAGAGGAGAGAATGGGTACTTTTCTGGCATCATTTTTATTGCTAAGGAAAACATCTTCTTTCACAGCAGGCTACAACACTTATTATACTTCTGGTGTTTATTACATTTGCTCCAGTACAGTTCATCTCATTGTGTGGCCGCAGAAAACATTTAAAGTCTCATCACTAGTAATGGATACATTTAAAAGCACTGCCTGGTAACTGATTTTGTTTCTCCAAATTTCATTCTATAACCTGAAAATATATATTTTTTTTCTTCTGACAGTTGATATTGTTCACAGGCTGAAGTTTTTGACACATCTGTTTACATATTTTTCAGTGTCTGGGAACACACACTAAATTTTTATACAATACATGCAGTGCAGTGAGGAATGAGTCCTTTATTATTATTATTGCTTTCAAGCAACAGTAACATACACATCTGTGTGTACATGCCAAGTAGGACACTGCAGTGAAGGCAGCAGATAATATGAGCTGGAACACCATAACTGAGCATCTTTATATTGCAGGGTCAGGGCTATAGTGTTAAACAAAAGAGGGCATAGAAGTGAATTCAGAAACCAAAGCCTTGAGTGTCCATATTATTTAATTACTAGCCTGCTCTGTTTCAACATGGTCTCTCCTTGAAAAATCTACTCTAGCTTAGTGAAATGTTAAGCACTGCGGATACAAGAAAGTCAGTGCCACTTAGCTTGTTTAATATATACCCATTTACATGCAACTCATAGTACATCTACATCACAAAAAGGAGGGTCTTGCGGAGCTACTCAGAGCCATGGGAACCCAAGTGCCTGAGTGGGTCAATGCAGCACTGCTGCCCAGCATTACATGGATTGTCCTGGTTGGTGGCCAGATGCAGCCCAGATGTGTAGGATGGCAGGGCTGACTGCACACTGAGATTAATTCTGGATCTAAGGTGACTTATTTCAAGTGACTGCCTGATACCTTGTAGCCCACAGTGGTTGATGTTGAAGTATGGTAATTTGGCAAGGAAAGAGGATCATCTTCTGTTGGCTAATTAGTATGGAAATCATGAGGAAACTTTTGCAAAAGCTAGACTTCCTAACAATATGCACTTGACGTTTTGATTCATTTCTACTGCTGAACTTTCTATTCTGTATCTTGAATGTTGCTTAGAAAAGTCCCATGATATCATTTCCTTTAATCAAGACTTTTTCAGCTTGGAAAAAAAAGGAAGGGGTAAGCTTGATACTTTCTTTCTCCTCAAGGATTTGATACTTGCATTCATTGTTAGTCCTACCTTCAATAACTGCATTGATATTTTTGGACATGACATGCAACATGATCATGACTAGCAAGTAGTGGTTTAATCACATTGGCTTCCACAAGTGTTTTCTGTCTCTTAATGCTGTTTGCCTACAGAGCTAATGATAACATTTTCTTCAGTCAGCTTGGCTAAGTCTGCTCTGTTGCACACAGTCCTGTTCAGTATGTAACCACATGACATATTCTTGGAACTGAATAGAATAGGCTGTTGTATGGGCTTTTAAGGCTCTGCTGCCTTTGATGAATCTCAATATAAAAATCTCCATGAAGAGGCAAAAAAGTAATCCGTTCTCTTCCTTCTAGTTTTATAACATAATAAACTTCACCAAACATAGCCTTAAGTTTATAAAATGAAATATTGCTAAAATGTCAAGGTTCAGTCCTACCTGGGCTCTAACCTCAGACTACCAAGATAAATTTGACTTGTAGAACAAATAATCAAAATATTTAAAAAATAAATCCAAGTAATTGTATCCAAAAGGTCACTTACAGCAGTAGGGTTCATTTGATGCTTCATGGGACAAATCCCTCTGACTTACCACATTTCATAAAGGAAACACTGACAATGCTGCCTGATGAAGCACTTAGAGCTGAAATATTTATGCACTGTATGTACCTAGGGAAAAGTGAGACTGCAGGCATTTCTTCTCCACACATATTTGCATGACCCAACACTTATGTTACATCAACACAAAACATTGTGCAGGGCCTCAAACCCTACCTCAACCCAATCACCATAGATGACATGGCTGGACCACCAGAAAGGTTTCATTCTTTTGTTTTCGAAGTTATACTATTTACAATGTAGGTAAATAAATACTTCTCCAAAAGTAACACATATCTTCAGTGGCTGGGGTTTCCAAGGGCAGCCAGGGAATCACACCTACTGCTGTGGGTGTGCAAGACATTAGATCCAAAATCCATTAATGCTTAGAAAATACCAGTCACTGTACCTTACCCAGATATATTTTTTCCTCCAACGTAGCACACACAATAGCATGGCGAGACCTCCAGATTTGGCTTTTTCTTTGGATTTTTTCTCTGTCACCTGCCTATTTGCTTCAGCCCTACTAGCTCCCACTGGCTTGGGGATGCAGTCCAGAACCTTGTTATTTAAGTGAGGAGATAAAACATGCTCCTGTATTTCATTTCAGTGCATAGGTACTTTCTCAAAGGAAAAGCCCCGCAACCGTACGCAATTTTCTGAGTCCTTCCCTTTTAAAAAATATTCCCCCATGCAAAGGAAATGTAGCAATTTGTTCCCTTCCCAAGGACCTTTTTCCAAAAATTTCACCTTTGGAACTTTGTGTAATGTCTTCAGGTGACCCATTTTGACTACCATATTGTAGTGTGTGGATGCCAGGGTTTGCCCAGCACTTTCAGAGAACCCTTAACACTGCTGATGGAGCTGTCGTAAAAGGAGGACATGGGGGCTGTAAAGCTGGTTGCTTTATTCCATCAGGAAAGTGAGCAAGTATATCAGCATTTGGCTACTACCAGCACCAGATGGAGGTGAAAGAGAAAATATTAAGAAGACCACCAAAGCACCAGTGCAGTCAGGAGAGGTTGATGAAGTAGCTTGTTCTTTCCTGTGATTTCCTGGAAGTGCAGTTGCTCAAGACTTATAAAATTCTCTTGTTACATTTAAAGGGCCTTAGGTCAAGCCCATTGTAGTGTAGAGCGCATTTCCCATATTGCTGGCAAATAAATCATGTTGCTTTTTGACATTTTCCCTGCTCGATAAGCAGTTGCTGTGTCTTACCCAGTGTGTGAGGCTTGTCAGATTGGTGCAGTCTGAATCAAAGAGCAATTTTAACACAAATGCCAGCTTTCTGCAAAAGCCTTCCTTCAAGGGAGACTCGTTCCCTTTACATTCTCTGCTGCTCTGAGGGGGTCTGTTTATGTAGTGAAATATTTGTAGATTACAGAAAAGTCCTGTTATTTGGATTTAAACATTTCATTTTAACATTTCATGTGTATTTATACAGTTTCAGAGTTTCATATCTTTCAACCACTTAGATTGGTCTTTTGAAGTCTGGTGGGAACCATATTTGTCACTCCCTCAGAACAAAGTGAAGTAGATGCACAGCAGTTTTCCAGCCTTGTTTTGTATTCTACAACCCACTTATGTTGTCTGGACAAAAGCATAAAGTCCAATAAAATTAACATTGCACAAAACCCACACTGAGCTTCCATGATTTCTTCCTTTCTCGTGTAAATTTGCCTAGGATTAATTTTTTTAATTAGACTATACCCTCCTAAGTGACACATATATGGCATAATCTTATTTCTTTCTCTGATATTTTTCTTTTGCAGCAATATATTTTTATTGAGTGAATTCAAAAGAGAATTTAAAATGAAATAGCAAAAGCAACTAAGTGTATATTAAATAGATTCATCGCTGAGCCAGATGCAAAAGTATCCGAGGTGTCCCTAAAAGGTCCCCTTCATTTTCCCATGAGGTGGTCGCCTACATTCCTTTATTTTTCCATGTCTTTTAACAAAGGTAGTATCCTGGGATCTATATTCTTTTAAGTTATATTTGGGGTTTTTTTTTCTTTGTATATGCTCCATTTATCCAGTCATAACTTTGTCTTACTTGTTGTTGAATCTAAAGTGAATGAAGTAACGCATTTAGTTTTACTGATAATAAAGAGAAAATGGATTACAGATTCTCTAGATGCTCTACCCAAATTTTCACTTGGTAAAGCATGCTGTGAAACAGCCTTTTGGAACTTGGTGATTTCCTCTCATCTTCATATTTATTACAGCTGTATATTTTGATCAGCAAAACAAATTAAGAATAGGTTATGCTGGTTTAAACAGAAATATTAATGTCATGTATAAATTAATTCACTGCATTCCACAGTGCTAAATGCAAATAATTTCATCAGTCACTTTCTGTCTAATTAAAAAAAAAATTAGAATCTTCTCAAAACAGTTCTATATGTCACTTTTAAATAGATTCTTATATATTATATTGCACCAGAGCCATAATTCAACTTTCATTTTAGGTCATTTTGTGTCTGTGACCAATGGTTTAGAAAATTCTACTTTCTTTCAGCAGAAATATCTGCCTACAAATTGTATCATAATACAACCTTCAAGATGCACACCAAGGGCAAGAAAATTGTCAATGTATTCAGCTTTATAATTTCTTTCAGAAATTTCTTTGGCATCAAATATGCTATTTGCAGAAATGAGCATGACTTCAGTTGCTCACAGACCCAGTTCTTGAATTTTGAGCCTCTTAGGGACATATTGGCCTGTTTGAAGTCCTAAGAATGTCTCCCCACATCTTCCCATCTCCTATTCACCACACTTACTGTCACTATATATTTTTTTCCTTTTTTTTTAACCTTTTTGACCTGTCACTTATTTTTGCACATCTCTAGGCCAGTCCATGAACCTATCTGGAACTCTCACACCAACAGCTAAGAACTCTCCTATCTAATATGTAACAGCTTTGACTGCCCATGCATTTGGGGACCCAGGTGGGGGGAAATGGTTGGTGTGCTTTACTGTGAAGAAAAACCCCAAACCAATTAAAACAGTTCAGTGTTTCTGAAGTGATATTTTTTTCACCATTTCACTCTTGCCAGAATACTCATATAGTGTAATAGAATCATACAATATTAAGGGTTGGAAGGAACTTTAAAAATCATGTAGTTCCAACCACTTCCTGCCAAGGACAGGGACACCTCCCACTAGACCAGGTTGTTCAAACCCCCACCCAATACGGCCTTGAACATTAAAAGGATTGGAGCATCCACAACCTCCCTGGGCAACCTGTTCCAGTGGCTCACCTCCATCACCAGAAAGAATTTCTTTCAAAAATTTTGTTCAGAGTCAGAAAACAGATTGCCTTTTTAAGTGCTGTTTCCAGGGACAGAAAATTCTTCTTGTGGCCAGGAAAAAGCATTGCTGTCCCTGGAAGTCCTCAGTACAGGTCTGGAAAGATGGGAGCAAGTGCTTGTGGATGGCTGGAGGGAGAAACATTTCTCTCTGCCTTGTTCTGGTGGCAGGGCTGAGTCATGGGGATCTGCTCACTCACTGCACAGCAAGGTGCACACATCGAATACTGGTGAGTACTAATAGGCAGAAAAGTCCTTTCAGATTGTTATTATCCCATAAAGTTATAAGTGGACTTTGATAGCCAGAATGCCAAACTGGTGGCTCCCAGTGCCATGGCCTCATCTGTCTTTGCAATGCTGTGACTCTTGGAGTTGACCCCAATGCAAATGTGATAAGGTCATTCTTGTTCCAGCTGCAGAATCACCACGTAACTGCACAAGATACTATAGTGCTAAGACCAGAGCATGAGTATCACCTGCACATCCATACCACAGCTTGCACGTGTTGCATTAGTGAAATAATGTTAACTCAGCCTTTTAATGACTATAATAAAAGTTAAGATTTTCTGAAGTAAAACTAGTTGGTGGCAGCATAATGGAGGATGGGAGGCTAGCTATAGCCCTAGAGATAGTCATTACCTCCCGAAGTATCAGCTCTGTATTATATAGGATCTATATTATATAGCATAAAATCCAATATCCAATTGTGTTTTGGCATTTGTTCTGTTGAAGTCAATGCAATGTACAGCAGACAAAAATACTCATTAATTTTGTCTCATTTCTACTTGAAAAGAAATTGCTTATTCTCAATTAATCCCATAGGTTTCAAGATGTCACTCAATATGACAAAGTAAGACTCTATCCTGTGGGAAAACAATATGGTTTCTGTAAATTATTTTAAGATAAATATCTCTTTGGTGGAACTGAAAAGTTTGTTTACTGTGAAATCGAAGAACCATGTAAAACACTCCAGAATACTAAAGCACAATGAAACAAAATGTGGTCTCTTCTAAATGTTGTCTTTCCTTATATTTTGAGGACAATGTATTTCATGAAAGCTGAACTTCTGGATTCTAGTGAAGAATACTGCCCTTTGTGTCATTTTAACATCTTGCACAAATCTGAGTAGACAGACTCTATAATCCAACAATCACAATCAATGCCTTGTTACGCCGTTGAACAGAAAAAGGGTTCTTTGACAGGATGATTTGGTGTTATACATGCTAATGTGAGCCATAGCATCTGCAGAATAGCTCATGAATACCCCCAGTGCTGCTCAGCACTCTAGTCAGAGATGTGTTTAACTTAGCTATAGTGCCAAGATGCCGTTTCATTAACCTTATTTCTCTTTCTTTTCTGTAAGGCATAATTCTGTTGTAGCTTAGGCTCACCAGGATACGTCATGGATACCAAGTAGAGTAAATAGTATTAACATAATATGCACAGTCTGTGCTTCCAATTTCCATGCTTCACACAGGAAGATGTGTAATGACTAAAGTCTGACAGTTTAATTTATTCAGCCCTATGAGACTGGTTTGTTAAAAAACCTTTCAATTTCAGATTCATTTTCCTTTTCTTAAACCATGAAGAAGGAAGTAATTTACTTCCATCCTGCCTTAATTTTTAACTGACCTATAATGCATATGGTTAATAGAAGACCTCAGATTTTTCAAATGTCAACAGGAACTCTGTCTGTAGTCTATATGTAAAATTCTGACCACTTCTTAGTATTGACCTCATGCCATGGTCTCTCAGAGTCAAAGAACAAATGAATTAAATGCATATTCAGAAAAAGAACAAAATTAGAAAAGCTATGTTATGAGTGAGTTTCCAGGATGCAAGTTTGTTATAACAGGAAGGAAGCTGTTTCATCCTCAATTTTAGCAAAGCTAAACAAAAGAGAACCTGTACTGTGTTAGAAGTTGATGGAAATAAAGTCATTGGCAAATATTGGTGTATGCTTCTGGAACTAAACTTTTTCAGAGAGACCTTTCCTAAAACCTCAGCTCAACTCTACATCACAGGTTTGCACTGTAATCCTAAGAAAATCACTTATGACCAGATTTTTTCAAATATTTAGACACCAAAACCCATTGAATATTTTTCTGTGTCTGTAGCCACTTAAATAACTTGGAAAAAAATCAGCCTCTTGGTCATAAAGTTCTGTTGCAGAGAAGACAGACATGCTGACTTTGCTCAGAGATGTGGCAGAAGTACATAAAATACAGGAGTAAATGATAACTTTGGTAAATTAAAATGCAAAGGATGTTTCCTTGTAAATCTCAACTTTCCAACATTCCCAGAATACAGATTTCAAATTATGCTTTCTGTAATCTTCAGTTGTTGACTTCTAGAAAACTTCACCTTCAGTTGTAATGAAAAGTACAATAATTAGCTTTGTCAGGACAGTTAACCTGCACAGATCACATTACAGCCTGAAGGCTCTCAAGTTCATCTACATGTGAAAAAGTTTTGGACTGGGCTACCAGCACTATTATTCTGATGACTGAACCATTCCTGTTATGTCACGTCTGAAAATTTCAACACTCTTATTTTTAACCCTTTCAGAGGTATCATAACCTAAATCAAAACACCCAACATTATTACTTGAACTTTTTGTAAGGTTACAATATTCACTCAAAGATGGATAATCTAAGTCATGTTTCTTTATTTTTGTCACACACTAAGAACACACAGGAACAGTTATCTCCATGTGGCTAACAAGTAACAATTCATCAATTCACAGATCACAGTCCTGAACCCTGTAATCCATATTACACCTTAAACCAGCATACACTTTCCACACAATCAAGTGTCCAGACTCCAATACAAATTCCAAATAGTGGCCTCCTTGGTTAGCATTGAAAGCAGCTTCTGATGAGTGAAAGGATCCAGAAGTTCAACTGTGCAATCCAATATTCCACATTCAGAAGCAGAGGGGATTTGAAAATTCAGGGTATATTTAGACAAGCAGTTTGAGCTTAATGTCATTACTAATAAGAGAAACACAGAAAAGTTCCCCAATGGCCCAAAGTATGCTCATTTTGAATTACTTAATGCAACAATATTCTGTTGTGCAATTCACCATGTTTTTCCCTCTTCCTTCACAATAAAAAACTGTTCATTTGTTTCCTAATACAAATGCAGCATCTAATTGTTTCACAGATGTGTTGTGCCAGAGGTGTCACAACAAAAGAAATCTCTCTGTTGATCAAAGATCTTTATCTTGTTATCATTTCTCTCCTGGAAGAGGTATGCTGATACAGCTCAGCCACAGCATTTGTTCTGGCT
Source organism: Climacteris rufus (assembly GCA_013398175.1). Lineage (NCBI taxonomy): Eukaryota > Metazoa > Chordata > Aves > Passeriformes > Climacteridae > Climacteris > Climacteris rufus. Next base: position 251,791 of record VZRZ01001380.1, read on the forward strand.
CTGCTAGACTAATGTCAGTGTTATTGGAAAGTGCTACACCTTGTTAAGATCTTTGATTCCTGGGCCAGTCCCAGCTACTTTGTGATTCCACAGTCACAAGGGTAGAGATACAAAAGAGCAACCTTTAACAAATCAACAGTTTCTAATAGTGACCAAATTTGCAAATGTTTGAAAGCAAACTGAATGAAAATCCAGTAGAATAAGAAACTGATACCATGCAATACCAAGTAATTCCAAACAAGAACCAAAATGCCCTATAGCCACTGACTACTTGGACAGCCACTCATGAGATTTGGACTATGTAAAATATTCCATGAAGAAAAGCATTTCCAGGGAGTTTGGCTCCATCATAACTATACAGCCTTGAAATATACATCTTGGGAAGGCTTTGTCTTTACTAGTGTTTCATCATGCAGAATTACATAGTGAAATGGAAAATGAGGAGTGTTGAAAAGCCTTCTTTTTTAAAGTGCTTTTCACTTAAATATAAAACAAGCTGGAGAGAGAAATAATGGTTTACATAAACACAATAGAGGAAACTCCCAACAACCTGTTTTTTGAAGTGGATGGACCCATGAACATCTTACAGCTCCTAAACAGCAAATCACAACAGTAGCATAAATTAACTCTTCAGAAATTCTTTTAATTACGTGAGTCCTACTAATGTTGCTTTTCAGAGCTGTAGGAACCAGCAGCTCTTCCCTGATTAGTAGAGAATGAGAGGATGTCCAGCATTACCAGAGTGCACACAAACCTCCCTCATTGTCCAATCTGGGACCATTTTTACCTCACTCTTTCACTAGCTTTACCACAATTTGTTAACATATTTGACAGGACTATAATTTCCCATCAGGCAGTTTGAAATGCAGTGCAACAGCAAGGCAGATAACAGGAGAGTGCCTTCACTCAGTGGTGAGGCACTATATTGCTAGGTGAAGAACTTGGAGAACCGCAAGAGTATTTTCATAGTCATCTGCAGGGAAATCCAAAGCAGCAGGATTGCAGGACTGCCTAACCATCCCCTCTTATAAATATAGTTGAGCAGAAATTTCTCACTCAAGTGATTTTTTGACTGCAAAGTGCCAGGTTGTCAGAGCTGAGATGTTATTGAAGAAAGGGCTTTTGTTTTAACAAATATTTTTCCCTAAAAATATTTTTCAGAAAAAACAGCACATTTTGAATCTGCCAAAACATCTATTAGCATAATTATTAATTGGCATATTCCAAATCTACCAAATTACTTATTTGGAAATTCAAGATTCTTCAAACTATCTAAACTAAACAATGAAGAAATCATTGTAAACAAGTCAATTTTTCCATGAATATATTTCAAGATTTAAAAATGTCATCCCATTTTTTGTAGGGCAAAACTTGATATTAAAATAGGAAATTGAGGGAAGAAAAACATTTTACTTCCAAAAATAAGTTGCAGTTGACTCTCAGCTACTCTAATTTGCAGAAACCTCCAAGTATCAATCTACCAACTTATTCCACACCAAGTGACCTTTCGTGACCTCCTCTGCTTTTGCTTTCCACAGAGCACTTCAAAGACTCGCTGGAGATGTCTTTTTTCCCAGGATTCTTTCTTTATAGATGTTTTTCAGGTGATGTCTTTTTCTGAAGTTCACATGCACTGAAGTAGCACAGGTGGTGCTCATCATCTCTCAGCTTGAAAGGTGTGGCAGCTCTAGGACTCCACCGTGGGCTGCCCCCACTAATGCAGATAAACGGGACGGTGATTTGGAGACTCAGATTTCTATCACTTGTCTGTAAGGGCCTAGAAGATACTGTTGTGGCTGTGGAGTAGCAGCCAACAGCTGTCTCTCATTATTCACCCCCTTTAATTCTTCTTTCTCTCCTCATTGCTTCCATTTACTCTCTCAGCAATGAGGGAAGATTAAAGAACTGCCAAAGATGAGAAATGCAAAATTCAGAAGTTAAATGAAAGGTTGCATGGACAGGATGCCTGTAGATGACTTTCTAGAGCTTGGGTCAAAAGCTTAAGTAAATAGAGATGAAATATGGCCCTTATTCCCAGGTACACTCTTAATTTCACTCTCAAAAATAATAAAAAAAAAATCTCAGGTCAAACTGTGATCCACAACACAACAAAGAATAAAAGAAATCAAGACCAAAAGGAATAAGCACCCCTCAGGGTCAAGAACACATTTGAATGTGGGGGTTTTTTTCTAGATGTGTCTTTTTGAGCATTACTAGGATATTTATTTAAAGAGGAAAAAAACCAAACCAAGATAGAATTTTATAATACTCAGTGCAAATAATGCGAAAGTAAGCATGAGAACCATGTGTAATTCTACTTATAGGAGACAGAAATTTAACAAATCTATGCATTGCAATTACCACTAGCAAATTAAAGAACAAATTATCGTTTCCTGGGACTAAATTGCTTGTAATGTGTTGCCTGAACTTTAATGTAAGTTTCCTAAAATTTTACCTTAACTCATGGTAAATCTCTGTTCTGATAGTCAGGTGAAAAAAGAGACTCAAGGATAACTGATGCTTTCCACAACAGTGTAACAAGGAGAGAGTTTCCTTAAGAGGACTTTGTGGGAAATACGTTTTTCTTTGAATAATTTACAGGGTAAATCATTCAATTTCAGATAACAAGTTGAAGTGGTAGGGATGCCATTCTATGCAGAGACTATTTGTCTACAAATTCTTTTTCAAGTGCCTGCCATACAATGCAACCTTTCAGGCATGTCTATGTTTGCCATAAAACAAAAGTATTCATGCAGGCAAAAACCTTACTGAAGGTAAAGAAACCATCTCAACTTGACCTTTAGTTCACTGGTAGCATTTTGTTGAAACTTCTGAGAATTTCTATGGCTACTATGTAACATATTTCTAACCTGTTTTCTTGAACCAGTGGAGGAACAAAATGCTATACATTGTCTTTTTGTAGTCTGTGTATATAGAACTTAGACTTGTGGGGCATTGGTACACAGCTACAGCTCTTCACCTTCACAGAAATAAGCCAAGAATATTTACAATTAGAAAGTGACATGGTAATGGTATCAGCTGAAAGGAAAAGTTTTGGAGTGTTGGCTTTAAAGCTGATCCTGCAGATCTTGCTTATTTGTTGTATCAGCACCACCTGCTGGTACCTCACACCCTTCCCATTGTAATGCTGGCAGGAAGTTTTCCCTTTACATTTCATTTAAGCTCTAAAAATACTTGTGGAGGCATTAGAAAGAAAGTTTGTTGTTTTCTAAACTCTTTTAAATGAACAATTTATACTGAAATTATTTCATTTAGGGAGAACAGAATAGGAGGTTTACCCAAATCTCTTAAATCCTAAGCTAGGCAAACCTTGCTCTGAAACCAATAGAAAAGATCCAGGGAGTTGACTTCTGGTTTGCATCATTTGTTTTCATATGCTATCTATCTCATCATATTTTTGCAACTGAAACAAAATTGGATTCATCAGCACAGTGAGTGATTCTGAAAAGATTTGTACACATGATACATGTCACCTGCTGTGACATTTCTAAGAGAGGATTCATCTCACCTAACAGAGTCACATCCAGGATTATGTTTCCAGTTCATCCGAGTGGGTCTTCTATTATTCGTTTATAAAATACATCACCTTTTTTTTTGCTAATTTGAAACTGAATTCTACTTTCTTTTTGCTAGATAGCCAATTCTACTAAATAGATGCCTAAGTGAAGTGGAGATAACTTACTCATGCATTGGAAAAGGGAAATGTAGGGATAATGAAGTTTGTTCATTCTTCTGGGAGGCAGCCAGACAGACATGCAGCTCTGGACAAGCCACAGCACATGATGTCCTTGGGCCAAGTGAGGAGTCAAAACAGGTAGCTAAGAGACAAGGCAGGGGTAATGGGCCATTGCAGTGCAAGGGTCCTGGGGACACAAAAATGCTAGTGGTACTTTCTGAAGGGGCTGAAGGTTCTGAAATTGCTTTAGGGAGGACAGGAGAAGGGAAGAGGCTGATATTTTGGCTTGGAACTGGAGAGGGGTATAATGGGAGGAGATATAAATGGGAAAATGGAAATGCGGAATGCAGGACATAGAGTTGTGGGAATTTGGCTTCCTTAGTTCTCTAGAACTGTTTTTTTAATATTATTATTCCAGGTTCCCCCACAGCAGAAGCTGTGGAAGGTCTGTTGCAGACCCACTGCCTGTAGACTTGCTTTCCCATCAGTGTAAATAAGTCCTTACATTTTTTTCTCATCAAAGTGCTTTTCTACTGCAGTCTCATAAATCTGGTTCACAGCAGCTGCTGCACTACAGACCAATTGTTAAACCTCTGAAACCTTTATCTTTGTCTGTACTGTGGCTCTGCACCCATTAGTTCCCCTGAGGGAGGCAAGGGCACAGCTACTGGAGCATCAAAATGAAATAAACACACATTAGCACTGGCAGGATGAATTAAATATTCTGTTTTTCAGTGCATCTGCAGGAAAAATAGAAAGACTTGATCTCAAATAGCCTTAAAAATATAATAAAACATCTACCTTATTTTTTATTTCACAAGTATTTTATGTGGAAGGTTTGTCTGATATCCTTAAAGTCCTCTGTTGTCTCCTGTGTGTTCTTGAGCCCTTCAATCACATAGTGTGAACCACAAGGTTAGGGTTGTCAGGGATTCTAATGACTTGTATTTGCCTTTCAAAGGTGTTGAAGCAACCAGCCTCATTTTTCCACTATAACTGGAAACAGTTCAGTTCTGCTCTGGTATGCTACAGGTGAAGCCATAATTTTGGGTTTGGTTGTTTTTTTTTGGGTTGTTTTGATGGGGTTTTTTTCTGTATGCTTGAGATTTTATTCCTGTTTATCTCCTCTCTTAATCTTTCAGTTTCTTCTACTGTTTATGATTTGACAAAAAATTTTGCCATGTGCAATTCTTGTCATGTAAAAGCCAAATACCTGTCATTTATAGATCCCATAACTGAATGGTAGGTTGTTAAATCTTTTCAACATCCTACATAAATATTACTACTTAAAACCAAAATGTTGTCGTTGATGAAACATTTGGAGACAGCCAAACAGGAGTGAGGAAATGAAGACACTGTTGTTATTTTACAGCCATTGTAAAAGAAAGTCTGTAACAAAATCCAATACAGATTACAGAGTTAGGCCAAAAAAACTCTAAATTGAAATGCTGATGAAATAGCAGCACATTAGAACTCAACAATAACAAAAGGCTTACTAAAGTATTTTAACATACTGAGTTTGAGAACTGTAGAGTTTTAGAAATACAGATAGATTTTCAATGGACTAAATTCTCATTGTTTTGATGTTTGATGGTGATTTTATTTTTTTAATATGCACATGAATCTCTCAGTCCCTAAGAAATGTCCTTTATCATACAATGTTATCGGTTGCAAAACAGCTGGTACATTGTGACCATAGGCCATGACAAGCCATTGTGTTCACCCCAAGCCTTTTCTTGTTCCTACATTATTTTCTCTGGGAAATTTCCCTTTAACACAGTTTACTCCGCAAACACAAAGCACACATGCCCTTCTCCTTATTGAACTCCTCCCTTTTCAGCACAAGCTTCATGGGACTGCAGCCCCTGGAGAAGCAATAGGATCAGGGAATTCCCTGGTGCCCACTAGTCACAAAACCAGTCTGAAAGGACTATACATTTTTGGCAAGAAACAAGCAAATTAATTTAAATATAAATGTTATGTCACCAGTCACTCATTTTGTTCTTGGGTAAGAAAGATACAAATTTTCTAATCAGGAAGACATGATAGTTCACTGTAATTTCAGAAGTACCTTTAAAAGTTTTATCTTACATATCTTCCTTCTCCAATCTAGTGTGGAGACTTGTCATTTTGTATATGTACTTTTTATTATTTGAAGATAATTGCATTCCTGTTTTTTATGTTATTGAAAATTACCTTCCAAATTTATATGCTCCCTAGAAGATTAAAAAGTCTCCCATATAGTCCTGAAGTTTTGGATAATCCCATTGTGCCAATATGTAGTTGGTTTGTAACTTACATATCTTGTGATCTTTTTGTTTGCACGGTAAATTTAATGTGGCGTCACCAGTCCTTGAGGTTCAGAGACCTGAGATTACATTGCCTGTCTTTTTCCATCTCAGTTCAATGACCATTTAATCACATCCAATTTCACATCTGCCTCAGCCTCCAAACCCTTTATATTGGTTGTTCCTTAACATTTCTAAACAAAAAAACAACATTTTTTTTGGTCCACCTCTATCTTGGTTAGTCATTTTGTAGCCTCTATAATGATTTTTATTATTTTCAAGAAAGTTACTAATAATTTTATCTTTGTTCTGACTTCATTCTTGTTTCCTTTTTCTCTCTAAAGCTATATCCAAAATGTGAGGTGGTGAGTGGGTTGAGATTTAATAACTGGTTTTAGTTATTTTTACTTGTGTTTTTACTATGTATTTGCTTCTGGACAGCACCGATATTGCAGTGAAATTTTGGGGAAAAAAAACCTGACTGCCAAATAGAAGATAGCAAATGCTGCTGGTTTTAATCTCTAGGAGGAAAATATGTAGAGTAATTGAAGACTATTTCAGACATAAAGAAAAATACAGTACCAAATTTAATTAAGGAACTAGAGCTGCCAGGTAGTAATTAACTGTTTTAAATCTATAGCTGTGTGAGAAAACATTGGTCACAATAATAATGTTGTGCAAATTAAAATGTCTGCTTGGGTTAGACGAATTTAAATTTCCAGGTATCTGTGACTATATAAATTTCACTGAGTAAAAAATTATGTGCTAACCTATATTCAGGTGATCTCTTGAAATGTTGTTGACAGTCTTAAGCAGAGAAGACAGTCACAGAGAAAGACAGACAGGAATAATGCCAATGTTTAGAGAAGATATGCCTGTCAAAATATGGAACACCAAATTATAAAAAACTGATTTTATAATAAAGTTATTTAGCTTTTAAAGTGATTACAGTTTAGACATTGTCTCTGCTAATTCAGTCTGCATCACCACAGGACATTTTGACTTAGACAGCAGCTGTACACCATGGATCAACCCAAGGAAAGCTGAATGAAATAGCATGTGACTACAGCTTTATGCTTGGCATAGTCCTCATATGAACGCTTCAAGTACAGGAGCTAGCTGAGGGGAGATCCTATTTCTATTCAGGTTTGTTTCCAAAATCAAGCACAGAGTTCTTTGCACGCATACATGATCAGCATGTAAAGTTCAGAATGTGGGAGCTACGCGAAATGTATTATATATGCAATGTTATATAAATATGTATACATAGAATATAACTCCTCAGTGGTGCTGTTCTTCTTTGTCAAACACACACTGTAATTCTGCAAAAAAAAAAAAAAAA